>WEIU01020376.1:5851-45920 GCA_013389925.1 Aegithalos caudatus
AAAACAAAAAACAACCCAACCTGAGTTTCAATTGAAATTACTCATGATTATGGATCAGACCAAAAATACCTCAGTTAAATCCATCTGCATGTAGTATTTGACTCAAAAGTTTAATAAGCTGTACTGGGCTTGGCTGGGATGGATTTAATTGTCTTCAGTGCAATTTGTATGGTGCTGTGTTTTGAGTTTGGGAATTTGTGATTAAAAGCTAAAACAGTGCTGATAACACACCAGTGTTTTGGCTATCAGGGAACACTGCTTATACAGCATAATGGGGGTTTTGTGGGTTTTTTCCTTTTCTTCTTTTCAATCTGCTCCCACAGACAAGTAGGCTGGGGGTGTGAAAGAATCTGGGAGCAAGCACAGCCAAGACATCTGACCTAAACTTACCAGAGGGATACTTCAAACCACGTGTCCTGGTTTAGGGAAAATTTGGGAGAAAACCTCCAAATAGGGTCCCTCTGGGAACCTAACCCAAATGGGCCCTCCTCTGAAACCAGTCCAGGAAAAAACTTCCTCAGAGGAAAGTGGAAAAAACAATTTATTTATTCAAAGTGCCCACAAGCATAAAAAACGAATAATATGAAACAATAAAACCTCTCATTCTGAAGTGAGATGGCAAATTGAGAAAGTCCTTGCCATGGGTGCAGCTCAGCTCTCTCTCAGTCTCTTATCAGTCCCTCCAGAGGTCCAGGCCCTGGTGGGCCACAGTCCAGGAAGCTTCTCTGCCTTAGCTGGCTAAACTAACCAAAAGCAAAAAAGATTTCTGCCCCACTGCTGTCTGTGCCTCAGCCAAACACAGTCAGGAGAAGAGAATGTGTGGAGTCAGGCAGTTTTCTCAAAACAAACTCCGCGCTTCTTCTTTCCCTGCTTTACTCTCAAAACCGGTCTTAAAGGCAGAGAACTCAATATACAGCACAAACAGAACAGAAAATTGGGATACAAGCATCATAAAGTCACCCTAGGACACCACATAACCATGTGCTACCCAGTAAAAGCTCAGCAAAAAGAGAAGGAAGGGAGTACCTTTGGGGTTACAGCATTTATTTTTACATTATTTTTAAAGGAATTGTTAGGCAAGATGTAGCTTTGCTTTCTGCGAAATTACTAAGCCTCTGCCTTTTGATGAAATGTAGATAGTGAACACCTTATTTTGATTTGCTTCTGCTTGCAGCTTTGTCTCACCTATTAAACAGTCTTTATCTTGAGTTATCTCACTTTTTCCCCTCTGAGTCTCTCCCCCCAACACAGCTGGGTTTAATGAGTTTAAGTGACTGGTGGAGGCTTAGCCTCCAAGCTACCACATAAGAAAAAATAAACCAAATAAATAGACTTCATTTTATATATAAGGCAGACATACATGAATATAAGACTCCAGTTTTAGATTGGAAACTAGAACTGGATCAAGTTACGTGAGATGGAAAACAGCAGAGAACCTGTCCAGCCAAGTAGGAAGAAAAAACAGTCTCTCGGTGTCATTCATTAAGTTCATCAGGTCTGATAAAGGCTTAAGAGGACAATATCTGCTCCCAGATATCCCTAATCACTAAGAAAATTAATTAGTAATAGGCAGAAAACTAGAATTAAGTGCAGAGCATGGTGGACACATTCAAAAAAAGGAAAAAGCCTTCACTAAACATTAACATGCTGATGAGGAAGAAAACTCAGAGGAAACAATGTAAGAATGTGTGACATTCTCTATTAAAATCTCTATTTTTTTTCTGGCTGACAGAAACCTTTTTTTTTTAGAAGAAAAACTAAGGCCACAGCTGGAGGGCCTTAGGAAGAAAACCTTGTTGCATGAGCATCTAATTGATAAATACTAGATACAGTATATTTATTACTTCTGCTGCCAAAGTTTTGCTCTCTGTTGAAAGACACTTAACACTATGGTGCCAGCAGATACCAAACTGGCATCTCACAGTTTACTCACAGTTTACTGTTATCAAAAAGAACCTAAAACAAATAAAACAAATCCTGAACACTCAACTTGTATTTATACATAGGCTGTATTTATACATAGGCTGAGGCCTTTGTGCATAGCTGATGCATGGCATCATATGTTCCGACAAAACTTTATTCAAATCTAAGCTACAAAATGGATATTGCAGTGAGAGTATAGACCCTACCTCACAGTACTTTGCAGAGAGAAATATTTACAATAACTTCAGCCTCAATAATAAGGAAATTATCAGACTTCTGAAGTTCATAATTTCAATATCTAAAGCTATAAGGGGTGGGGAAGAAGCCCAGAAGGTATGTGAAGCATAGGGGAAGAGGAAAAGCGAAGAGTCTCAAAAATGTTGCATTGTTTTGTAAGATTAACAGATCATAACAAATAAAAATGGAAAAAATACCAGAGATACTTTTGCAATCCTCATATTGAAGTCTGGCTCTGATCCAGTGCATACAGTTAATAAAGATATTAAAAATGTGCATAATTTTTAGCATTTAGTGAAAAACTAGTACTGGCTTCCTAAAAGCCACCCACTTCAGTGTCATTCTCCAAGAGTTGTGTTACATCTAACTGTTCTAAAACAAATGAATCAAGACATGCTCTTGGGTGTTCTGCAGCTTCTCCACTAATTAATTCAGACCTATCTTCACTTGCATTTGAAAGAGAATATGCAGGCAAAAAGGTTTGGAGATTTTTGTTTCTATAGCTTGTCTTATTATGCAGCCAAGTGTGATTTAGCTCATGCATGTACAGTCAGCAATCAGAACAAAACTGCTGAGCACCCACAAATACTGCAATAGAAATCAATAGAAACTGCAGGGACATTGTGACTTTCAGACACAGCTTATCCTTCTTCAGAAGCCTAGTCATAGGTAGAAGGCCTGATTCTGAAGCTGTGTAAAAAGATTTCTGTACTGATGGGCTTAATCTGTTTTATTTCCAGAGGGCAGAATCGGTCACATTGTACCAATCAGGCCAAGTCCCAGGGCAGGGTGAGAAGGAAAGAAGAAAACATCTGTCTCAAGATGAGTAGAGTTCAGAAGAATTACAAACCCATTTGCATACACAGGCAGCAAATCCATGGCTGGCAAAGTTATTCTATGAGGAACACATCAATTAATGCTGCAAATTAACAGGCCCAGCAGAGGTCCAAATGAAAAATATCTTTCTTTGATCTAGCTTAGATGAAGTTGGAGTGTTTGGCATACAAGGGCAGGTCAATGGACATATCCTACAAGGCTTGTCCTTATTCCATCTCCTGTTAGGCACTGCTATTGGAAGGGCACGAGAGATGCATGGTAGTCACAGCACAGGGGTCACAAGCATTTTCAAAGCTGAAAAGGCCAGGCTGTACAGGCCATCTGCCTTCATCATTACTGCCAGAGGATGAGATGTCTCTGTATTATTGAGATGAGTACTAAAAAGGCAAAATAATAGTGATCTGTTTAAGGAAAGGCCCTTAAACAGCACAAGGACCGTAGTTAACACTGCCAAACTTGTGACATCATCAAAGAAAGTGAAGGAGTCAAGAGGGATCTGAAGGCTTTAAATGCTGCTTTTCAGCAAGTTCTCCTGGGTTTGGATTCCATCCTTTTCCCACCACAGGGCTAAACTGAGGAGGAGGAATACAAAATGCAGTAGATTCCCAACATGACAAAACCAGCTAGTGTATGCCTTAGGTGTAGAAAGTACCTGTCAAACAAAACTGAAATACATTTTCAGCAGTGTCCTCAAAATACTCTGTTGAAACAGAAGACGCAGAACCTGGTAACAGGTTTTTTTTTTTCAGAAAAGTTTGAATTCATTGCTTTTAGAGAAAAATAGGAGTGGATTCCCAAATGACCCCACTAGAAAAACAACTTGTGGCAGGGAGCAGCAAAAATCTGTAGCTGCCCATGGGTTTGTGTGTGCCCATCCCACCACCCCAGGCACAAGCAGGGCAGCTACAGGGCCCCAGGGAAACCCCAGCTCTGGGCACCTCCCTGGGGGTAGGACAATGATGAGCTGGGATGTGGGCCCAGCTTGGTGGGGCCCATGACTGGGCACAGCAGGGCAGGGCTGTATTGAGCTGGAGACCAGACTCTGCTGTGGCATTATTGAGGCAGGGCTGGGCAGGGATAGACAAGGCTGCTGGCACCCCTAGGGTCACAACAACTAGCACAACACCATCAGCAAGAACTGTAAACAAGGAGCACATTGCAGATTTTGGTTTAAATTTTCCAAGTTTCACAGCTACCTAATAAAATTTGACTTGCTGCTGGTAAACTCTGTAACATCTCGTTACAGGTTATCGCATTTATTTGTTTTTTTAGTTTAAGAAGTGCACTGATTTACAGTGGCTTCAGTGAAAGGCAAAGTCTCACTGGAGCCTAGAAGTAGAAAAATAGCTGTAGGGCTGAACAAAGAATATGTGGGCTGCTGAACGAGACAGGTGATTTAGCAACAGCAGGCACAAGTAATGTCAATGTACTTAATGTCCTTTGTCCCACTCTTCACTAAGGTCTACCATACCTCCGTGATTAGTGAAAGGGATCGTGGAGATCTACCAGAAGACCATTAGGACTCAGGGATTAATTGAGAGAATTCAACCCACACAAGCTCATGGGATCCAACAGCCTGCATCCTTGCAAGGCTGCCCTCTATTATCTTTGAAAGCTCATAGAGATCAAGTGGTCCCACATGACTGGAGGAGGGCAAATCTTGTATCAATCTTTGAAAAAGTCAAAGGGTAAGTCCAGGGAACTTGAAGTCTCACTTTGATTTCTGGAAAAAAAATCACAAAGCAAGTCTTTTTCAAGAGTGTTTGTGGGCACATGAAGTAGATAAGGTGACTGTCTATTTAACATAGACTGTCATCAATACAATATTATATAATCAATAAGATTGCTAGATTTGGAGATGAAGGGAGAGCAGTGGATGCCACTTACTTCCATCTTCAGAGATATGCTTGACCCTCACAATATTCTTGCATGCAATTTATGATGTTATGATCTATATTGCTAGACAATTAGATACAAGAAAACTTGCTTGAATGATCAGTTTCAGAAGACAGTAGTAGTCCATCCTACTGTATCTGGAGACTATCAAGTGGAGCACCACAGAGTCCTTTCTGATATACTTATCACTGACTTGGAGGTAAGTGGTTGTACATGCTTTCATCAAGCTTGTACATGCACCAAGGAGAAAGAGCTGATATGCTTAAGAGCAGGAGTTTTTAAAAGGGATCTAGACAGACTAGAGGAATATGCCAGCAGGAACTTTATTTATTTCAAAAATGAAAAATTCAAAGTACTGCATCTGGGAAGAAATGACCCCTTGCATGAAGGCAGGCAGGAAAACAGCTGTACTGGAAAGGACCCTGGGCAGTCAGACAGCAGCATACCCTGGCAGCAAAACAAAAGTCACAGCATCCTAGGTTGTATTATCACAGCTAGTAGACAAAAGCACTTTGTAGATGACATCTCAACTACTGCATCCACTTTTCCCCCCTCAATACACACACTGAGAAAGTGGAGCAAGTTCAGCAGAGTTCGGGGGAGAGCTACTAGGACACTCAGCAGTCTGGAGAATTCACCCTGTTATTAGAAACTGAGCTTGTTCAGCCTGGAGACAAGGCTTCAGAGGAACCTAGCTGCAGCCTTCCAATATCTCCATGGAGGTCACAGAGACGATGGAGACAAGTTCTTCAAAATGATGCACGATGGGAAGAAGAGAGACTGAGTCTGCCTGAAGGGAATTTATTTTTCACCACAAGGGCAGACAGTCATAAGAACAGGTTAGTCAGAAAAGTTGTGCAGCCTCCTTCCTTGGAGATTTTTAAGTGTATAAAATTCCAAGTAATCTGGTTTGAGCTCATAGCTGATCCTACTTTGAACATGAGTTTGGACTTGAGATCTGTTTAGGTTCCTTCCAAAATCAATTATCCTGTGATGCTGTGATTACATTTTCTGTCCAGTATAGAAGGTCTCAAAATCTCTTTGTGTTAAGGCTTTGGACACCATGTCAGCACATCTTTCCCAGAACATGCTACATCATACAACCCCTATGACCAATCAAAATTGATTGAATCACAGAATCACAAAAGTGTTAAGGTTAGAAGGGACCTCTCAAGATGTCTAGTAAAATCCTTCTCCTCAAGTTGGGTCAGGTAGAATGAGCTTCCCAGGAAAAGCGATATATGCAGAGAAGATTTTCACTCTGGTATTAAAGTCAATTTCTCTCCTCTTCAGATACCCTTATTTAAAACAAAACAAAACAAATCAAAAAGCCAGGGCATCCAGTGACTTCTTTATGTGCAAATACTAACACAGAAATCAAAGAGCAGCAAAAATACACTAAGAACTCCTAAAAAACTTGGTGAAGTCTCAGGACTGTGAAACTCTGACAGAAGAGGACTAAAGCAAAGACACATATATTCTATGAAAACAAAATGGAACTGGTCTCGGGCAAACTTTCAGTGGCTTGCTTTCCTTTAACTCATTGAAACATATCTGCAGCATATGTAACTGTGTTGAGTAGAGCAACTGGAAATAGTGCTATGGATCCCCAGGCTGGAATCATCAAATTGCCCTAATGGCAGAGTAGATCATGACTTTTTTGAATTTAAAATGTTACCTGGGACTTGATACCCATTTGTGCATTTGTCTTTATACATTCTGAATTGTAGTTTCTGCTCACTTTAATAAAGACATAGGAGAAAGTTAAAAGACAATTAATTAAACAATTTGGAGGAAGGACTAAGGAGTTTCCCTAAAGTTACTTGGGAAGACGAATTTTAAATTTACTACAGAATAAAATTACAACTTTCTATCTATTGAGACAGTATATTTCTCCCTCAATTAGGGTTACACTTTCTCACCTGAAGTGCCAGATGATTTATTTAGCAACTGATTAACTTTAATTTTATGATCTCTAGCCAATATTTCACTTAAATTGAGAAAGTTATCATTGGTCTTATTAAAGATCTAGAGATTTACTCTTTTGCTTTCACAACTCAAGGACTATAATTATAACTGAGATGTCAATGAATTCTTCTGTATCTACTATGTAGTATAAGGTTTCCTAAGTGAATTATAAATACAGACTTTATACTGCTCGTAGGACTCACTTCAAAGGGGGCTAAGTTTCCTGAAGTGTCACTTTATTCCTGGATAAATCTTACCTAAGCCAAACAATGACTAATCTCTAGCATATATGCAGTTATCTCATTTCCTCATTAAAATAGAAGTTGTCTGTACCTATAAAGCAGTTTATCCTTGCTTCTCTCCTCTGGACATGAAATACCTCTGCTGCTGCCTGTAGAACATTGCATTCACATGCTTTTATCTCAAACAGATTATATACTTTTTCCACTAACTCACTTTAAAATAAAATAGATTTTCAGGTATGTGAGGGACAAAAAGTTAATCAGGAATAATCAGCAGAGATTTACCAAGTGCAAATCATCCATGACCAACCCAATTGCTTTCATGATGAAATGATGAGTTGCATGGACCAGGGGAGAGCTCTAGATATGATCCACTTTGGTTTTCATAAGGCTTTTGATACAATCTTCCACAGAAGCTCAGAAAGCTGAGAAACTACAGGCTGACTGAACTGTTAAACGTGTTGAAATCTGCCTGGACACTGGGTTTGCAGTAATCAATGGCTCAAAGGCCAGCTGGCAGTCAATAACACAATGAGAATCAGGGAGTTTGTTCTGGGTCTGGCATTGTTCCTCATCTTCATCAGCAACCTGGGTCATAAGGAAGAATTCACTTACTGGAAAATGCAAGGACAGTACCAAATGGAGGAAAAGTTGATACAATGAGCAGTAGAGTCTTAATTCACAGCAGTTTGAGAAACCTGAGAACTAGAGCAACAGCAATTTCCCAAAGCTTAATAAGGAGATCTGCAATGTTCTGCACTTGGGGAAGAATAACCTCACACACAAGTACAGCTGGAAAGTGGCTGCCTGACTGACAGTCCTACTGAAAGCACCAGGGACCACAGCAGGTGCCAATGTGAACAGGAGCCATGGTGCAGTCTCCCTGTGAAGCTGGAAAGCCAACACTGGGCCACATTGAGGAAGGTACAGCCAGCAGGTCAAGGGGGCTCCTGCACTGAAGAGACTGTGTCTGGAAAGCTGTGCTCAGTTGGGGGCTCTGCTGTTCATGGAGGACAATGAGGAGCTGAGTAAGCTCCAGTAGAAGGCTGTAAGGGTGGCCATCACTTGGCCCCTTAGAAGCAATTGCTAATTAAAAGCAATTCTTAGAGAGACCTGGGCTTGTTTACTCTGGCAAAGAGGGAGATCTAACAACAGCCTGCTTGAAAGGTAGCTCCAGTGACCACAGAAACAACCTCTCATCAGATATGGACAATGGAAAAACAAGGGCCAATGGGGTGTGGCTGCAATTAGGAAGATTGAAAAACATTAAGAAAAAACTCTTCATTAGATAGTTGAGCACTATAATATATTATTCACATACATGGAATCTCCAGCCTCAGAGGTTTTCAAGGTTGTCAGACAAAACAGATCTAGACATGCTAACAGTCCTGCTTCAAGCAGAAGGATAGACTTGATGGCCTCCAGGGGCTACTTCCAAACAAAATTTTAATGATTTTGTGAAAATTTGTGAAAAAGTCACACTGAAAAATGCAATTTGCTTTTTAGAGTAAAGTTTAGAAGGGTTTTGGAATATGCCTGCTGTTCATGAAGTTCCTTGAATAAATGTAACCAATAAGAGTAATCTTACTGTTAATCCAAAGCAGTAAGATCTCCCTTCATATTACCTATGATGGAAGTTGTTTAGGACAATTCTTCACCTATTAAGGAACAGCCAGCATTTACTGAATTACAAATCAACATGGAAAGGCAGTTTTCCATAGGCAGAATGTGGCCTAAACTTTAATCAGAGAACAGCATGGAATGCCATTCTATAATGTATTTAACATATTTTTGTTTTTACAGTCATGGCACCTTCAACACAGGAGTGCCAAAAGTGTCTAATACTTGTTCACAGAAAAGAATCATGAACATTATTCTGTCAACTTTTTGGCAGCTCTCCCATGCAAGAAACTTTTTACTTTTTTTAAATGAGACTGAAAAGGGTCTGCCACCAAATAAAAATAAATTAAACAGAAAAAAAACCTGCAAATCAAAACAGTTCATTTAAATCTGTAAGAAAGTAACAAGATACTGAATTTTGCTCATGTCTTTCAATAAAAATCTGGGACAGTGTTGCATTTTAAATGTCAAGCAGTAAACACAGATCATTGTTTTTGGTTTCTTCTTCCTGACTATAAAGGAAACCCCTGGATATGATGCTTGTCCTGGCAAACGCTCAGCTATAAAGCCTGCTTCCTACCATTCACATTACTTAATATCTGCATATGCTAGTATTATGCCAAATGCTTAAGTGGTTTTTCCTGCTGTTGGTCAGTGTTTTCATATAATAAAAAATTATAAATTGGTATGTAAACTTGCATATTGTATGCATAATTTGTGGGACCCACCTTATCTCCTTCAGCAAAACAGTTTTCTTTTTAATGATTCCACTTAAGCCACTCATTTTTAACAAAGCTAATGAGATTCTTAGTACTGCTGCTGCAGCCATTCAATTATGCTAACTTCAATAGTATATAAAGCAACATATTGAGAGAAAACAGGAATAAAAAAGCCCACTTGTGGAATTACAGAATGGTTTATAGAAAAATCCTAGGAACTCATAGAGAATACTCAGAACTCATAAAAAGTACTGAATTAGCTGCATGTGCCTATATCAATAAATTAAAGCCAAGGCAAGGGCTCAAATACCAGACTCTACTCATCCAAAACATTTAATTGCTAACTTGTATACTCCATCAACAGTTGGCAATTAATATTCTCCCAGATAGTGGGAGATTAAGTACGGTCTGCAGGGTAAGAGAGGTCAGGGACAGTGTGTTGTGAATGCATAAATGCACTATGGTCCATTCTATTTTCTACCATGGGCACAACCCTCGAGTCTTCAAGAAAGCTTTTCAAAACAAGAATCAACATTACACTCTCCTGTGCCCCAGAATCAGAATGGATATCAAAACCACAGATGGGTCCAGGTAGCACCAATCCAACTAGTTTGTCCTTACTTCAGAATTAGTTCTCCAGTGGTCTTTTCGACACTATACTGTTCCTATGTCTGGCATTCACTGCTGTAATCACAGCTCATAAAAACATTCCTGATAAGTCAAAAATGCAGAGCCTGGGTACAGTACTGCTGACAATGCAGCCTCAGCAAGAAAGAGCCAACCTCATTGGGTAGAGTTTTTAACCAGTTTCCATTGTGTGGCTTTCCTGCTGCAGCAGTAATATTGACAGTACCTGAGCTCAGCAGCTTCGAGCTGACTCAACTCATTCACCCCAACTGCAGCTGCCATAACACAGGCATACCACAAAATCCAGCTTTCTAAAGCCAAGGATCTTCAAAGGCTTCTCTCAGCTGCTGGCCAGCCCTGGAGTCCAGGCTGGCTGGAGCTCATGGGACACACAGAGAATAGTACACCACCTTCCTTTGCAAGACAGAAGCTGGGGTGATGTGAAGCCCGCACTGCATTGACAGAGATCCTCAGTGGCATCTCCTCAGGCCCAAACTGTACCCAAATACTGAGCACATCCAGGGGGTCAGCCTCACAAGTGCACAGGCAGGTTACAAGGTTCCCCCCCTCTATCACACCAGAGGGTTTTTCTCCAGTGATGTCAGGCAGAGGGAAAGTAGATTTAACCATGTGGATATGCAATCATACAGCTTCAGCAAGAAAAGCATTACATCTCCTCCCAAAGCAGAACATCCAGATCAACACAGTGCACCTTAAAAAGTAGTGGAGCACCTCTACCTGAAACCAACATTCCTGAGCAGGTCTGAGTAGCAATAAAGGAAAATTTTGTCTATGATGCTGATATGAACAATCCACTTCCTCATAATATGTCTATAATCATAACAGAAAAACACTTCATGCTGAATAACCCATCAAACCAGTGAAATTCAGTAAGCAGAACGTGACTGGGTTTAACTGCCTCAACAAAAAAAGAATAAATTCAACACTGCTAAGTATTATAACTTCTGGCCCTTAACACCCTGAAGAGCTTTCATGGTGATGATTTCAATAAGACTCCTGAAGTTCTGATAATAAAGTTTTTATAACTTTCCTGTTAGTAGATTAAAACAACTCATGCCTCTGAGTTAGGAACAAGCACCAAAGTGCTTGATTTTTAAATTTTCCTTCTAATAAAATAAAAAACATTTATTCTAAGCAAAAATGGAGAAAAAATGCAACACACCTAAAATTCCAAATGGCAACACCATACTTGAGTAGCAGAGACTACTCAAGTGTTTTGCTTATAACACTAAGAAAAAGAAAAGAAGAAAAGCTGTATTTCACTCAGTGGAGATTGGTAGTCCCTTCATAAAAAATGCCCTCTCATTTAAGGTCACAAGGAACTATTTTGCTAAGTCTTAAAGAGCTGCCTTAGTGAAACATTAGTTTCTCAATTGGATCAAACTAATTTGACATAAAGTAAGTGGGAGGAATGGTTTAATTAGCACTATTGAATATACTCTGCACCAGACTAGATTTTCTTCTCAGCATCAGGCAGAACTCATTAAAAAAGAGAACTCAACCTTTTGCTCATAATTACCTTTGGTAGACCAGCACTTGAGACAATTTTCTAATTGCAGAAGAGGAACTGCACAAAGCTACCATTCAAATGCATATATTAATTTACTTTTATTTTCTGCTCAGCCTTCCAAAACTAATTATTTAACACTGAGGTTAGGAAATTGGAGAGTAAGCCTCAAGAGGAATGAGGCAGAGGGTCCCTTAAATAAATTGCATTTGAACCTTGAAGTGGAATGGCAATTCTAAAAAACAACTTGCAAGATTGNACAAGCCCTATAAAGGGGCATGCAGTTCAGCATTGTTTTTGTCTTCACACAGCTGCCTTATGAGATCAGAGAGTTACATGGCAAACACCAAAAATTTTTTCTAAATTTCACTTCTAAAAATAAAAGTAAACATAAAAGTAAAGTTTTGTATATAGAAAAATAAAGACATTTGACAGAGAGTGACAGGTTTTGAGCTGACCATAACTACCTAGAAAATAAAAATCCAACTCAGATTTGCTCTGTGGCAGCCAATAGAAGACATGAAAGCAATCACTGAGATCATCTCTGATGAAGAGAAGAACAAAATGCACAGAAAAAAGCATAAAAGGAAGGTGTCCTGCTCTGAATTTATTACCCAGAAAACACACTCTGACCTCATAGTGCACATACTGCAAGGTGCACACAAGAAACTGTATGGAGCCAATGTTTTATATTATATCTTAAACAGACTTCGTGAATGTGAGGCAACTGCTTTCACAAAACTTCATTCATCATCAACTAAATGGTCAGGACAAAGTTCATACATCAGTGTTCCTCCTGGGTACACATAATCTGGATAGTATCTCAAGGAAAGGACAATAGACTTACTGAAGTCACCATGTCAACCAAATACCTCCTATTGCACAAAGGAATGCTCACACCAAGTTTAAGACTTGCTTTGATGATGCTCAGAGCATGCCAAAGATCAAAACAAGGAGTTAGTAGGACAGAAAGGAGTTTGACAGCACTTCTGAGAGAATCCTCAGCATCTTCCAAGATATACCTTTAAGTCTGCAGGTTTTCTGGGAAGTAATATCCATGTTGTCTTGCAGACAGGAATGCTTTCCTTTGCATAATCTAGCAAATATCTGTCCTATCATCATTCTACTCTGTAGATCTCCATAAACCCCATTAACTCTTCTCCAACTGCATCATATATGGAAAGCTGCTACTAAGAAAAATTATAAACACCTCCTGAAAGAGGCCACTTTCTCTCTGCTAAATTATTTTTTATAACATCTTGACTTGTAAATTTTTTGACAAAAAATTTCTGATCCACTGCATAACTTTAAGATTTTTTTTTCTTGATAATAGAAATAAAGAAGTTAATATGTAACCTTGTTCATCACCAGGTGCAGTGAATCCTGCAAACAGTAACAGAGTACAAAGACTGATGAGAGAGTCAGCACTGTGGCTGATACCACTGGAAATCCTCAGGTATAGTCTCATTGAAGCACAGGAATCCTGTCTCTTAGAAAAGCACTGCCAAAACCCCACACAAATTCTATCTTGTACCTTAACTGCCCCAAAACAGCACAAGACCACCAAAATATCTAAAAATATTCTACTTAAATTTTAGTAAATAATTTTGTCAGCCTTAGACAAACAATTTTTCATTTCACCTCATTAATTCTAGCTTTTCTTTACTACATCTTTCATACAACCACCAACCAATCCACTCATAAAATAATTACACTGTCCTACTACAAAAACCTTGGATTTACCCAGTAAAAATAACTACTAGACAGAAAACCTATGGTTTGATAGTATTTTCATTTAGTTTAGCATATTCTCCCTTTAGTTTCATCCCTGACTGGAATAAAAGAGGTCCTTATTCAGACCAACATGACCAAAATAAGAAACAGACTTCTTTCTCCTTAGAAACAGACTTGAAATCAGTTAAGCAAGGCCAAAGCTTTTGATGCTCTTCTCAAAGAAGAGATTGATTCAAGAATTCACAGTACAGAAAAACATAGGAAGAATAATCTTTACTATTACGGAGAGAAAGACTTCTTAAACAAAATATGGAGAAAATAAAATTTAGGAGAACCCTAACTATGACAAGAGCACAGGAATTACATTTAGCAAAAATGTACTTTTAATAGCTGAAATTAAATTATTATTAATTATTATCTGACTATCTTACAATGATACTTGAATATAAATGGAGAAAAAAAACAAGATTAAAATCTAAATCATAAAGATGACTATATTTTATGGTGTTTCACCAGAATTTCTTTAAGGAAACCAGTAAATTACACAATATTATAAGCATAATTCATGTGAAGATTTTCTCTACAAATTTAACCACAAAAGAACCTTATGGTAGACCCTAAATAATAGTCTGTAATTGAAATTCAAGTTTATTTGTAGCACCTAAGTGACCAAAATTAATATGATTAAGAATTGTTAAAGGAGGACATCTATGCAAGACTAATAGAAGATACGCATTTCAGAAGTCAAAATCCATCATCAACAATTCAGGTCATTGCTGTGCTTCAGAGCAGCATACACATAAAAAATATTGCATACAAACAGAAATATTATTATATGGGTACCACTGTTAAGGGAAAATTATTGAGTTTTCTGTAAATGTGTCTCCCCTTTGCCCCTACAAATGAGCAGACACAATGAAAAACATGTTTGAAAAAAAAAAAGCCCCAGAGACATATAAAAATAATTATGATATGAATCTTCTCACATGTAAAGGCCCATAGGATTTCTTAGCTCTGATGAAGCTCAGAAAAAATCCTTCAGTCTACTAACCTCTTGCAGAGTAAAGAAAGTAAATGCCTGAGGAGCAATCAACACAATTTATTTGGACAGCATTTTCTACAGTCTTAAAGAACATTTCTACTCAAGACACAGAAATATCTGCTAAGTAATGGAATCTACAAATCTTATTATTTCTCCTTTTACTTATTTATTTTTAAAATCTCTTGATCTCTCCTAGGAGTTTTCCCCACACTACCTGATGCAGAGGGCATTTGTACATTTCACAGGCATTGTAAATTATGGACAACAGCAGAGAGGCAGGCCGGACCCAGACCCGGGGTCTTCTGGCTGCATGGATGGAATAGTGTGACATCCCAGTCCAAGTGGAAAAGTCAGAAAACATGGAGAAGAGGTATAAGTGGCACACTAGAGACCACGCAGGGTTTGGCTGCTGAGCTCTGGTAGGAACAAGAGGGCCAGAGGGACGAACCTTTCCCTGCCTGCTGCTCCAGCAGGCTCTGGAAGTATGGGAGCAGCTGCCTGTGGAGATGTATGGGCACTGCAAGGCTGGCAGGTGCTCTAGCCTGTCACCGAGTGAGTGTGGTTGCCATGGGTGGAGATGCCTGCCTGTTCCCTGCCAGTTCACCACCTGGGATTTGGGAAGGCTGCCCTTCACTCATCTTTGCATCCTGCTCCAGTGCAGCTGGGGCTCTCCTCTGGAGGCCAACTCTTCCCTTGCACCACTCCAGCAGGAGAGGATCCTGTGTGAATCGACAGGTACAGGTAACCGGGCTGACCACCAAACAGGGCCGAAATGCAAAGAGTAGATTCATCTGGTTATCTCACTAATCATGCTGGGTGGCACAGACACACAGGGACATGGCCTCTGCTTGGCTTAGTTCATCCCAGCAAACAGACACAAAGGAACACAGGCTCCATTTGACTCAGTTCATCCCAGCCAAGGGCATGGAGGGCCTACTGCCAGCCCCGATGTATCAGAAAGCTTTGCGCACACGGTTTTTCACAAGGCTGTCTGACACAACTTCAGTACTTCCAAGAGTGTCAAAATACTATCAGCTCCCTGCTAACCATTTTATTTTACTCCCAGACCCCCAAATTAGGACTTCTTTTTTCCATATATAAATAATAGAAATGTTTTTTGATATAACCATGATGTAAGTCACTTCTAAACTTTGATTTGCACATCTGCCTGATTCCTATCCCAAACTTCTCTGAGGGTTTTGAACCCTGACTTTAACCCATCAGTTCTGACTAAACCTCAGGCTCAGTTCTTCTCCAAGGACTCTTCACTGTGCTCTCCCAGGTCATGGCAGGCCTTAGCAGAACCTCTAACTCCCTACCTTCACTAAATGTTGAAGAAGAAGAGAGAAAAATTGTCTTTATTACTTCCCAGCTATATGGGCTCCCCAGATTGTTCCACTCTCTCTGCTCTTTTTGCTTGTTCTCCAGGTAAGAGCACAGGGCAGGGGAGGAAGTAAGATGGATGAGTTCAGCATGCCTCTGTTACTGACTTCATTTGATGCTTCTGCCTCCAAAGGTTAGCAAGCAAGACAGCAGAAGGCACTTAATTTTTAAAAAAATAAATTAGACTGGCTTCAAAAATCGAGAAACTGAAGGTACTTTTTCTGATTAACATCCCATAGAATTAAAAAATGTAAAAGCTACCCACCTCAACCAGATATTCAGGAAGCAATTGTCAAATTTAGGTCTTCTCAGGAGAAGCAAGCAGGCTCATGGCAGGACACAAAAACACAGCCAGAGGCAATACTTCATGAAGCACTTTCCACACAGATCTGCTTTCAACCACAGAGCTGTGCTGTTTAGTGTCCCCCCTGCCTCTGGCAGAAAAGAATGATAAAAGAAATAGCACAACATTCAAGAAAACAGGGAGGGGGGGAGGGTAAAACCCAAAGCACTTAACAGAGCAAAACTAAGATACTTGGTGAGAAACACTGTAGACGAAGTTCCCTGAAATTTGGTTAAGACAGTTTCTACCCCTGTGGGCTGAAAGGCAGCTACATGTCATCTTCAAGAAGGGGCATATAATGGCTGCTGCAGATATCATTTTTCAACAGTAATATATAGCTAGGTCAGATGTGGCATTAAAAACAAAAAAATAGTAAGAGGGCAGGGGGTTTGGAGCTCCAGCATATGAAATATTTCTGTCGCATGGAGTTTGTGAAGACAGTATGTACATTAAATTTCAATATGGCACCTAAAAGTCAGGGAAGGAACAACTAAGGAAAGAGAAATTTTAAAAGGACAAAGAACTAAAGCGTTGAATTTTTGTGCAAAAACTGTTTGCTAATGCCTGTGTAGAAAAACAAAGTCTTTTGTTAACAATAGCAACAATGCAGTGCAATAAATCAATCAAAAGGGCAACTGGTGGAGAGTTTACAGAATTTAAAATAAAAAGAAAACCCACACAGGGAATTAGTCAACTTTCCCTGCAAAATGTTCACCATTTAATACCATGTTATGCACAGAATATGCCATTAAAAACTTTCTAAACTATCTTTGATTCAATATCTGTACCATGTAGCTTTTGCATTTGTAGATATATTTAAGAACTTTATTTTAGAATTTCTAAAATATTAGTTTTGGGTTTTTTAATTAAACTTCAGTCAAGTAACAGAACTAATATCACTTTTCTAAGACACGGTGCACATTGATATGCTGTATACACTAGTTCTTTCAGTTAGTCAGAAAGTTGGGCTTCTGAAAAATTAAGTAAAACATACATTTGAGATAAAACTAGAATTGGTAGATTTACATTTTAGTCACAATGCTGCACTTCTGTACTGTGATCTTTTGCTAAAATATACTAGTATTCTGCCCATTTTCAACAGTATGTGCTTCATTTCACTTTTAAATTTACTGGTGTTTACTCCTGTAATTCAGAAATTAAGAATATACAATTGCACAGGAACACTCTGAATAAATTCAAGATAATTTCTCGGTAGAAGCATGGATAGAAATACAATTGTTGGCTTCTAAGAATTGTAAGCAGCTCTCTAGTTTTGGTGGGCTGACCCTGACTGGATGACGATTACTCACCAAAAGCTGCTCTGTCATCCTCTCCTCAGCTAGGCAGGGGAGAGAAAATAGAAAAAAGGCTGGTGAGTCCAGATAAAGGCAAGGAGAGATCATGCATCACATACCACCACAGGCAGAACAGATGCAGCCTGGGAAAATGTATTTATCACCAATCAAATCAGAGTAGGATAATAAGAATAAACCCCCAATCTTAAAAACACCATTCTCCTGCCCACTCCTCCCTTCTTCCCAGGCTCAACCTCACTCTTGAATTCTCTACCACCTCTCACCATGGGTGCAGGAGGACAAGGAACGGAAGCTGTAGTCACTTCATCATGTTGTCTCTGCCATTCTGTCTTCTGCAGAAGAATCCTCTGCAGAAGGACTCTTCTCACACTCTTTCCCTGCTCAAGAGTGGGGTCACTCCCATGGAAGACAGTAACCCATGAACTTTTCCAGTGTGGGTCCTTCCCACAGGCTGCAGTCCACCAGCAACTGCTCCAGTGTGGGTGTGTTTCCATGCAGTGCAGTCCTTTAGGAAGAGGCAGCTCTACTGTGGGTCCCCTTCAGGGTCACAAGTCCTGTCAGCAAACTTGCTACAGCATGGGCTCCTTTATCCACAGGCCCACAGGTCCAGCCATGAGCCTGCTCCAGCATGGGCTTCCTACAGGGCCATAGCCTCCTTTGAACCTCCACCTGCTGTGGTGTAGAGTCCTCCATGGGCTGCAGATGGATCTCTGCTCCCCTTTGGAACTCCACAGTCTGCAGGGGGACAGCTGCCTCACCATGGTCTGCACCAGGCTCTGTGGGAGAATCTCTGCTCTGGTGCCTGGAGAACCTCCTGTCCCTGACTCAACCTGACTGAGGTCTAACTCATGGGCAGCAGCACATTAAGGCCGTGAGATTTCAGTTCTGATTGCAGAATGCTAATTTAGGATGGAATTCTTAATCAGTTGTTATCAAAATTAGTTCTCAATAGCATTCTGAGTAAAGTATGACATCTCCTTCTCCCCTCTAAACACAACTGCTTCTGATGCTTGTGTTCAATGTGCCCTGCCATTGCTCTCCTTTAGACTAAATCACTGTATGCACATACACAAATTGTTCTGAGACTAAAAGCCCTGCAGCAAAATGCTGAACCATTGCAAGACTCCTTGATAAATAAAAGACAAATGCACTACAACAGATGCATTACATTTGGGTGGCCAGTAAAATTCATTTCTTTGCTGAAACCACAATTGGAAGGATTGCACTTTCTAACAGAATGGCCCATGTCATTATACAAGTAGTATATGTAGTTCTGGAAAATAAAGAGTTTGTTCAGGAAGGAATGAAACCACATTAATGAGAAGAATGAAAATAGTAAAAGGATTTCACATTATGCTATGAACATTGAATAGTTTTAATCTGTCCTGCTAACAGACAAGTGTGCAAATGGGCGACAGAGGGATCAGTGTTTCACTTTGATTAAAAGACCCCTTAGACCAAACTGAACTTCACAAATGTCTGTGAAACAGCATGAATTTTAAAAATAGATATATGACTATCTCAGACACAAAATTCAATTTATCGTGCTACCTGAAGAATCAACAACATAGAAGCTGTTGCAGACTAGTTATTTTAAAAAGCTGTAAATTAAAATGACAAGAAAGAACCTTTGCCACAAATACAGAAGACTTGCAAGGAGCTACTTCAAGTAGGACAAAAAAATACATTTTGTTAATAGGAAAGAAGTCTCATATAACAGCTAATGAAAATGAAAACAAATCCATGACCAAGGGTATTTAATTTGTCTCTTTATTAAAATATACAAAATGAGTAATGGCTATTCTATTTATCTTTTGAAACCACAGTTTTAATACTGCTGTGATCTCTTTCAAAACCTAAAAGGAATGCAAACTTAATAGTGCTCCTCTGATCAAGTTATGTTCAAATGCATAGTAGACCCATTCATAGTTAACAGAAATGGAATACATTCTGACTAAATTACAATTTACAAGCTACTGTTTCTGCGTGTTATGGATTTTCATTTAAAATAGCCCTTCTTGTGAGAAGAGTAGCCAGCTAAACAACAGCAGATAGAAGAAATTCAGGAAGGAAATAAAGAAGGTGGGGGAACAGTAGAAGGAGGCAATCTATTAAAATGCTACACTAAACCAGTATGCAAGTAATTTTCCCAGTGAGAAGATCCAAGAGAGAACAACTGGGACTGGAATTAAAAGTAATAATAGCCTGCTCTGTGATAAATGTTCTATTATCTTTGTAGGCTTTAGAAGAATATTAAGGGCTGCAGAGTTGTGCAAAAATAAGAATTCCCACCCAAAAAAACACCCAGAAGATCTTGCAGATGAAAGTCCTGGTGAAAATATAATTGCAAAAGGTAGCAGATTTTTACACTTTCAGTAACACTCTTTTGCTGAAATGAGTTCTTGTCACATATTTGAATCCTGCACAGGAATGAAGAAATTTTCAATTTGGCGCCATGAAAAGGTCTGGTGTTTCCAACCAGAGAGCTCAAGAAATTTATGGAGTTCCAATATTAACACCAGTATTACTGTTTCTTTGAATTGTTTATCAAAGAACAGAAAAATAATAATAAAAAAACCCAAACCATTTATAACTACCAGTTTTATGTGGGTAAACACTTTCTTTCCCTCTTGCATAAGAATCTCCTCCTATGAAGAAGCAAGCAAGCAGAGCCTGGCAATGGATGAAGGATTAAGCCTTTCCACATCTCCTCTGGGAGCAGCCCTCAGGGGCAGGACAGGTGGCAGCTCAGCAGAAGCAGCAGGTCCAGGATGGATAGGGAAGCCAGGCTGCCATCCAGCTGAGGACACATCAGAGCAGACCTGGGGCAGACTTCTCCACAGCCACCCCAGATATTCAGGCTGCCAGGTGCTGCTTCCCTCAGACATCAAGAGCAGGAATCTGGTATCATTGGTCTCTTTTCTCAGAGAGATCTGGGATGAAGACTGCAAGCAGCAGCACTAATGTGCAATTTGAGGTTATTCCTTGAGAATGAGGTCTAGCAAAAAGGTTTCTGGTAACACCTCCATTGCATACCTTTAAGGGACATTATATTAGACATTGTAATCCCTTGGTTCAAACCTGATGCCTGGCCAGCTGCAAAATTGTTGGTTGCATCAGTACTGACAGCAATTAAATCCAATTAATCTGGTGCAAAATGTGTAAAACAAAATACTTCAAGCAGCCACATTCTTTCATTTCGCCTCATAGGATAGCTGGGAATCTCAGCTGGCTGGAACTGCCCACAGAACAGAAGAGCCATTTCAGCTGGGCTGTTCTGGTTATTGTTATGTCATTTGGATAACAAAGGTCCCAGGGAGGTCAAAATAATGTTCTCAATTACTTGTAAAGGAGAGTTCAGGCATTATTTTAAGGCTTTTCATATAGGTGCTACATGTGGAATTGAGTACATTGAAAATGCAGAATAAAGGGGAGTTGTTTTTTTTTCCAGACAGATATATTGCAAACTTAAAGCATCCCATGGCACTCAGAGAGAGTTGGGTGACAGGGTATTTTCCCTAATGGGCACTTCAATAAATTCATGCACAAATCAGAAGAGATTGACAGTGTTTTGTTTAGATGAATACTTTAGTAAACTGCACTTAAACAGAAGCACAATATACCAATTACAGGGGAAAAATCTTGACAAAACATTTGAACATTTTTAAAAGCTTAGCCATAAGAAGAAACAGTGAACTCAGACCAATTTGTAGCATTTGAATTACACTGCAGAATTTCTTGGGTATCAGAGCATTGTTGTATAATGGCATAAAGTCAGACACCACAACTACAGCAACTATAATGCACTATTCTCTTCATATCATCTCATTTATTGCATTTCAGCATTGAAAGTCAAACAACTGAGAGCGCTAATCAATGAAGTGACAATGCTAATCTATCCCTTCATCTCAATTTTGAACAGTGTATTTCTTTAATGATTACAAGCACCCAACTTTACTGTTACTCAAAAAGCATGTATGAGATAATACATTAATCGTCATCTGGAACTGTCCCTGTACACCAAGTGTCTGTTTTATAATTTGCTTGAATTAGCTAACAGAGAAAGTAAAGTGCATTATGCAGCAAAATCTCTAATTTTTTAGAAGTTTACACTCATTTACTAGCATTATGTCAAACTGATAATTAAACCTGGAATAACAGCACAGCATTACTGGGCTGCCAGCCCAAATACTGTTTAGTAGATAGGCAACTAATCATCTGTATGTGGCTCCCAACTGTGCTCCATCAGACAGAACTCTGGTCTAAAACTTAGGATACCTGGGAAGTGCACTTCACATTAATGTAGAATGAAACTAAAAATTGTCTTCTTTTGAGATATAAAATTAGAAGAAGGGCTAAACAGCAAGTAGGGTTCTATACTTTGTTAGCTGAAACACCCCTTTTCACATCAATCTAAAAAAACACCAAACTTCAGACTACTTCAGTGCTGCATCTCATCAGTTCCATGCTTCAATCTCTAACAGCTTCTGCTCTTCCCACTCTTGCATTCAACTCTAACAAGGTATCATTCAGTTTTTCTGTACCTCTCCCTCATTCCAGAGGAAGCCTGACTTCTTCCATGCACAAGATGGAAAGATTGGTCTCCTGGGAGTCACCCACTGCAGTAGACTTCTGTCTGTAGGATAACTACACCCTTGGTTACAGGACTTAGGGATGTTTGCATCAAATGAGTCCCAGGACTACAGAAGACAGAAGGATGGTCATATGGCTAAGGCAGTTCAGTGCTTTCCTCAAAGACCTGGCTGATTGGTCTTTATCTCCTCAGTCCTGGAGCTCTCTTCAGCAAACTAAACTCACAGCTGATTACTGGACATCCTGTGCATCCATTTGCTAAGATCCAGATTTACAGAAATGCTGATCATGTAAAAAGGTACATCCAAAGACACTAGGAAGTACATTTTCATAAGAAAAAAAAAATTAAATAATTCAAAGTACTCTGGGCATTTAAATGAACATGCAGAATAATTAGAGAATGTGACAATTTTAGGTTTAAATCTTTTTGTACCTTGCTTCGTGCTCTGCAAAATGAAGACAGTTTATTTCCTCTGTTAGCATATTCTTTTCAGTGCATCTTTTTGGTACTTGTGAAACTCATTCTAAAGTAGGAAACTTAGTTTTAGAAATTGTCTCTTCAGGAGAATATTTGAATTATTCATTAAATAAAGAACTAGATGAGATATGGAGGGTTTGCTATATATATATATTATTCTGGCCATTCAAATGGAACTATCAGTGCAGAAAATTTGCTTCTGTTTGCTGAACATTTTAAGGTTTGTATTTCAACATTTTCCTAATGCAGAACTAATTTTCATTTCTATATTTCCTAGTTTTTTACTACTTTCACTGCCCCTCTGCTGTCCTAGAGCTCAGCAAACTTTATATCACAGGAAAAAAAGATATAAAAGGGCATAGAAATGAGAAATATTTTTGGAATATTAGAAACTACTGAGTTTAGTTTCAAGTTTAGATGGAGCTTTCACAGTAACTCACATTTTATGTGTTCCTACTCATCCCATCTCAATTAAAACTTGTACATTTACCAATAAAGATTTTGAGATCAACAGTTCATTTATCATATTTGCTTGAATTACTCGTGTCTAAATCATATGCCCACTCCAGCTACTTACCACACAGCAGTTGGAAGGACTGATTAAAGACCATGGTTTCTGTTGCCAGTGACAGCTATGATAAAAGCACATAAAAGAAGGAAGAATTGGATCTAGTGCCATGAAAATAATGTGCTGAAATATATCAAAGTTTTTAAATCTCAAGATGAAAGTATTTTCCAACACGACAGATGCACTTGGTCTGATAAAAATGATATAAAAATGAGAGCCTGGCTTGCTAAACACAAATCCTGTGAGTTAAGAAAAGACAAACAGTAAAGTACCTGTTTAAAATGAAAAATGTTAAATATTCCAGTAGAAGAAGAACCAAAAAGAATGTTCAGTTTGGTTTTAGTTTTCCAAAGAAATGTTGTCTTCATGTTCATAATTGCCATGAAAAATAATTACAGGAACACATGGCAGGGAGCAAGGAATTAATATGCAAAGGGAAACAAAACAGTATGCTGCAGGGGAAAGCATTCCTGTGATCATACTGATAGAATAGTCCAGATCTGCTTGCTCACTTGCTTCAGAAAACTTAGTGCTCAACTGTGAACTACTCTTCCTTCTTGCTTGCAAGATTAAAATGTTTGAAATCTAGCTCTTACTTTTTTTGGTTAAGCCAGTCATGCCTTAAGCAGCTGTACAGCACATCTTAAATAATACAAACCTTTCATCCCCTTTGGCAAAAGCTCAAACTGCAATGACTGAACACTTAAGCAAAGAGGAGAAATCAAAGTGACTCTCAAAGACATGTGACCCTCCAAGAGAGTTTCCAGGATAAAATGAAGTCCTACAAGATTAGAATTCACGCAACCTGTTCAGGGAAAACTCTCGAGATATTTGTAAATTAATGCCCTGAATGAAAAATGCCTTATTTTATTTTTTTATTCTTTCACTGTAGAGTTATCAAGAGGGAATAAAATGCACTTACCCAAAAAAGTGCACATCTTGAGCATATTTTTATTATTCAAATAGACGTTTTCTGACCGACGCCCTCAGTTTCCTATACTTAGCAAAGTTGCTCACGGCTTGACTGAAGTTTCTGCCTGCATAAGTAAGCATGTGAAAACAGCACACTAGGAAAACTATGTGGCAGTAATAGCTATGGAAGATATCTGAAAACCATCCAGTTAAAAATTCCTGTTTTTAAATGGAGTGCATATTTTAGTAATTGGGTCACGATCATAGACAGTTTAGAGAAAGGTGTGCCTATGTGCAAGTTTTTCTGCGTGGCTGTTTGCTTTACCTTTTCCCACAACAACAAAGAACCCTAATCTCAGATCCCACAACCGGTTAAGAAAATACCTATTTTATAGTTACTCTTTGTTACTATCTCTATTATCATATGGATAAAGGTATGGTTCTGACTGAATAACAAACTCAAAAAGTAGGAGGTCATTTATCAAGTTTGTTGGATTTACTTCTAGTGAGAGGATTTATTGTTCTTCAAATAACATATGGCAGTGTTAGATTATTTAGTCATTGGTCCAAATATACTTTTCTAATATTTCCCTTTTTTCATCTGCCAGGAAGGCATTAGTTATCCACCTCCATGCTCAGGACTCAAAACTATGTTTACCGTACTGGTGAAAGTTTTTGGCATAACATCAGCATGAAAGTACTCAAATATTCATATACCAAAGTCCTGAAAGCAAATACAGACTGATTTATACTGTGGATGCAATTACTGTGTCCTTAATTCCATGTTAAGATGTGACCCAAGTACAAATATCTGGCCCTTCTCTCCCCTCCAAGTTTTAAATGAAGAAAACCAAGCATGTGGACCCAAAGAAGTTGGAAAGGAACAGCAGCACCCCAAACCCCCCCTGCTTTTCAGTCCAGACAGACAATGCTTAATAGTGTATTTAGACAAGTAACTGAGCTATTTGAGCAATGTGGGAAAAGAATCTTTTGGCAAGGATGAACTGCATCTACAGCCAGTACACTTTACTAGTAAAGTCAGTATAGATTAGACCTACATATCTCTTTTTTACCAGTCCTCTTCTAACTTTATTCTGCAGTCTCCAGGAGATTCTTATATTTGTTTCAGATGTGAAATCACCTCTTAAAATTTGGACTGAGCAGACTGATAGAAAAGATGTATGCTTTGCTTGGATTTCCTTTTTGCAAAGGAAGTGTCTGGGACTACCTGCAGCCTCAGAGGAGTTTGATCAGTTTTTAAAAACTTATGCAAAACCAGAAGATAGGAAAGAGGAGGGAAAGTGTTTTTTTTTCCCATGTGATTTGACTATTACATTTCAACCCAAACTTCCATCTCAGCAGCAATTCCCAAATTAACCAAACTGTAGCAAAGCAGAAACTTGGACTCATAGGAAAAGAAAAATTGCAGTTAGAAATTGTAAATTGAGCTCAGAACCCAAGAGAAACTGAGATGTCCAAAAAAACTCCTTCAGAGTGAATCGTTCCTTCCCTAAACACCCAATTCAGCAAGCGAATAAAAATGCAACGTTACACTCCAAATATTTTCCCTGTTAGAATTTTCTTCAAGATTTTGATGTTGATTTTGGAGAGAAAGAGGTTTCTCCTATCTAATCTTCCTTCTTCAGATTATATGAGATTTGTCTGTTTCCCAGTCAACAAAAACATCTTTCTGATAACATGAAACCCACTGGTAGCATGCAACAAGCAAATGAATCACATTAATATGAGTGTGGTTTGATTCAGGCTTTTAAATTCAGATAATAACAAGACCCTAATCCTAAAGTAACAAAAACCCAAGGGTTTCACTATTTGGAGAGTGGAGGTTTCAGCCAAGGATCAATGAATCAATGCCATTTCCAGGTTCCTTGTAGAAAAATGAATCATCAGTTCTTTAAATAAGTCAAGCCTTTAAAAAACTGAGAATAGGAAAAAAAAAGTCAACCAAACCCCCCCTCCTGTTAAGTCCAGAAGTTCTTGAACTATAGATAGATGAACAAATCCCTTGTAACTTATTGGCTGCTAACAGTGTCTCAGGATATTTAAAAACATACATATATTTACTTTCATACAGGTAAATATAAACCTGAAAAAGGTGCGTTTATATAAATAATACTCAATGTTATTTTTATTATGTCCTACATATTTTGAAGAAATTAATTTCATCAAAGTAAATCTGATGTTTTGTCCAGGAGAATTAATGCTCCAGGAAAGGTCATAATTTGCTATCATCACATAACAGATTTAAATACATTTTCCCAGGTCTTCAAGGAAAAAAAAACAAAAGTAACATAAAAATATATTTATTGTTCTGTTTAAAAATAATTAAATCTCAAATTTATTTGACATGTTATCCAAATGGATTAGACTTTTCCAAACAGGCAAAAATGATATGTCCCAAAATATGAGTGTGCAACATCTCAAAATAGCTTTTCTCATTACTATAAATTGCAATTTAGCATTTTCCAGATATCTTTCCTTATATCGCTATGCTTTTACTGACAATCCTGGATAAGGAAAAGCACATAATCAACATGACATAATCAACAAGAGGAGCACCAGTAGAAGTCAGACATTTAACAGGACTTGGATTTCAGTACCTTAGATGTCTAACTCCTGCTGAAAACAATGTCAAGCATGGAAGTTTGTTCAAGAATGTGTGAGGGTATTCTTAAATATAGATCTAGACCAATATGAGCCATACAGCCTATCACAGCATTTTAAAGTACCTGATTAAATGAACATTGTTAGCTATCTTCAGCACAGAAAGATAAAGAATTAAAGTTTACCTTACATCTATTTTCTTCTCATACCTCAAGAAAAAGTATTAATTATGCAGTTGAAAAAATATTTTGATATAGAATTGCTACCTTTTACTTACATGAAAGGAGAAGGGGAAATTTTGAAAAAAAAAAAAAAAAAGGAATAAAGGGAGTTTTTAGTGCATTTCCCATTGTACAAGAAACCAATGATCAAACAGAAATAAACTGCTTGGCTCCAGTATGTCCAACCCTATCGTTACAGTGGAGAACTAGGGATATCATTCCTATTCCCTGCCCATGTGCTAAGTCTTCTTTAGCTCTCAGGGACTCACAGGCTCTGTTTTACAGTGTACAGACTCAGGAGAATTGGCTATATCTGCCTTAATGCACGGGTTTGTATTCTACCTTCAGCACAGAATTGTATTTATCTCCCCAAAGCTGGAAAATAAGGCTAATACTGCAATAAAACACATCCACATACAAGATGGGGTCTTTTGTTTGTCTCTGCTAGGAAAAAAAAAAAAAAATTGAAGCAGTACTTTACTTTCATAAAGTAAAACTTGGGGGGGTTTGCATAGACCTTGATCTTCCCTTTCCATCATCTTCTCCCCTTTCATATCAGCATGTTAGTAAGTGCCCTGGATTGCTCATCAGAGTAATGGTCTCTCCAGATAGCTCAGAAGAAGCTTGAGTTAACTCAAAAGAAAAGGAAGCATTTCACTGAATAAACTAACAATGTCCAAGATCCTTCCTTATGGGAAACATTGGGCTATGTAAAGGTTCACATTTAACATTATCAGGCTTTCTATTCCCTTAATGCATAAAGTATTATATCTTCTGAATATTTGTATTCAAGACAATAATTAAAGTGGAATATTTCACCTGTGAGACTATTCATCTGTGCACCAGATTTTTTTAAGTTCAACACAACTGAGTAGTGATCAAAAATAATAGTACATACTGGTCACTAGGAAGCTGTGGAACAGCTTTCTGAAGGTAAAACAGCAGACATGCAGAAGCACCATCAATGCCAATTAGTAGCATCTGGGTCATGTGTTTGTCTCGTTGTGTCACTCTAAACAATGCTGAGCTTAATAGCTGCACTCAGAACCTTGCAAATGTAGCACAGAACACTTTAAAAAAAATGTTAACTTCTTCAGCTTGAAGAGCTACTGGGGCATGAGGGCAATGCAAGGTTTACATAGCCATGATCTGCTCAGTACAGAATTTAATGTTTACTTTGTATTCCACTGCTAATTTTACAGCACCAGCAGTGCCATTCAGTGCTGTTAAATTTATGGCTGATAATTCAGCACAAACAACTAACACATCCATTTGTTATGTTAGCCAATAGAAGAACAGGCAAGAGGGTGCACTTAAAACTTTACAGAATAGGAAATTGAGTTCAGAGTACCCTGATGTCATAAAACACCTTTATGTTCTTTTCCGAGAGAAAAGGAAAAGTATGTCAAAAGCATTAACTGACCTTGTGAATGCAAGATCCCATACCAGGAATTACAGAAGCCTACATTTTTTCCCCCACACTTACTAAAATGTAATTATTGGCTGTAAACACAAATATCCATGACAAGTTGAAAGCAGAAATTTTTAGACAAATAAGCAAAAAGCCCATTATAGAAAGCTATATAATGCCACCAATATTGGTGTTGGCTGCATTGCTTATGCCTAATGATTAACTAAAGGTTTGAATTGTAATTTAGCTTTAATCGACGCAAGCCTTTGGGTGGAAAAACTACGGAAATTAAGGTTGGGGTTTGTTTTTTGGTTTTTGTTTTTGATTTAAAAAAAAAAAAAAAAAAAGCTTTGCTTATGTTGTTGTCATATTTATTACAGAGAGCACTTTACCCATTTCAGGGCTCTTGGTGAATTTCAATACTTGGGATAACAGAGGTTTCTAAGGAGTTAGATAGGTAAAATAGTGAAAGTTATGATCCCATCCATCACACTTACCCCACAGGGACAATATCAAAAGTTCAGTATCTCCCCATGGGGTCTACTTGGAAAATGTTCATGGGATTTTTTAAAAATTACATTTTCTTCAGTGTTCACCACTTTTAGGTTCTCTAATACAGCAACTTTATTTTTATGAGGTTAACTACAGTTGTGAATGGCAAGCCAATCAAATCTACTACTACTACTACAAGCTAAATTAATCAGCAAATCCCAGAAAGCACATTCATCACAGCTACTGGTTTGCATTCTGATACCTGCATGATGGTTTGATATTTATTCTTCTGATCCATCAGCTGGCACAACATGCTGCACAACACAAAGGCTACCTTCTGCATCTGAACTGTTGAGGCAAACATAATTAAGTATATGCCTTGTTTGGCTTGACCCTCAACACATTAAATTCAATCCAATATAGAGATATACAACAGAAAGATGGTTCAAAGAAGCATCTTATTGAAACAGGCAGAGCAATTATTCAGCACACAATCAGCTTGATAAATTTATGTGAGCTATCAGAGCTGCCTCTTTAGAAATGGAAGAATTATGGGAAGTCTGGAAGGTAGTGTAATGTTAAAATAATATTATTTTTTAATTCAAAAATATGCTTGGATTCTATGCATTAATCTAATTGGAAAGCTATGCATGTTTCCTTTGTTTCATGCCAAAAATATATTATTGCATAAGAGAGATTAGCCATTACAAAAAGACTTTGTTTTCACAGAATACAACGTGATGATACAATGACCCAATCTTCCCCTGCTCAAATCACAAACCTTTTAGTCTTTCAAATAATTCAGTTTTTTAATTCCCTGAGTACAAAAAATTGAAGTATGTCTTCTCTACCTCTTCCCATGAATCCATATTCATGCAACTATTTAGAGAAAAGAAAGATTAATCCATTTGGGGGAAATTTTAAAAGAAACATGACACCAGTCTGAAATCACATGTATATGAAAATATATTCTCTTCACATTATCGTTTATACCATCAATGCTAATGTGCTGTGCTCCTCTGTGATGGTGTAGTGTTTCCTATTTTTATATATGAATAGGAGAACTCAAAAAGCAAAACAGGCTTACCTTAAAATTACAAAAGATAGTTTATTCACGCACATCAGGAATAAGAAATAAGAAGAGGGAATAAAAACCCAAACAAATGAAACCTTCAACACATCCTTCCCTCCCCCGCCCCAAGTATTCACTTTCCTACAGACAACATAAAAAGACAAAACCTGTAATTTCAGTCAGGGTTACCATTTAAAAAATAATCTTCCATCAGTTCTTTTAGGAAAGGAGTCTCTCTGAGTCTTATGGAGACATGGACACATGAGGAACGGTTCTCTGGTAGGACTTCCATGCCACACATCTGCAGCAGGAGAAGGAGACTCTGCAAACTGTGAAATCCCACCTATCAGCAGCTTTCCCAACACGGCATATACATCATAAACTGTTCATTTGGGGGTACTGTTTAAGGATGCCTCCTTTAGTATAAAACAAAGATTTTCTTTTTCTGTTTCCAAAATCTTCATCTCAAAACTAAAAATCTCCTTTTTCCTTAGGAGCAAAAAAACTTTGTATCGCTTATTCCTACCACTTTACATCTCCCCCAAACAGCATCTATATGTTACAGAAAAAAAAAATACTCCATTCTCCATAATTACTAGAAAATGTCCAGCCACATTAGGCCACTCCTCTTTATTTTGCCCGAATGGTCTTTCCACTCTCTCTTCACTGACTCAGTTTCATACTATGTCTCCTTATGGTTCAATTACTTTGTCTTGTCTTCACTCCGGGAAGGGCCAGTGCTTTGGAGTTCATCTGCTGGTGAGAAAGAGTTAAACGTGCCCAGGCCTGTGGTGGTCACAAGCCAGCAGGAGCTGCAAAGATCTCCAAGCCATGCCAGTGAGGAGGCAGTGGATGCCTCCTTTTCCACCCCTCGGTCTCATGGCACAGGCTGCTCAGAGCTGCCTCCTCCCTCCCTCGTAGGGGCAGCAGCTCCTGGAGGCCCAAGGAAGGAGGGAGCAGGGGAAACATTCCCCTCAGCCCCGGCCTGCAACAGCGGCAGCTGCCGGGGCTTTTCCTCCCCTCCCTGCTGCTCGCTGTGATCGTGCCCAGGCATGGCCGGGCTGCTCCCTCACAGGGGTGGGGACAGCGGCTCCTGGAGGCCCAGCCTGCCCGCCCGGTGTTACCTGGTGGATCACCCAAAGAGAAAGAGGGCGGCTCCAACACATTCGCAGATTTATATAGAATTACCCAAAAAGTCGCCTCCTGTTTTCCTCCAGTGGTCAAAGCACATGCCAACAGCCAAGAACTACTGGTCTCTGATAGGTGTTCATCTTTTCTAAAGAAAATTTAGGGTCCTGGCAGGGTGATATGCCATATTTTTCTTCAACTAAAAACTAAACTGTGTTAACCCATAACATCCTCGGAAATTTGTGGTGCCACACAAAGGTGACTCCTGGTTTGGCTTACAAGTGTGGGTGTCACAGATATGACTTTTGAAAGGTAAAGAAACTTAAGAGCCAAATTTCTGCTAGTGTCAATACCTTACTTGAAGCAAAGAAAGATGAAGAAATGAGCTCTACAAGACCTGAGGGAAGCATTTAATGGTCTCTGCAGAGATGTCTTCTGCTTTCACTTTCACATAGGTGTGAAAGCAGAAGACTGGAAAATATTCAAGAGACATTTTTAGATGAAAATGTAAATGTTTTGGGGAAACCAAGGCATTTTGAAAGACCAAGACTCAGAATCTAAGCAAAGAACAAAGAAACAAGTAGGAATAGAAATTACAGGAACACAGAAATATACTATAAAAACCCAGGAGTAAAAAGGGTTGTACGAAAGGCAAAGTACAAAGAGACAATTCTCTTTGCATTCCAGCTGAATGCTGGTTGCAAGCAAAATAAGAACAGGGGAAATAAGGAAGCTAATCAGGAAAATGAGTTTGCTTTCAAGGATAAATTTACCCTTTCTCAGGAGTGGAGGAATACTGAGGTTTCTGCAATCCCATTCCTGTCCCACAAACAGTGATCAGAAAAATGCAGCAAGGAAGCTGCAGGCTGGGCTGAAGCTGCTCTCAACATTGAGCAGCAAGGCAAATGAAGCCTCAGGCAGCGGCACTGCACTGACAGAAAACTAAATGGAAAGTGTTGGATTAATTACGATGAAATAGATATGCTATGGGAGTCAATGATCAGTGATGCCAGCAAGATCCTGTCATTCTCTGGTCCTAGGCAGTTAACTGTGGTTCAAAGAACTGAGTGCATCTGCTCTGTCTCATGCTAACCACCACTAGTAAATCTTTCTAGAGACCTTTAAAAGCAAAACTCATTTAGGAAATTCTAGGTTTAAGAGGAAAATCTCACTTAACATTTCAACAGCACAACTTTGAGCAGCAAAGAATTTGCAAGAACCTTTCACCTTTTCGTGACAATCTTCAGCAGAAAAAAACAACAGCTGAGCTGGGCTAAAGCTTCTGCTAAAACCTGAATAATTTCTCTTAACAGAAGACTACATACAACAGATTAATGTATGTACAAAAGCAAATATAAATAAATAAATAAATAAATATACACACACACTCATAGAAAAATGCATTTGGCCATCTTTGGCGTTGGCTCACTCCAATTCATTGATGCACATTGCATACATTCTTACCACTGTCTTCAAGGCCTGCCAAATGGCCATGGCCTGGCCTGGTTGTAGCTGTCCCATTGTCTCAAGAAGCACAGCAATGCCACAAGACACTTAGTTACTGACTGGAAGAGCTGGAGGCTCCTTCATAAAAGGCAAACTCAGTAAAGGATGAAAACAATGAAGAATCATATAAGAGAAGGGCAGAAAGTTTGTAGTTAAATTCCTATTAACTGGAATTTAATAAAACACCAGTGAAATGATGTTAGAAAATCTATCTCAGTAGAAGTCAAAGTAATTAGACAAAAACTGTACAAGCATGAACTATGTAAATATGCCTATCATTAAATTTTGCTAGTAGCAGACCAGAATTTATCCTATATACATTTAAGGAAATAATCTTACATTGAGGCAATGGGCTTTGCTTTCCCAAACGACCAAGGTTTGTTGGTAAGGCAGTGCTTACCCTTGACTATTCAAATTAATCCTGAACCTGATTCCACTGGGCATATAAAATTTGTAAAATATGTTATATTTAAGACTAGGTATTGGTTTTCACAGTTTCAGTTGATGTCAGTGAGAGCTGGGGCACTCTCATCCCATGCTTCATACATAGCTCTCAATAGAAGGTGAGGATTACTTCCAGCCTCTCTAAGTACTTGAAAAAAACAAAAAGCTCCTTGTCGCTGTTGGACACAAAAATGAAAAGCTTGACTCTAGGTAGAAGAAACATCAGAAGGCTTTATTTACAATTTTGCACAGCCCTTTTATAACATGCTGTGCTAAGGAACCGTATAATTGGTCAGTAAAGACAACACTTCTCTTCATTGGTTAAATAATAGAAAAGACACCTGTGAGAGGGTTATATGAGAAACCTAGCTGTGTTATGAAGAGATAAAGACTTATTTATATTCACTTGTTCTTGAGAAGAATGTATTCTCTCAAGGGAAGAAGAAAAAAACAGCTACTACAGGCTGAAAACTCTACAGACTCAGAAAATCAGACCCACAGCTCCTGGTGGCATGTGAGATAAAGCCAAATACAACATTTAACATATATCATAATCAACACAGGAACACACTTGTCTAAAATAATTTCCAGACCATTTAGCCCTACATTTAAGCCGTGTCCCAAAGTTTTCCTGTTTTCAAATCTGTGTGTCACAGGCTGTGTGCTCCCCACATATCCCACAGCCACGCAACAGTATCAAAGAGTGGGCAGCAGAAGCTTTGGAGCAGATTGTTAAATGACTAAAGCAAGAGGCTTTCACAGAGGAGAGTGACAGAACTCACACCACAAACCAATGGTTGCCAAAGAAATACCTGTAATTCATGTTGTATATGTGCTATCCAGATTTTTTACAGCAGTCAGAAGGTACCATGGAGAGTTTACAGCCACTATAAAATCTCCTTTAATGCTTATGGCTCCTGAAGAGAATGCTTAACCTTCGATAACCTTTGTGTTCTCCCCTCTCTTCTGCAAGTACCACTACAGTTTACAATGTCCAAAGAACTGCCAACTATTCCAACAGAGGTCCAAGTAAAATGAATTCATAAGTGCATAAGAAAAACATTGGACTTTTATAGACCTATTTCAAACATCAGTTTTAAAAAAATTAAATACAAGAACATATGCAAGTAGTTAAGTATTTGCTGTTCTGCTTTTTTGGAGTTATTTGCCCACAGCTGAAATTCAGGCTTTTAAAAATAATGAATCTAAGAACTTCAGTATAATTTAATCCATGCTAAATTAAATAAATAACATATCCATAATTAAATTCAAGACATATGAAGAGTAATTATATATTTTAATTAATTACTAATTAGTACCCTTTCAGACTACAAATTGCCAGACATAGCACTATCTCAGTAATCATCTGAAAACTATTAATGGTTTATTTGAAGTATATTCACCTGCCTGCAGTAACATAAGGTAATCTTCTATCTTCATCTTTAAAAATAAACTAAATTAATAAAATAAAATAAACACAAACTTAATATTCATACACCTTATCGACAGTTTACTGAGTTGAGATGATGACCTCTATCCACTTTTCCAAAAACCTCAGAGTTATTTACTTATTTATATGCATTTTTCCACTCAAAGACTAAACATGCTTCAAATGTTCTGTTGATTGCATGAAAGTATAGAGCATTAACACAGACACAACTGTCTTCTGACAGACATCCATTTTGTTAAACACAGATGATATCTCTCACTGGTTAAGCTCATATCTCCAAAATACCAATAAAAACTTTAATTTCTGGTTATATCCAAGATTATTCTCAAGCATACTAAGAAAACAACAGCTGCTGTTATAAAATTATTTATAAATTGAGATAAGCTTCTACCATTCCAGGGAAAAAGCCTTAAAGTTCCTATTTTTGTCCTCAATATAATGTCATCCTTATTTTTTATGGTTATTGCCCATTCACTTTTTAAGAACTGAACATACTTTCGAAAATGTACAAAAAGTAACTTGACAAAAATTTAAAGGAATCTCATGGAAGCTGATATTTGAACTTTACTTTTTTTTAATTGCATCCATTGATTTTTCTGCAGAGAGAAAATCAACAACTCTCTCCACTTGTTGTGCTTACAGGACAACTTAACACTAGACAGAAAAATCACCTTGCTGAAATTGCTCTTCAGAAATAACAATCCTTTGTCTCCCTGCACCAACATCGCAACAGAGACTTTTTCTTATGTATCAGATTTGAATGCAGTAAATGGTTTGATGTCAATGTGGTTTCACAATTTCATGGAAAATAAACTAGAAAAAATGGAACTGAGCAGGCAGTGGTTGAAATCAACTTTTTGCAAGTATATGTATACATAACCTCAGATCATTGCTGTTAAGGCAAAGATTTCCTCAACAATTCATTTTGGAAAAGGCTATTTAACAGAAGACTAAAACATGAGGTGATAGACTGTATGAATACTTCTATTTTAGAAGTAAATTTACACTTACTGACTTTCCATTTAAAGAAAAACAATCCAAAAAGTGTAACTGCTTGAAAACCTTGCAACTGCACACTTTTATCAATAATTACAGCAAAGAAATATGACTCTGTAAACAAATCCTCATCGCTTTTTTATGATGTGCAAATGCTCAACGAGAAAATTTGCTCATCCCAACAAAGACTAAGTGAAAAGAGTTATGCTACAAATGGATTTACATAGGAACCCTTCATAAGAAAAAGCAAGCACTAAGGCACACAGGAACTGAGATGCAAGATTTATTTTCAAATTATAAACTTCTTGGTATTATTCTGGTTTTGTTTTCTTATTTACATTGATGTGACTAGCACATTTACTGCACTCTGAAACTCTCTTTGCTTCACAGAGTCACTTCATTGCTACAATAACTGCAATTTGAAATCTTAACACACTTTTCATTCTTTCAATTTTTACCTCAGACTCTCTTCTCTTTAGCATCAGGGTTTATTAATTTTCAAATAACATCCATCTTCATAAAGAAACATCATGGTTTTGAGTGTTGTTCAATCACAGATTTTGAATTCAATTTGTGGAAAGGAATTGATGACTAACTGCTGAAAATTTTCAAGCAAATTGCATGAAATATGAAATACTTAATTAACCCTCTTGGTATTAATGTAAGATGCAAACTCATGTAAATAACAAACAGGCATCCTAGTTCCATCTACTCATCAAGCATACTCAAACAAAATTCATTACTCTTGCCTTTAAAAAGACTAGTTACATATTTGATAATATCGCAGATAATTTTGAAGATGAACTAACACAGATTTTTCAGTTAATTACCACAAATTAAAATGTTTTCAATTGTAACACTGTAGTACTCAAAGTTTTGTCAGGTCTTAGTCTCTGTCATCCCAAAGCACATTAAAAAAAAATTCAAAAGGGAAAGAAAAGAAATTCCACATATTTAAAATATAGTGGACTACAATAAGCATATGAACGTGATATTGCAAGTTTTCACTGCACTACAACAGAATGCATTACTGAGCTTTGCATTGCAAGAGACTGTAAAAGAAAACACATCATAAAGGACTGCATATTAAGAAGCTTTCAATAATGTTCTATAATTAAGTTTTTATGTTGACTATTTTACTCATACTATAAAATCAGGAGATTGAGATAACTTTTCCATTTTGAACATACCACATAATTAGTCAGAGCTATATGGATTTAGGGCATGATCCAAAATGACACTTCACTGGACAGCAACACATTTATCTGTCTCTTGTTTGTCACTTCAGTCAAAAAAGAAAGATTTACTCTGACAGAAAACAAAGCCTTGGTGTTGCATAAGTGATAACGGGCAGAAAATGAACAGGCTTGGTTAGATAGAGCATGGTACTAATAATGCCATGATTATGGGTTTGATCCTTGTATGGACCATTCAGCTGGGAGCTGGACTTGATGATCCTCGTGGGTCCCTTCCAGCTCAGGATGTTCTGTGATTCTGTGAATCTCCTCACACAGCCTGAACAAGCAGCTTGTGCAGCTCTGTAAATAGCCTCGGGAAGAGGTTTGTTCTCTTTTTTTAATGATGCCATCACCAATGGCATCATTAAAACCTAAGACCTGGATAAAGCAAGGACAACCATGCCCAATGCTGGCAGCGACCTTTTCCTGCATTCCTCACCCACCATGAGAGTGAAGTTTTGAGGAATAAGTGTAGTGTAGGTAGCTCTGTGTTCTGGGTCCCTCTTCAGATTAAGCTGTTTGAAGGATCTCGACATCTGAGACTCTGCTGAGGGAAACCTGGTCTGACTGTGTGAGTATGGGGTGTGCAGTGGAAATGGGACCTCAGCCCCCATCAGATGGTGCAAGAGTGACTGACAGTGTGATTCCTGGATGATCAGACAGGGAAGTTTCCTTAACATGATGGAGGAGAGTGAGCAGACAGCAGTTCCTCAGCTGGGAAATGCTGGAGCAAAGCCTCTCTAGGATGGAGAAGTTTCCATAACCCTTCTATACCACAATAATGCATGGACAGCCCTGAACTGCTGAAAATATGGGGAACATAGGGGACACAAGGGGTGAAAAAAGATTTCTCCTCTGCTGGCAGAGAAATTGCTTCATTTTTGGTTAGGATCTTTCTGCCAAAGCTGTCCTTCAGTACTGGTTATTGAGATGTGGAATTTCCCAATTTGTTATAGTTCCATTGAATCCTGACAGAGTAATCTGAGGACTTCACTATAGCTCAGTAGGATTCAGCATAGCTGCATGTGATCATGGAAATCCCTATGCACAGCAGTTGCCTTCAGCCTTAGTGTTGAAATCAGCTTCAATTCCAATAGGCCAAAGGACAAGGAACTGTTCAATCAGCTAAAAGCCAGCAAATATGAAAGAGTAGTAGGTCCAGACCAATGACACTTCAGGGGGATTTATCACTAGGAAAGGCTAATTAATACTTTGACTCCCTCCACCTAGATTTAATTCATGAGATAGAAAGCTAATTCTCCTTTTTAAGTCACAAGAACAGTGCCAACTAAAAGTGTCTTGCCAATTGCAAGAAAAAGGCTTTGAACCCACTGGGACATTGCTAGCATGGACTTCAGAGAAGGCTGAGCCTTCTCATCATATCTGTAACCACCTCTTGTGTTTGGATTTGGCCTGCTGACATACACACAACTTGTTTCAGGAAATAGCAGGAGCCAGCACTTAAAAGAACCTGATCCTTCCAGAAGAGGCAGATGCCCATCTGAAAACCCCTGTGTGAGCAAATGGGTTCTCCTCAGTTGTTGGATATGCACTGGAGTAAGGCTTTCAGCTGCTCTAGCATTTTTTAGTGCAAACTGTAGGACATTTTTTTCCAATAGTTTTTATCAGCATAATCACTATTAAAGCAGTCTTCAGAAAAGATATTCCCTAAAGCATGTAGATATAATAGATGGTGTAACAACTCCAACCAGAAAAACACTTTAAAATAAAGAGATACACATTTCTTCTCTATCACTTTTCAATAAACATTTTGAAAGCAGCTACCATAGAAGGTTTTTGCTCTTCAGGGAAGATTTAGTGTTTCTCAATTCAGTTGGCCTTTTTGCATTGCCCATTTCACTCTTGGCCCTTGCTGAAAAAGCATATTGATTTTTATTTGATCTTAGGGCTGTAGCTGTACAAATGTGGTATGACAGAAATACAGGCTGAACACTGGAGTGTTACCATGGCTGGATAACACCACCTAATTGCCACTAACTACTCTTCTCCCCAGCAAGTTTTCCTATTTAATGTAATTCTAGCAGTATTAATTACATTTTTTAACATATTGAACAAAAGTAGTATTCTGCATAATGTGATGCAGAGGCAAGTCTCAGAGCTGGGGAAGAGTTGTCATTAATTTTTCAATTAGGGGGAAAAAAACCCCCAACAAAATTATTCATGTTACTATGTAGAAAACAGTTTCAAGCAGCCTTTTTTATATACCCATTCCAAACTGCTTTTTTATTTGGCATGACTAATCTGATTTTGTGATTGCTTTTGTGATTCAGTGATCAGATGCAGAAACCAGCAATGCTGTTTACTGAATTACTTATGCACTAAAAAAATTTGACTGTGTTTACTTAACTAATAGACAACTAATCTAATAACAATACACAAGGTATTTGATAGCCATGGTAGAGGTAGTGTATTTGTTCATGCATTGCTCAATACGCATTTTCCTGGGAATGGTAAAGAAGGTATTTTTTCTTGAGTTTGTTCATATTTAGAAATTGTGTCTAATTGTTTTCTCTTATTTTAGAAAAATCAGACAAAGCAAATAATCTAGCAAGATTCCAAGCATGATGTCAGCAGCCTGTTTTCCAAGTGCTGGTTTTGCGATGGTTAAGTTGATTGCTTCTGAACCAGAAGATCAAGATAGTAACTGTACTTAAAACTAATGTTTATGTCAGGTAAAAATAAGTTTGGAATTGTCATGACAGAAAGTTACAGCAGCAAGACCTGTTGATGAGTGACACCAATACAAAAGTTTTTCATTCTATTTCACAAGCCATATTGGCAAAGTATAAAGTTTTAAAAGACCTAAAAAAATAGTTCTCTCAGATCATCTCATTTGTACCCATGAACAAATATAGAAATAAAAATAAGTAGTAAGAACATGTAGGCTTACTAACATAGGCCATGACAGATCTAATGTCTTCATAAAAATCAAGTTTCCTCTATGTATAGTGAAGTGCCTTCAGGGAATTAATACATAGCTCATGCACAAAGGTTAAAAAAAAATTATAAGGCAAGTAAAACAGCAATATACTAAAGTTACAACACCTATGCTGGATTGGAGGCAATTTAGGTTTAATACTCCCATTAAAAAGAGATTTAACTCTAACTTTTCTGTCACAAAAGATAGAAATTATCAAAATAGAGAATCAGATCAACTTTTGCACAAAAATAGACCAGGATGTAGGACAAAACACATTAAAGTCATACACTTTAATACAAATAATAAGTTTAGCTGTGAAGTGGCATGTCTAAATAATGACAGAAGGATCCAAATGCAGTTAAAAGCAGTAGCTATGAGACATCAAATCTAGCAAGAGCTAATAAAAGCCAGAGAAACAAAGCCACAGTGATGAATCTGATAGAGACAACCACTGTAGGTGCTATGCCTTACAGTTGTAAGCAGTAAGAAAGCAGGACGTGGCAGAAGTGAGCATCTGCCCTTTCCATCCCTGGCTCCAACCCTTGTAAAAACGCACAGGTACTGCCACCCTCAGGAGCAGCA
>WEIU01020376.1:45963-64964 GCA_013389925.1 Aegithalos caudatus
CAGCTGCACACACGGTCATGCAGTTGCCAGCTTCATTTTAATCACAGCATTGCCACCCATTACTTTTGTGGTATTGAATAAATTAGCTCTTTGCTACAATTTTTGCAGTTGTGAAGGGTGAAGATAAGATGAGCCAATCCTAAAAAAAGTGTTTCCAGATTTATTATTCAATAGCAGTTTGAAAATGAATACTGCTGTATAAACGTATTTTACTTCAGGGCTAAATGCAAACAAATAACTAGCATTCCAACTGCTATCTTCTACATCTACTTTTATTTCTTTTAAATACATGCAAATAAATTCCCTAAGGTTAATAGGCTTAACACTGCAGGGAAACCTAGAAATTTCTTCAACATAGAAATCTCCATTCCCTAGCATTTAGCTTATTCTGTTCCCAAAGTATTAGTATCAGAAGGCTACTCTTATATTTTCATTATATCAATACATTATATTTTTACTGATATATAAAAGAAATTATGCTACTGTGAGGACCAAAACTTGGTTTTCAAGATTCCCCCAAAAGGCAAACAGACAAAGTTCTGCTACTCCAAGACTCCATACCAGATCCAGAATCAACCCTTTGGACTAACCTTAAGCCATAGGTCATTATACAAAGTTTTGGTGGAAAATCAAGATGTTCCTACCTGTGATCCTGACCACAAAAAGCATCTATATCAGCAATAGAAATTAAAGAGAAAGCCTTTCCATCTCTACTGGTACAGGATCTTTGTGTTCCTGAGAGATTTTTCCAAAGAGAAAGGGAAGTCCCTCAGTTCAAGAGTCTTGCTCTTAATTTTGCACTGAAGAGGAAGGATTCCAGGGTCTTGACACCCCCCCCCTCCCCACCGCCCAGTGAAGGCAAATTTATAAACAGATTATGCCAGAAACTAACAGCAGTGTAAAATTAAAGAACTATTCTATCACTATTAGTCAGAGAGTAAAGTAAGTGATTTTTTCCTTTGCTTAGCAGAGTTCCCAAACTGGGCGAGGGAGAAAATTCAGCAGCACTAAAGAAGTCTTTGAAAAGCCTATGAAAAACATTGGTGCTTATTTCCATCATGGTAAGACAGCAAGCTTCAAGAAATCTTCAGCACTCCCAGCTCACTCATTTCAGTGCCTTCAAAGACTTTGAGGATTTCTTAGGCAGACCCTTGACTGAGACAGCTGAAGCTAAAACTGAGCCTACTTACGTCAATACATAAACTGAACTCAGTAGACCCATGGCCTAGATAAAGCTGGAAAGAAATGTGGTCATTTGTACCAGCAGGTGAACAGCAAATAAACACATTCTGACGGATGAGGTTGGGGAGGGTGGCTGTTTATTCAGGAGCAGGGGAGGAGGGATGGGGTGTAGTGATCAGGGAGGACCTAACAACAATAACTATAATGCAAAGTTCAATACTTTTATTGGATTATCTGCTGTGGAGCTTGATCTCCAGTATCCTGGGTTCTGTGCTGGTTGGAGCATCCCAAAAAGAAAGCAGCAGCATTCACAACGCTGGTACTTTAAAGCCCAGACAGTGAATGACCTGCATATCCAACACCAGCACAGAAACAGTCTCACCAGAGTAATAAAGGTGCTCAAGGACAATAAAATGTCTCCTGGGTATTTTGCACAGAAATGGAAATACACATTTCAAATGTTGTTATATTGCCGACATAGATTCTTCAGGCATATGACAGAACAGAAAGATGAATGATAAGCAACATCTGGTTTTATGCCTGTGAAAATGAAAATTTTACCATTCAGACTAAAACAATACTAGAAAATGGATCACTATTGATCACATATTCTGAAAGAGATTAAAGGCATGATTCAATATTTAATTTGTCCTTACATATGCAAGTATGACCCAATTGGAAAAATGTTTCCACTCCATTCATCTGATGTTCACAGTCTCCCAAGTACAGACAAGTATGAGGAAAACAGCTATAGATAAAACTTCATGGCAGATCCAGCATTCAGGTTTCCTGTACATGGAAAGTGCTTAGACTACTTAATATTTCTGCAGTAGACAAATAATCCTGAGAAGAGTGTTATTTGATCAGTGTTTTTATTAGAATAAGTAAACAACCTAATTCAAAGTGTGTGTCCGGGAGACTCACAAGAAGCAGTAACTTTTTCTAAGTAACATAAACCATTTGTTAAGTCATTGCAGATCTGACCTACGTTATATTTAACGTGCTCTGGAAAATAAGAGCCAGCTGCGGCAGCTGACAACATTTTTTCATATTAAAAGCTGTTTCCTTATATTTAATTTCCAAGGATGATAAAGGTAGTTTCCATTTTAATTTGGCAAAGTTTTCACTCTAAAGGGCTGTTGGTTTTTGGGTTTTCTTTCATTTGTGGGGTGGAGGAAAGGGTAAGAAATTATATGAATTGTTTATCTATTTATTTACAGAATAAACACTTCAAGATGCTACTAGCTATATTAGCTCCACCAATAATACTCTCCTACCAACAAACTCTTTATCACAACAACAACTGTACTTAACAGCTTAGATTAAGGCAGAAGGCAGCCTCTGAAGACAGCTTTAAAAATTAATTTCTTTTAAAGCACTCCACATAGTGCTGTTTTGCTAGTAGCCTTTCATTCCCTGACTTGGCTTGACACATCAGACTGCCCACTGAAATTAAAAGTAACTCAATGGCAGAAGACTCTACCATCACTGTCTCTAAGTAACACTAGTATTTTCCCATGATGACCACTATTTCTCCCATTCTTGCACAAACTCTTTTTAGAATTGCTTCAGTGTGAGACCTGTGCTTGCAAATAAACTTAATTGGTATTGATCACACCCACAAAGCTTATTTATATATTGGTATAAATATATTCAGAGTATAAGTCTGGTTTCTGTGTAGTGAAAAGAAGGAAGCAGCAATACATGAACACAGACGATGAGCGTTCCTGTGCACAATTTAGAGGATGGCACAATTGGACATTAAATTACTTTGATTTGTGTACACTCTGAAAAACTTGAAAAAAAGAATAGGAAAGAAAGAAAAAGTATACTTTCAAGAAGAGCTACACAAAATTCAGAGAAAATTTTTAAAAAGATAGCATTAAACCTTAAGGGCTGAAGGGACAGATAAGGCTCAGATTTTGGCTATATCAGTCACCTTTCCCATTTTTGTCTCATACAGCTCACACTGATCCTCTTCCCGATAATTCCTTTTGTGCCTTCTCCTCACACCTACATTTTTTAAAAATGTCAAGAATCAAGAGAGCATATACAAGAGAGACACACCTTTCTGCCTCTCTGAACCAAAGCTTTGCCATGGACAGATGCTGACATTATAGCATTAAGGAGTTTCACAGACTGTTGGTTTCAGTGGCATTTAATCAGGTGTTTTGAAGATGTAATTTTAATGTTTAAGCAGATCCTAAACCAAAAAATATAATTATCTGAAGAGCCAAAATTATCATAATGCAGTGGAAAGTGCAAAACTATGAGGCTGCTCTCATATAGTAGAATAGGTAATTACATGCTCATCAGAAGAGACATAGAGGCTTGTACACTGCAGAGGTTCAAAGCTCAACAATCCAGGCAAGCAACAACAGAAAGAGGAAAATAAACCTTCCTTACTTTGATAAACTCATTTCCACTTAGCTAGTATCTTACATAAATGCATATTTTTAGTTCAGGGATTCTCAAATTATCATTTCAGACACTATAAATTTTCCAGTGGAAGAACACAACCACGGGTAGCAAATAGAAACCTGCTGATAGCAGATCTACTTTTTAAATTAATTTTTGTGGATTCCTCAGAAGGTAGCCACAAACCTCTGGTTGAAGGCCCATAATTTACTGCTTCTGACCTTGCAAAGACCTCTTTGTGCCGCAAGTTTTATACAATCTTCAAGAACCTCCTTTACTTTTAAAAACCACTACATACACAGTAAGCTTAAAAGAATCCCTTTTACTGTATTTACTGGTAAGCAAGTTTCACATAATTTTTACCAATGCCAGCAGTTCATATGAGTATATTACAGTGATTGTTCCAACCCTACACAACTTGCAGGAAAAGCATTCTTCTGACATTTTAACCAAAGCCTCTAATAGAAATACCAATATTATACTAAGAAAAAAAAAATCAGCAAAAGTCACACCTGAACAAATAACCAAAANNCACACCTGAACAAATAACCAAAATCCAAAGAACTACCAAAGGGATAAAAGGCCTGTATTCATTTGCCATGTGATGAAATATAATAAAAATGTGAAATTAGGTACTTGAAACTACTAAATAGCCAGGATTATTGTAGACCAAGGCTATTTTTCAGACTAAATACCATTGGTGTGGATGTGTTTTTCTTTCATATACTGGAAACAAAAGTCATGCTATGTCAGCATAGACTGCTAAATAAATCAAGGTTAGCTCAATACATGTTAAAACATGAGGGAGAAAAAGAACATTCCTTAACATACATAGTCTTCCTGCAAAGTGGCTAGGAAAAAAAAAAAAAAAGGAAACTAATTTACAGGAAAAAAGTGTAGTGGAAATTTGAAGATTGATTCTCTTATGAAGTCAGTCAAACTGTAAAAAGACAGTATGAAAAATCAAAGCAAACACTTAAATATGAGGGAGAATTCAGGAAAAGAAAGTGGGAAAACGGTAGCTATCCTCATGTCTCCCTCAGTAAAGCATATAAGGATTAACAGAAAGATTATCATGCAAAGAAAAAAGCTGCAGAATGAGTATTTTCAGTAATCTTACTCAAGGGTGATTTTTAAGTTAAACAGATACCACACTGTCCTATCAAGAAGTCTAGAAGAAAGGTGTATTGTTTCTGAAAAGCAAGTTGGGGATACATTTTAAAACTACAGAACTGTAATCTTGGCAAATGTAAAAGAAAAATATTTCACAGCAGAATTTACTGGCATTAAATCTGATGTTAGGCTGCCCTCTTCAACCACAGAATCATTGAATATCCTAAACTGGAAGAAACCCACAAGGATTACTAAAGTCCAACTCCTGGCCCTGCACAGGACAATCCAAAATTCAGCTATGAATTTAAAGGACTCAAGTCCTCTCTTGAATAAATGCTTCAGTAACTGTAAACTACAGAAAGTGAAACTATAGAAATACGAGGCAATCTATTGGTAATTAGTGTTCATCCAAGAGCAATGGCATCAGACATGAACCCATTTCTGAGTCAGTGCTCATCACAGCCCAGTCATGGCATGGATTCTCTGATGCAGAGAAAAGTACACACAGATGATGCAAGTCTGCCAAACTGCTTTTGAAATAGATCAAAATCGATGGCCCTCCTTGGGCTGTAAGATCCCCTTTCTCCTTTCCTCCCTTAGCTCCAAATATAAATGGGAACCAAAATGCTGCCTTTGCTTACTTCTCCTACAGATCTTAAAATGGTATTGCAGTGGTCAAACTTCTTGAAGAACACACAGGAGAAGAGCAAAGCTCAAGTCATTGTTAAATTAGGCAGAATTCAGATCTCTGCTGCTTTCTGAGCTGTGTCCTTCATGAAAGGTGAAAGACTTCCCTAAAGCCTAGGCTGTGGAGCTCTTTTTCCACAGATCACATTCAGTCAACTGGCTTGTGTGGCGCTTAATTTGAAACTGGATTCTGTATCTTCTTACCTGGCTACAACTCAGGAGTCAGAAACAGCAGCTCAGAGACAGAGGACTTCCTTGGAGCCGTACTACATTAGCAGCATATAATCAGACCAGAGGACAAACCAAGAACTTCAAGATGCTCAGTAATACAGAAATGCCTAAAACCCACAAAATATGTGTACATTTCCCAAACAAATCTGGTCAAGTTTGGCTGACACTGCTGTGTGGCTATAGTGACTGTGCATTTTACTGAGCAAGGTACCAATCACACAGCTGTCTTGCAGCCATTCCCACCTCCTTCTCTCTACAAAGCCAATTTCTGCAAAATGGAAATGGAAAACTACAAAATTAGAATTGCAGCACTAAGATGCTGCATTTGTTCAATTCATCTTGCATCACAAAACCTGTATGGACAGAATGTGTCTCACTACAAAAAAAAAAAAAAAAAAAAAAGGAAGGGAAAGAACAAAGAAAACATTTTTAAGTACGACCCTGACCTTTACTGTTTGCAAACAAATTAAATCCTACAGTATTTCAGGAACACATTAGTCATTCAGTAATGTAACCCTTTTTTTTGCTAAAATCTGGCAGGGCAAGGAAAAAATAACACAACCCCCAAAAGGCAAGCAATTCTACTAGAAGATACAAAGATAAACTACAGATTTTTCTGTGTATCTAAATTACTTTGGTATTTAACAGCATGTGTAGCTCAAATGTTTACTCCTTTTGGCTTCAGACCGACATTATAATTTGATTATGTCAATTCTCGTTCCTGGTTTTCAGAAGAACCATTTTTTATTCTGAAGTATCATATCAACAAAATCATAATACATTACCTTAGCAGTTGGAAGTGTTATCAACATAATAATCCATACACTGATAACTAAAGTCACAGTTTTTTATCTTGAAAACTATCAAATGAATATAGCAAGTGACAGAAAAGGATAATATGTCAACATAATTATTTCCCAGTCCTTCTGTGTAAATTAGAACACTTTGCTTTCCATTTTACACTCAAGCCACAGAAACAGGAAATACAACACATTTCCTTATATGATAAGGAATCCCAAACCTTCAGATTACTGCCTAATTCAGTGTAGGCCCCCAAAAGTAAATAGCCAGAGCAAGAAACAGCCCTCTGCTTTACTTTTAAATAATCATAAATCTCTCCTTGCCTGCGGGACAGCACTTCGTACTTTCTAAAGCTCAGGTCACTGTATCATTAATTCTACTGTGCCCTCCTCAAAAAGTATTCCTGGAGCAATAGGTGGTAACTAGGAAGTGCACATCCCAAAACCTTTACTACAGGCAAAAATGAGAACTTCAGTTTTACCTTTTAACAGGCACAGGTTAATGCAATAGAAAAACATATAGTTGACTACAGGAGAAAAGTAAATAACTGCTTCATTCCCTACAAACTAAATTTAGTGAAAGCAGATTGTAGAAACCTGGGTCAAAGCCCTGCACTGAAGATGAGTCACACACAATCCAATGGATCAAAATATTTTGCCTCCTCTTTTCCTTTATGATCATTCAGGGAAGAACTTTGCTTAATTAGCTAATTTCCCCTTTGTTAGTCTCTTCGTTAGAAACAATTTCAGATTTACTTTGTCTGCAGTTCCAGTTTTATGGCCTTGGGATATTAAATTCAGGCATTTTAGATAAGACACTCTATCCCTGTCCCTGTCATTTTATCTCTGCGTAATGATTGTAATATTTAAATCATTACAGAAAGAATTTAGTGCAGCTTTACAAGTTGCTTTATGCATTCTTGCAGCGAAAGGCTGTCAGACTGCTTACCAGACACTGGTGTTCTTCAGTACACACAGCTTCCATGTTCACAGTTGTGCCTTGCTATGCAAGGCTGAAATCACCTCTCCTCTGCACATTACAGACACACTTGGCCCTTTCATCTCCTGCTTTGTGTACATTTTCAGGACAAAACCATGTTCCACTTCAAATCCTCACTATAGGTTTATATTTTAACTTCTTCCTGTCCCCTCACATCAAAACCAAAAAGCCTGGGTGTAAGCATCATTGTAGACTACACATCCCAAATAGCACCCAACTTCTCACGTCAGATTCTACAGAACAGCCAAATTTGCTTTCCCAGCACTTGATAAATGTCAGACTTTGTTTTTACCTCAATTTGTAGGGTCTCAGCAACTCTCCTGGGCTGAGCTAATTTTAGTTGTGGTAATGACTGCCTCGATGTCAGGTGACAATTGCCCAGCTTGTTTTAGCTTCATTCTATGAATAACATATGCAAAGATCTGACAACGTACATAGTTACTGCTTAACAAACAGGCTGTATGTTAACTTGGGCCAGGGGAGGCTGACTATGAACTTGACTAACTGCTAATAGGTGAAAACAGTAAAACTTCACCTGAGAACCAGAAAAAAAGAACAAGTAAGAAGACCATTATACAACGGAAACATTTTATAGCTATGGCAGGAAAGGAAAACATCAATGCAGTGACAGTACCCCAGTGACAGTACTGCAAACCAGTATCAGCAAAAGGACTGGAAGAACTGGCTTCATTTACAAGGAAAAGCCACATAGTGATATCATGAGGGCTCATCAGATGGTATGGAGAAATAAAAGAGAAAACAAGTCTGATTGAAAACCTTCCTTCTCATCTCACTTATAAGTTAAATTAAGTTTAATCAGATTTAGACAAACTAGCCAGAACAACTAGCTCTGAAATCAGAGACAGCCTTCATGTATTCAAGTGAGCAACTCTCATCTGTATCCAAAATTTGAGCACACAGAAATGGTGGCACTTCACTGAGAAGTAAATTAAAAACTTGAAACCTTTCCTAAATCAGAAAGATTAGAAAAAATTATATCTGCAACAGCCAACACCAATAACAGCTCAGTAGGAGCATCCTTCTGCAGTTTTGTGTCCACTTAACAAGTTGTCCTGGTTGCAGAGAGAGGTCAGAGCTCAGCACTGTGACCAGGCTGTTATTCTACACCATGCATGCCATCAGTGGAGGGCATGGTTTCCAAAGGAAAGCCCTGGTGCTCCACTGGGAGTTGGGCATTTTGCCTGCCCAGCCACCATGCTGCCTTTGTCTCAGGAAGCCACATAAACACAATCTATGGGAAGCATCCACCATTATTCTTGTCCCCAGTGGTGAACACCCATTTTTGTTGGTAAAATATCTTTTTATATCCTTTTGCTATTAACATTATTGATGTTACTGTGCCATGTCTTATTCTTGCTTTGTGCTTTCAGTGAACTCCTACCTCAACCCATAATTTCAGCTCTTTCCCCTTCCTTACTGAAAGAGGCAAAGAAGGGGAGCAGCTTACTTGGAATTTATTTTCCAGCTGATACTAAAGCAGAACACAAGTTAAATAAAAATACATTAATATAATCAGAGGCAGCACTTGTGTTAATGAACAAACAACTTGTTATATTTGCCCATTTTGTCATGCTCAGCTTTTAAAAGTACACACTCAAGGCTGTGGTGTGAAAGATCGGTGTCATCATCATACTCCATCTGGATCAGTTTTGTGTAGGCAGCATCATATACTTGGCATACATAATTCAGACATTTTGGAAATACAGCTCATTTGAGGAGCCACTTGCACACCATTCCAACACCAATACCAAATGCTCTGCAGGGTCAGAAAGAATGTACATATTAAATCCACAAATTTGAGCATATTCCCCTTAACTGTAGTGAGTGGTGTTCCAACCCCTTTTCCATATTGAAGTTTTCCACTTCTATAAAAACTTTTTTCATAATTTTAACTAACTACATATTCTGCTTTCAGCTGGGAGTTAATTTTCTTCCTATTAGCTGGTACAGCACTGTGGTTTGGATTTAAAAAAGACTAACGCTGATAACACACTGATGGTTTTAGTTAATGCTGAGCAGTGCTTACTCCAAGCCAAGGACTTTCTTTAGTTTCTTGTGCTCTGCCAACAAGGTGTGCAAGAAGCCAGGAGGAAGCATGGCCAGGACAGCTGAGCTGAACTGTCCAAAGGGATATTCCACAACCATAGAACATCATGTCCAGTATATAAACTGGGGAGAGTTTGTAAGGAGGGATCAGTCACTGCTCTGGGATGGGGTGGGCATCCATCAGTGGGTGATGAGCAAGGGTATTGTGCATCTCTTGTCTTTCTTGGGTTTTACTCCTCTTTTGTTATTGTTATTATTAGTAAATTTATTTCAGTTATTAAACCACTCCTATCACAATCCACGGTCATGGGTATCACTTTTTTTTCAGTTTTCTTTCCCATCCTACTGGGGGAGTCTGGGAACTGGGGTGAGTGAACATCTGTGTGGCACTTCAATGCCAGATGGGGTTAAACCAGGACACCATATTAAGCCATTTAAGTACATCTTTCAGTAACCTTTATGTGGTTTCAGAAAACCACTGTACTTCAGTCCTTACAGTGAAAACACACCTTCATATGCCAGGGCTCTCTCCACATTAGGAGAGAGCTCTCAAATCTTATCTTCAACACATCCAGTCAAAGCTAAAAATTTCTGTAAGAAACCAAATTAGATGTTTAGGATTTTGTCTCTGGTGTAATTTCTAAGCTTTTTGTTTCACATGCTCTAGAATGTTTCAAATCATAGGCCCACACAGTGTCTATTCCCTCTCCAGTAGTATGATCTGGAATCCAGCAAGGGAAAGGAAAGCGACAGGCAATGATTCTGGCATTACATTCAAGTTCTTCTTCCAGCTTCTTCTCCAGCTGTGGCATCTGTTGAGTTACAAGAAAAATCTCTCAGAAACAGTAAAAAACAGGAACATTCTCTTTAGAATCTAATTCAGGTATTCAAGAGAAATCCAAGATTTGAGTAATTTCTTTTGAAAAATCTTAGGAAAGTATTCATTATATATATTATGGCTTTGATACCTTGACAAAGAATATCTAAAACCAGAGAATGGTTATTGTGCCCCAGTTGGTGAGATCAAGGAAACCATAACTTTAAGATCTAAAAATTAAATCAAACCCCATAAATTATCCCTTAAATTAAAAAAAATAAAAATAAAAAAGCACTAAAACTGCAGGGAAAAGACTTTGCATGTTCCAATTCACAATTCTCTTCAGTGGGATTCTTCTCTGAGGGAATAAAAGTTAAACTTCCTGAATTTATGCTATTTATGACATCCCAAGGTTCATGAGCTACTGTGTGATACTCAAAGGTCATCACCTCTTAAAATTTACAGTCTAACCCCAAGATCAGTCCTGGGGCACTCAAAACATCACACACAGACAACAACCCAAAGCAAACATCCTGCTGTCACTCTATGGTAAAATACTGTTACATTAAATAATACTGAAATTCAGCTTAGTCAAATCCACAACCCATTAACATATGCATGTGAATCCCTTCAGCAGCATTCCATGAAACAGAATGTAGAATCATGGCTTGGATTGTAAGGGTCTTTTAAAGGTAATCTAGTTGAATACTCCTGCCATGGGCTGGGACATCTTCAACTAGATCAGGTTGCTCAAAGACCCATCCAGTCCCCATCTACTGCCTCTCTGGGTAACTGTTCCAGTGTTCCACCACCCTATTCATAAAATTTTTCTTACTTATACCTAATACGGATCTGCCCTCTTTTAATTTAAAACTATTACTCCTTGTCCTGTCCCTACAGGCCCTACTAAAAAGCCTGTTCCCATCTTGTTTACAAGCCTCTTTTAAGTACTAAAAGGCCACAATAAGGTCTCTCCAGAGTCAAGTCTTCTCCAGGCTGAAAACACCAATTCTCTCAGCCTGTCTTCATAGGAAAGGAGCTCCTCTGAACCCACTCCAACAGGTCCACATCTGTCTTGTGCTGGGGTGCCCAGAGCTGGATGCAGCACTCCAAGTGGGGTCCCACCAGAGCAGAGCAGTGGGACAGAATCCCCTCCCTCACCTGCTGGCCACGCTGCTTTGGATGCAGCCCAGGACACCTTTGGCTTTCTGGGCTGTGAGTGCACATGGCTGGGTCATGTCCAGCCACTCCAGCACCCCCAAGTCCTTCTGGGCAGGGCTGCTCTGGATCTGCTCATCCCCCAGCCTGTGTTGGTACTTGGGATTATCCTGACCCAGGTGCTGCACCTTGCACTTGCTCTTGTTGAACGTCATAATATTCCCATGGGCCCACTTCTTGTCTAGGTCCCTGTGGATGGCATCCTGTCCTTCAGGATCAACTGCACCACTCAGCTTGGTGTCATCTGCAAACTTCTCTAAAAGTACATTTAGTCCCACTGTTTTATGGCAATGATGAAGATATTAAGCAGGACTGCTCCTAACACAGACCCCTGAAGGACACCAATTGTAAGTGATCTCCATCTGGACATTGAGACATTGACCATTAGCCTCTGAATGCAGCTATCCAGACAATTCCTTGTCCACTGAACAGTCCATCCACCAAATCTGTCTCTCCCCAATTTGGAGAGCAGGATGCTGAGGGGAACTGTGTCACACACCACTATGCAACTCTCCTTGGCTGAACACCTACAGCCCAGCTTTCCTCCATTCACAAAAACTGAGAGGATATGAAAGTCAGGGCAAATATCACTACTTTCCTAGAGCAGAGCAACACCCTGACCAGTCAGATGCTCTTTTTCTAATAAGTGCTTTGTAAATTCTGCCATGGATTAAGTGAGAAATAAACACATGTAGACTTAAAATAAATTTCTTTTCCATCCCAGACAGTGATTATGTTCCAGGAAAAAAAAAAAAAGAAACCTAACAGATTTAGCCACTTTTGTCCTTTGGAAAAGTTTGATGGTATGTTTAGGCAGATCAGCAGTGCACATCCACCTGGAGTTCCTTTTATTCTTCTATCTGAATGAGTGAATTTAATAGCAAACTCTACAGGTTACTTCTGTTATATGTAAAACACTATTTACTTTGGTTTTCATGATGTAATGCTGAAATATATAAAAAAACTAAAAAGGCAGTAGTTATTTAAAAATATGGCTGAATTTATGTCAAAAAGAAAAAAATACATAAAATTTCACAAAAAGGATAAAAAGAAACAAAACCCAAAAGAACAGTATTAGAAAATAACACTGACTAAAAAAAAGGTATTTCCAAAGGCTGCAAAGAGCTTCCACTATCACATACATGCAGGGTGTGCCTTTGATGTAATATCCTATTATAGCTAAATTTAAGCTGACAATGAAATATTTTAGGAAAATTACAGTCATAGATCTAATATACCAAAGAGTTACCTCTAAATGTTTTAAGGCTCTGATTTAATCCACACTGCAAATGTTTTTAAACACTTTTTAAATGCCTTAAACACCCAGAAAAATAAGCCTATTAGCACCTTACACAAACTAGAAAAATAAGGCCAGTTTGTTATCTAAAACTGAGTTGAGACACCAGAAAAATTTTTGTTACAGAAAACATAAATATAGATCTGGACTAATTTTTTAGGAGAAATTATGAAAATTAGTGACATTGCATGTCCATATCAGCACAAACTAGAAAACATCATTAATTGCTCAGCCAAGTTTAGCCAAAAAGAATAATATCCTTGAACCAGTCAAACTAGTTTTTAAGCTAAATATATCAGTTACATTAGCTGTTACAATCATACTGTATTTTATGAGAAGCCAGGGTTTGGGGGAACTTTTTTGGTGTGTCAACATAGATACATAGTTTAGTAAACTATTTGTACAGTATATAATCAGTTAAAATACACAGGAGCTGCAAACATGAACACCTGGCAAGAATTCCATCATCCTACCCTGAACAAGTAAGTCTCTCTCTGCAATAACTTGGAAACAAACACACCTTCTCCCCAGATGCTTGCAAGAACAAGAGAGGTCTTAGTCTTCCCTGAAGATCAATAAATTCAGGTTTTTAAAGCTAATCTTGGATATGAAATAAAAGCACTGTGTGAAAGCATCAAATCAGGCCAGCATTATTAAAAAAGCTAAAGAGATCTATTGTTCCTCAGTAAAAAAAAAGGAGAAATGCATTAAGGTTTCTAGAAAATTAATTTAGTCATTCAGGAGGCTGAGCATAAACAACTTCCAAAGTAAATTTAAAGGGGATCATAAGCAAATGAATGCTCAGGAAGAACAGAGGTTAATGTTTCCATCTGTTACATTTATGACAGTACTTTTGCTGAAAGAATTTAACCTAGTATTTACTGGATCTCAGAAAAGTTATTCTGAGCCCTATAGCTACCCATTCTATCACAGCTGCTACTAATGTCCCGCTTTATTACATTTAAAAGTTAACTCAGTATATCTGCTGGCTTTACTCACATTTTCCCAGGGCATTCGTTTATTCCTAGTTTACTGAGCCAGCTTTCCTCACCAGCACTTTTCCCCTCGGTGCAACGGCAGAATTCCTGACTGAAAATCCAAACGTTTCCAGTGCCCCCTGCCGGAACTCAGGCAAGGGAGCACCTGGCAGCCAGGGCTGGCAGCAGGAGGAACATCACTGGCCTCACCAATACCCCACCCATAACCACTTCAGTTTCCAGTACAGGTTACTATAGGAATCTAAAGCAGAGATTGACTTCTGGTGCCGTTGAAAAAAACAAACAAGCAAACAAAAAAGCACAGAATAGGAAGGTTTATTATGCTTCCTGTTACTGCTGCAGAAATGTTTCCAATGTATGCTGTATGGTATAGCATCATGTAAAGCTCTTTGCTCACCTCATCTTGCACCTGCCTTAGCAAAGGAACAAGCAAGACAGAAGCACAGGCTGACAGAATTGGGTTTGTTCATCCTGGAAAAGAGAAGGCTTCAGGGGGACCTAAATGCAGCTTCCCAGTACCTGAAAGGAGCCTACAAGATGGAGAGGGACCTTCTACAAGCACATGTAGTGACAGGACAAGGGGGCTTCAAGCTGAAAGAGAGTAGGTTTAGATAGGGTACTAGGAAGAAATTCTTCACATGAGAGTGGTGAGGCAATGGAACAAGTTGCCCAGAGAAGTTGTGGATGCCCCAGCCATGGAATTGTTCAAACCAGGTTGGATGGACCTCTGAGAAACCTGGTCTAGCCAAAAGTGTCCCTGCTCATGGCAGGGGGCTTGGAACTAGAGAAGAGAAGGTTGCATGGAGACCTCATAGCATAGCAACCTTCCAATATCAGAAGGGAGCCTACAGGAAACTGGAGAGGGTCTTTTCATCAGGAACTGTAGACACAGGACAAGGGAGAACGGATAAAAATTGAAAGGGGAAATTTAGGGTAGACATTAGGAAGAAATTCTTTACTGTGAGGATGGTGAGATACTGGCACAGGATGCCCAGGGAGGTTCTGGATGCCCCAACCCTGGAAGTATTCAAAGCCAGGCTGGATAAGGCCTTGAGTAACCTGGTCTAGTGGGATGTATTCCATGCACAGCGGGGTCAGGACTTGATGATGTTTAAGGTCCCTTCCAACCCTTAATATTCTAAGATTCTATAATTATTACTTACTATCTTTGACCATCTGAAGGTTGATTCATTTTGCAGATGAATGTATTAACACTGAATGCCTTGGCATTAAAATAATTAAACATTGTAACAAGTAATTAAACAGTATAATTAATAAAATACAATAATATAATAAAAATTAAAAATAAGTAGTAAGCTTACCATTTGAGGTACTCCAAAAACAACAACATTTCTATAATGGGAAAAAGAAACCTAAAATAAAATTTGAGAACAAATCTTATTGAAAATGGCATTTATAGTTAGAGAAGTTCTTACCATTCTTTTCTCCTAATCCCTCTAGCTGCACTTCTTTCAACAGGGATTTAGACCAAAAATGTGTAAAGAGATCCCTTACCAACTTTTCATCAAAAAAATTTCCACATAAAGAAAACTTTATACTGCTGAACAGCAAAAAACTTCTACTGTCTGGCCAAGAATATGGAATAGCAATTCCAGAAGCACAGAAAGCATTAATTTAGAAAATACCTACATGACCGTACTAATAACTAAAGGGTTATTTTCACAGCTCCTGTATATGATAAAATCACATATGCTTTAAGTTTGCCCCTTCTTTTGTTAAATGTTAGCTAGCTATACAAACTTTCTAGGCATTCTAATGACTGAGTCCTTCCACTCAGTGCCATGAAGTTCTCCTATGCTCCTCTCCGAACACAAACACCCCCACAGCCAAAAAAAACCCTTCCACATAATTCATCAATTCAAGCCAGCCCAGGCTTGCTCAAGGAGCCTCTGCTGATAGAAGAAGCACTTGAATAAAGCAGAAAAGCAGCAGGACAGCATACTGAGCCCATAGAAACCAGATTCCCAGCACCAGTACTTTGCTCAAAGCCCAATATAGCACCTCGTGGTCAGACAGCATTTCAGCTCTTTCAGGAAAGTATTTCCAAACTTATAAAATCTCTCAATCATCCCAGATTCATTCTTACATAACTCACTACCTACCTTCCATAAGTCTGAAATATAAAACTTGGTGTTCTGATGTACCCCATCTCTCCAGGCACGATATCTGGAGTACCAGACTAGCCAGGGATTCAATTCATAACCGACAGCCTGGAATCCCTTTTTCGCAGCTGCTATCACCTACAAGGAAGAAAATAAATCTCCTCTTAGAAACATAAAAGACTATTCACCTAAACAGGAACACACAGTTTTATTTAAAATATAAATCAAAGGAAAGCACTTTTCTAAGTCACCCTGGTTTTAATGCCCAACAGATTAGCTGTATAGTGAACAAAAGCACAAAGCTACATTTTACTGTTATTACTAGTCCATCTGAAATATAGTCAGGCAAACAAAATGAAAACAAACATTCACAGGGCAAAGCTGTCAGCTTGCAATACATCTATGATTTACATAAAAGTTTAATTTAACACATTCATGACACTGTCTTGGAATTAAAGAGTACCGACATTGATCACAGAGAGAACAGTGAAACTCACAATCAAAAATACTCAAAATTAAACCACTTATTTGAAAAGCAGAGGGATAGCCACTTGAGCAGCCCCTGAATCAGAGCCAAAATGACAAAACAATAGAAAGAGTCTGAAAGTATCCTGTTGATCTACATTTTTTAAAAATCAAAAAATACATTGATTTCTACAATAAAGGTTTAAGACATAATTTAATAGGTTACTGCAAACTTCTGCTCAAGAGTCACCTGATGAACTATCAATTAAAAAACAAGCAAGGTGAAATCAGCAAGTAGATGTTTCTTAACAGAACTTCTCAAACAGCCTCACCTGGACTGTATATTCACACTGTTTAAATAATGCATCTTCCATCACACACAGACCACTTACAAATTCACCAAAAGAATCTGACATTTTAACCCCACTTGGAAATATGGTAAATATCTTCATATTTATCCATCGATTACACCTGGGTAAGTGCTAAATTATTAAAAGCACCTGAACAGACTTTTTTCAGGACAGATGCATCAAGGAAGCACCAAGCATTCAATTTTAGGCACCTGGCATTCCAAATAGTCTTCAGTCTCCATTTAGGCATCTATGTAATATATCAGAATTAATGACACAATACCTATTGAAATTAGATACCTCTGATGAGAGTCAGCAGCCAGAATGATGAACAGACAGGGCATCAGAAACTGCAGTTATCTCATGCCTAAGTTTTTTGGTCTTTTTCCTACCCAGGCACAATGCAAGCACTCTCCACAGATTTGGGGTTCCAAATCAATTTTTTTTAACGTGGACAAAGAGTTGACTCATTCACATAAAACATGGACAAAGATAGCATTCAAGAACTTGCCTGTTTCCATCAAAAATCACCACCATGTAGCTAAATCTGATTTGAAGCAGATAGTTATGAAAAAGCACACAAAACATCACAGTAGCAAGAGAAAAACCAAACCACACCATTCTCCACTATATCCTCACCACACTTCAAAAATTTGGGCTCCAGCAACACCCTGGAAACACAGTATCACCTTTTCCTTTCATGATTCTCACACTTTCTCTTGGTGCTCATTCTAGTTTTACCACATGGATTTGGAAATGGGGAAGCCAGCACTGCACAGAGATGTGAAGACTACAGTTCTAACCACACCAGGATTTTTATTTTTATAATCCATCGCTCAGTGCTCGTTTCTTTTTGTACTTCTATGACCTTTATACATTAAGCATCTCACAGTCTCACTTGATGCAGCTACACACCTTTGTGGAACCACAGCTTTTTGTCAATCAGTACCAACACTCTGATTGCATCTTTTCAAGTGAATGCACTGTGATTCCCTCCAGTCACCACAATGACATTTTGTCCACTACCTTGGTCAAGTTACCGGTAAGACTGGAGCAAAAAACTATTTATTACTCATCAAAACTGAACGTAAACCTTTCTCGGCTTTGACAATTTTCAGAAGACTCAGACACAACCACTGGATGCCGAAGACAAGACATTTTAAAGTGTGAGGAAACGTAGCCCCAGCACTTTGGCACTTTATTAAGAGGTGATCTAAAAGGAAGGCAACATCGGTAACTTACAATGCGGCCATCCCCGCTACCAATGTCAACTAGGGAGCCACTTCTGTTTTCCAACATTTTCAGCACATTCTGGATCTGTGCGGCGGTCGCAGGAACGAAGGGCAGGCACACCTTCCTCAGGGCCGGGGTCACGAAGGGGGTGGCCACAGCATAGAGGGCCACCAAGGTGCCTCCCACGCCGGCCGTGACCAGCAGCCCCCAGCTGCTCCTCCGGGACCCGTCCTTGCCGTCTTCCTGAGAGATCTCCTTCGCTAGCGCCTGGGACATCGCGCCCGGGGACGGACAAGGAGTGTTCGCTCACTTGAGACAAATCGTATCTTGTAGCAGAGAGCTAGAACGTGACAGAGGGGGAAAAACCACCGTACGCCACTTTAGCCGATCCCAGGGAAATGCTACAGCTGCTGAAAAGCTGAGGCACGAGGGGCAGGAACGCGGTTTCCATTGAAACCCCCGGCCCTCCACACGCGGGTGGGCGGGCAGAAGCGCGCCCCGGAACTGCTCAGGGGTGGCGTAGGCAGGGACCTCCCCGCCACGGGGACACGTCCAGAAGTTACTGCTCCTCCTTTGTGGAGAGACTTTTCCCTGGGACACAGCGACATTCGCCACCCCACACCCTAAGTCACCAACGCCCGACCCAGGGTTATGCTCGGCCTGCAACATTTATAAGGAAGGGCAGTAACACGTCATTATGAAGGGGTGGGGGACCGAAACCTCCCCGGAGAGAAGGGTCGCGCACACTTTTATCCACCGTGTGTCTGTCTTCCCTCCTCCACCCTCACGTCACCCGGCGCAGCCCGCTGCCGCCTCTCCCGGAACCCGTGTTCCGCCCCGTTCAGCACATCCTCCCTCCTTTCCTTTTGTTTCCTCCCGGCCCGGCGGCTTCCAGAAGGCTCCGCTGGGGGCGCCACAAAGGTCCCACCCGCGAAATAAGGCGCGGGTGTGGCGGCTGCGCAGGCTCGGGGCGGCGACTGCGCAGACGCGGTGACTGCGCAG
>WEIU01020376.1:65173-103319 GCA_013389925.1 Aegithalos caudatus
ATCTGCGGCGCGGCGTCCATGGGGCCTCCGGCACGGGCGTGGATCCGCCCCGGAGCTGCGGGGCTTTAGGGCCGCCACCCCCGGGGGTGCAGCGCTCCCCCCCCCACCGTGGCTCCTGCCCACTGCCCCCTGCCTTAGACCGCCCTAGAAGGAAGGCAGCGGCTGAGTGCGGGGGGTACAGACGGAAGAAGGGAGCGGACACTGCAACAGAGAGGTTGGGGATGCCCCGTTCCTGTCAGTGTTCAGGGGGAGGTTGAATGGGGCACTGAGCAACCTGATCTAGTGGAAGGTGTTCCTGCCTGTGACAGGGGGTGAGACCTGGATGATCATGAAGGTCCCTTCCAAGCCGAACCATCCTATAATGATTTTATGATGGGTAAAACTGCACTGCCTTCTCTTTTAGCGTTGCCGGCTTCTGTTGCTCCCTGCTTTGAGCCTTAGGGCTGTCACTTGGCTGCTCTGCTTCTGCATGCTTTAGCAGAGCCAGTGCAAGTGATACGAGAAAAGGCATAGGAAATGTTTTTGTCCTAAAACCAATACACACATTCTGATTATTTTTCAATCATAGTTGTTGCCAGTTAAATTACAGTGCTTGCTTTTCCTTAGCTTAATATTGTGATTTTGGAATGCGTGATAATGATTTAACTTCTGTCTTTATTATCCTTTGTTTACAGTCTCACATAATGGCAGCAAAGGCTGTAGCAAGTACTCTGAGAACATCCCTTGGGCCCAATGGTAACAATTAAGAACTTTTAGTGGTTCTCTCTTTGTCTCTTAGTAATTTTTGGGAGGCATTTTCAAAATTTTCCTTCATCTTTTGAACACATGTTTTTTAGGCTTGGATAAAATGATGGTGGACAAGGATGGTGAGGTGACTGTGACAAACGATGGTGCTACCATACTGAATATGATGGATGTGGATCACCAGATAGCCAAACTTATGGTGGAGCTGGCTAAATCTCAGGATGATGAGATTGGGGATGGAACTACTGGAGTTGTTGGTAAGAAAGTATTTTAAATTTAGCTTACTTTTTTATATTTAAAGTCAAGCTGCTTCAGCTGTTGAAAAAATAAAAGCAGCTTTTCTGTAGGACTTCTTTGGAGTATTTATTGTTGCGGTATTCCTGTCAGTTCTTCTATTAGAAGTCTTCTAATCAGGAAGAAGTCTCTTGTGTCTTTTTGAAGTTTGGTTACATTTTAAGGTAGTGCTGAGACTCGCCTTGATACTTTCAAAATTTTTCTGCATTACTTTATTTTGTAATCTCCTTGTCCTGCCTTGATGCCTGTAATTCATTTTGTTCTTAACATAGTGTGGCTTCTTTGCTAAGCAAACAAGTACAGGGTTTTCATGGTTTTTGTTATTTAGGAAACCTTAAACTCTTAAAATATTGCAGAAAAATCAGAAAGTGTGCTTTATAATCTGTTGTTAATTTACTTAGAAATATGATCCAATCAAGAGTAGAACTTCCTTTATTTTCTTTTCCTTTATAGTTCTGGCTGGGGCATTACTGGAACAGGCTGAGCAGTTGCTAGACCGAGGCATTCACCCCATCAGGATAGCAGATGGTTATGAGCAGGCAGCACGCATTGCTATTGAGCATCTGGACAAAATCAGTGACAGCTTCCCAGTTGATCCACAGAACATTGAGCCTCTGATCCAGACAGCAAAGACAACTCTGGGCTCTAAAGTGTAAGTCACAGAAACTGAATATTGAATGAATATTTACCCTTCCATTGAAAACCCTCTGCATGGAAAGGAGAAATCCTGGTGTTTTGATGGATTATTAAATTGTTTGTGTTATTGGAGGGCTGCTGAAGGCTCTCCTGTATCTTGTTCTGGTGAATTCCTCAGTGGGCTCCTGTGTCAGGATAAGAATTTGTGAATCCTTTGTCTCCAGAGGGTCAATTCAATGAAGTTAAACAGCTGCAGTATTTAACTCAATTTCATTCTAACCTGGTAGATCCAGGTTTCTACATCATAGCATCATAGGTTCCAAAAGTAATGTAAATCTGTTAAAAATAACAGCATGTCATCTTTTGGGTTTTTTTCCACTAAAACATTTTTAACTTGGGATGGTTCCATATCAGTTCATTTACCTTTATGGGTTCTATATGTAGTTCATAAATTCAGACATTGGAAGGGCTTCCTTTGCAGAGTTGTCTTACAAGTGGTTACTGTTTCTTGAATGTCCTTTATCAGTTTAATTCTCCTGACTTGTTCCAAGTCTGTGTTGAGACTCTATTGACAAAGGTTTCCCACACCAAACATATTGTGTGTTCTGCTTTCTGCCATAGCCAGCACCTTTACTTCTGCGAACAAACAAGCAGGACCCCGCCTTTTAAAACAGTGTGCAAAAGTTGATTGCTGTAGTGGTACTTTTTGCTGTTTAAGATTGACTGATAGAATCACCTTTTTCTTCCAAATTGTGGAGATGGAGTACAACTTGATTTTATTGTTTTCACACCTAGAGTGAACCGCTGTCACAGGCAAATGGCAGAGATTGCCGTGAATGCTGTACTGACAGTAGCAGACATGGAACGTAAAGATGTTGATTTTGAGCTGATCAAAGTGCAAGGCAAAGTGGGTGGTAGACTGGAAGATACACAGTTGGTTAAAGGAGTGATTGTGGATAAAGATTTCAGTCATCCACAGATGCCTAAAGTAAGTGATGTTGTTGTGTGTAATGGCTTAAATAAGAATTTCTAGCCTACCTCAAATGTTGCCCTACCATTAAGTATTTACACAGTCTTGTGGTTTGCCTTGGCTATTCACCCTTATATCAACAGAGGAAGGGGCAAGGACCATGAAATTTTTCATATTGGAAGACATCAAGTTAGAATTTACAACAATATTGAGAAATTGTGGTGGAAGGGAGGAATTAAGGAATTACTGTACTGCTAAGCAAGGACAGGTGCAGGGTTCTATGTTATGTAGAAATACTTATCCCTGGTGTGTGATATGTTTAATAAGCTTATATTATATTATAAGTGCAATGCAGTGTCAAGATTCTTAACCTTTATGAATTGCCATGTTGTCCTGTTAGGAACACTCCAGAATCTGTCCTTGTTTTATCTTTGGCATAGGTAAGGTCTCCAAATCCTTGGGCAGTGTAGTCCAAGAAAACTTCTGTTCTAACATATTTATCTAGCAGGTAACAGTGTTTATCCTGTAAAAAGGAAGACTAGGGAAAAACATCAGTCATTTAATAATTGAAAAGTTGTTACAAAGACTAGTATTCTCAGTGGTCACAGTGGATAGGGATGGTTTAATTGAATTTTTCTTTTGTTTTTTAAACATTAAACCGTAAAAAGGCATGAGTGGTAAAGATTAAGGGCCTAAACAGTGTCTTGGAGCTATGGAATTTGTTCTAAGTGGTTTATTGAGACTATTGACAGAATTATTTCGTTATACTTAGCTAACTTTAGAATAAGTCAAATAATCTTCACATTTCCTCCTATGTGTGTATTTATAAAGATATACCTTTATGTTTTCCAAATACAAGAAAAATATGTTAATGAGGTCAAATATCATCTTTTCTTTTTTTAATTGCCCAGGATCTAAAAGATGCAAAAATTGCAATCCTCACGTGTCCATTTGAACCACCTAAGCCTAAAACCAAACATAAGCTTGATGTCACGTCTGTGGATGATTACAAGGCACTGCAGAAATATGAAAAAGAGAAGTTTGAAGAGATGGTGAAGCAGGTAGCCTTTAGGATTATTTCTGTTGTCTTTGTCTTTCATAGCCCTTAGAAAAAAAGAGCATATTGCATTGATTTATTCCTGTAAATGAGCTGCTAATCCTGGTGGGAAGCAACATACAAGCAGTTGTAATGCTATGAATCAAAGTTAACGTAAGAAAGAGATACCAGCTTGCTTTAAAATGTATTTTGATCTCTGTGTGTGCCAGGGGGTTCTTTTTGAGCATTGCCTTTTGAGAAAATTGGGAGAATTAAAACCATGAAGAATGTTTTCCATTCCTTTTTTCATTCTGATCAGAAGGTTGATGATTTGTGTTGCTTTCAGATAAAAGACACTGGTGCAAACCTTGCCATTTGCCAGTGGGGTTTTGATGATGAGGCAAATCACTTGCTGCTCCAGAATGAGCTGCCTGCTGTTCGTTGGGTTGGTGGACCTGAAATAGAAGTAAGTAAAACTGGGCTTTGTACCAGTAGTTAAAACATTTATGAAGTAATAGGCTGTACCAGCTAAAAGTTCAGGCTTTCTGGGTGTCACTGCATAATTGTTTATAGGGGTGGGTACTGGAGAAAAATCATTGGGGATCTGTGAGAAGAATCTGCCATGAAGGGGATTATGGTTTATAATTGAAGCATGTGTGTATTACTTAAAGTTTTCGGTGTCTAGGAAGGTTTCTGCTTTAGACCTGCTGTTTGCAGAAAAAAAATATTGGCTGAAGTACTTCAAAGTGATGAGAAGATAATCTTTTAGAGCAGGCATTTGACTGTTGCTTTTGCACTAGTTTTATGTTCTGAAAAACACCATGGAAAACTTGTGTTAAAATAACTTGTGGCTGTTTAACTCCAGTTAATCGCCATTGCGACAGGAGGGCGCATCGTGCCTCGCTTCTGCGAGCTCACGGCAGAGAAACTGGGCTTTGCAGGCGTGGTCCGGGAGATCTCCTTTGGAACTACCAAGGACAGAATGCTCCTCATCGAACAGTGCCAGAACTCCAGAGCTGTCACCATTTTCATTAGGGGAGGAAATAAAATGGTGAGGTGCTTGCTTTCATAGAGAGTTGCAGAATGTGTAGTTTCTTTGTAAAGCATGTTAGTGCACTCTTTTACACTTTGTCTACATTTCCTTGCCTCTGGGCAAATAGGAAGGGGCTTGTAGGCAGTCAGGACTGTGTATCAGAAGTAACATGTTAGATTTACATCCTATGTTTTTAAACAAAAATTTTAGTTTTCTCTGTTAGTTATAGATTATAAATATAGAAATAATTTTACCTGTGGATGCTCCTAATTTTTTTTTTTCTCGTGAGAGTCACTTTTATGAATAAAGACATATTAGCATCTTTGAAAGATTAGGTTTTATTGTAGACCTAGTTGTATCACTTCTGATTTAGTACAGCTAAAGTAATTTCAAATAAAAACACCAAACTACTGCTAACTATATATCCCCACACCCTATATCTCCCACTGCCCCTGAATTGAGACCACTTTAAATGCTTACATACTTAAACTGGGTTTTGGTTTCACTATTAGTGCTAAATTATATTCACTATAGGTCAAGTCCTACTTTAAATGAAAAACCTTTGGAGAAAAAAGACTATAGTCTGAAATTTTCTTTTAAGAAAGCAGAAATACTGCTTTAAAGGTTGGCATATTTGTTAAATCTCCTTCTGTTCAAGTGAGAAATGCACAGAAACTGCAGTCTGACCATAATTGGCATTTAAAGTTCAGTGTTTTGTGTCTTGTAAAATGCAAGATTGAAAACTTCTTCATCTAAGTTTTTGTTATTTCAAATTACAGGTTTAACAAATAACAGTATGGTTTTGTGTATATTTTTATTCTCTGGATGAATGGACACTGGATGTCTAACATTCTTTATTTTTAAGTAGTATAACATAAAAATGGTAGAGCTGCATTGGAGCCATGAAAAAATCTTAGAGTTTATTAGCAGTTTCCACGTCAGTATTAGGAACTACATCCTCACAGCCTTCAGAGGTGGGTGTTGTCAAACACAGGCTGTTCTGTAATTCCAGATCATCGAAGAAGCAAAGCGCTCTCTTCACGATGCCTTGTGCGTAATCCGGAACCTCGTTCGGGACAATCGGATCGTCTATGGTGGTGGCGCAGCTGAAATATCTTGTGCCTTGGCAGTCAGTGAGGCAGCAGATAAGGTAAGAAAGGAACAGTTAAAATTTTCTGAAATGTATGAAAGATTGAGCCTGCCTTAAGAGATTCCAGAGGAACTTCAAAGATTTTCCAGAAAGTTCTGTAACATGCGCTTTCTCATGTTCCCTGATAACCAGTGTTAAAAGTTATCCTTCCTGTCGCTGTAAAAAGTCATCACTTAAGTCAATACTTTTGCTTCTGTGCTAGGAGCAGTTTAATTTTTTTTTTAATTTTTAAGTAGTTACCATTCAGAGGTATTTGTTTAATTACTATATTCCAAATAAAATCTGCTTATTGTGTGTACGTATTTTATATCTAGTATGAAAATCTGCTTTTACTAACATTGGAGCTTAATGGCTTACGAATTTGAATTTCTTTTCCCCTAGTGCCCATCTTTAGAACAGTATGCTGTGAGAGCTTTTGCAGATGCCCTGGAGGTAATTCCCATGGCCCTCTCAGAGAACAGTGGTATGAATCCAATACAGACAATGACCGAAGTGCGAGCGAGGCAGGTGAAAGAAAATAATCCTGCCCTGGGCATTGACTGTTTGCAGAAAGGAACAAATGGTAAGAACTGCAGCATGGAGAAGGAGGAGCATTAAAGTTTTTCTTTCTCAAAAGCTCAAAATGCTCACTGTTTTTTTAAAACCTGTGCATCCCTGGAGTTACTCTAACTCTTGTGCCTTGCCATAATAAATGCGAATGTGCTTGGAGAGTATATGTATGTCTACCAGGAGGAATATGTATAATTGTCTGAAAACCTCTGTTTGGTGGCAAGATTAGTTGAAGACATTGATTGATGTTGTAGTACAGGAAAGAAGGCTGTTCTTAGAATGAGGCAAGCAGGCTGTGCTTTAAATACTGCAGTTCTAGTCATCCAGGTTACACTGCAGTCCTAAAAACAGTTGTTTTGAGAAACAGCTTGTGAAGAAGTAAACAAAAGGCTGGAAATACTTGTAGACAATGATGTTGACGCCAATATGTTTGCATATATAAATGTGGAACAAATATGCAAAGACTAAGAAGTCAGTGTATAAAACCTTATTTGCAACTGGACCTACACTTTTCACCTTCTTTCTTACTCTGTTGGTTTTTCCAGAAAAGAATGTGGTAAACTGTAATACATACATTCATAACCCTTGTTTAGATGTTCCTGTTTGATGGCATTTGAGCTTTCACTTCTTCAGCATTTGCTCAGCCTTTAGGGTGCTTTTAGTATATGTGTATGGAAACTTTTCACCATTCTGCATTACTTTTTAACAAGCACAACCTAATTGGAAAAAGTGTTGTATCTTAATGTCTTAGGGTATCTTAATGTCTTAGTATCTTTGGTTAAAAACTCAGATGTAAAACAATTTGTACAAATTATGTTTGTAAACCACAGTGACCAAGAGTAGTAATTTCAAAATGTTCTTTGAAATTATGTGGAATTCACTATTACTAATTACTAACACTTAAAGTTAAGTGTTACATCTAGATTTCACGAGTGTCTAATTCTTCTTCCTTTTGGCAGATATGAAGCAGCAGCATGTTATAGAAACCTTGATTGGTAAGAAACAGCAGATTTCCCTGGCGACTCAGGTTGTTAGAATGATCCTGAAGATTGATGATATCCGTAGGCCTGGAGAATCTGAAGAGTGAAGATTAAAAGCAGGAAACATTAAGGGGCCACAGCAGTAGCGAAGACGGTAGTATTCTGATGCTTCATCTTCAGCTATTTATTCTGGACACTTCTTGTTTCACATACTGTAATGGCTAGTTGTTGGAAATAAAACAATTTAGCACTGATGATTTCAAGACTTGTTTCAGAAGTATCGTTGCATGTTTTCTTAGCCAGGTGTGAATATTCAAAGAAAATACTTCCTTAATGAATAGGGAAAAAAGCATAAATAATGCAGCAGTAAAATTTAATGGGTCATTTTCCATTGTTCCTTATGTGGAAAATCCACAGAATCTCATTTGAAGAGGTCTGTCACTCTTTGATAAAGCTAGGAGAAATTATTTTAATTAATTATTTTCACTAAATTTAATTAAATATTAACTAATTATTTTAGCCTCCAGTAATTCTCACATGTTAAAGATATTAAGTATGAAGTTTCAATCTGAAGATATAAAGGAGCTGTATTCCATGCTTCCAGTTGCTTCAATTTTTTTCTCTTCTTGTTGTCCTCTTCCTGATTTATGAGGGTAAAGGAGGGTTTTTTCCCCAGGGGTATACACTTTCAACCAAGTGAGGTTTTTCCCAGAACTCTGTCTATAGTACCACAGTTGCATGCACTTGCTCAAAAGGTCCCCAGTATGATCTTAGAGTGGTGGAGTAAAACTGATCAGTAAGGTGCCATGCCTGTGAAACTATCTGCAAGAAAGAAGTGGTAGGCCAGAACTAATGTACAATTTCTTTGAAAGGTTTCAAAAGTGAGGAAAGTGTTACAAACACCAACTTGGCATTACTTGTGTTACACAGGGCAGAGAAAGCTCCTTATTGGCCACTGTTTGCTAGCAGGTCAAGTTCTGAGTGGTTTTTGCTGTGACTACCTCACTTGAGTCACACAAAACCCTTCAGTGAGTGTTGATAGAAGAGTAGAAGCAACAAGTTTACTAATTACAGGACTGGTTTTATTTCTAGAACTGTTTGAGGATAAATCGTGCAAAGCTTTATTGTCATTGATAAAAAAAATTAGTAGTGGGTGTTTCATCATTACTCTTTTGCCTTATCCCAAATTAGCTTCATTTAGATGCAGTTCAGTGGACAACAACAGTTTATCAGTTTTACTGCTGCCAAGGTCTGGCATTCTGAATCTGTTCAGTGGTGTAAGTGTGACTCTAAAAACCCATAAATACCTGGGCTCGTGTAAAGCCATCTCTTGCTTTGTTTGCTAATACAAAAGGAAAACTGTAGGGATTTAAAAGGGAGCAGTGTACTTGTACTAACATAGCCTTTTCACCTCATAGTGAAGTTGTGCATGTGACAGAAAGGAAGTGAGAAAACAGCTATTCCAATTTCACTGGTTTTTCATCTTCTGTCCCCTGGCATGGTTGAACCCCTTTGCCAACTAAGCCCCATGTAGTTAAAGGGTTTGACTGCTGCTTAATACAGAAGCCCCTAGGAATACAAGAAAAATGACTTTGAAAATTAAAATTATGCCTTTATTGATCTGCCCTGGGGAAATAAACATTTTATGCTCTCTCTATATAAATATTCATTAATGTTCAACTAGATCTTGGTATGGAAGTCTGAAGCTAGGTAATGGAACTTCGATAAAATTGTAAGAAATGGTAGTTGTTAGTTTTTTCAGGGGTTTATACTTCAGCATAACAGATGTGTGGCATTAGCCCTGTCAATGCTGCATAGAGGCAGCTGGAGGACAAATGGCTTTCATCACAGCATGCAACATGCAACTGGAACTATTAAACCAAATTAAGGAAACAACTGCAGCTCAAACTGGTACACTTTCACAGCAGGAGTAATTAAATTTGTGCTTTGACAGAACAGTGGGAGTATCCATATTGGTAATTTGTGTGCTTTCTGGCTCTGGTCAAACAAAACAGGAAACATCTGAATAACGACAAGATTGAGGGAGGCAAACACTGATGTTCAAATTAATCATGGCGTGTTTGTAACCAGTGGGAACTAAAAGCCTGGCCTGGAAATGTTTGGAAATGAGGTCCATGAGCCCTACTGTTCGTGTACTGCTCCATGACTCCTGGGAAAATGCAGGGTTCACCACGGGAGGGCAACATCCACCCATCACTGCCATACCAGACTGCATCTGGATTTTTTAAAAGTGAGCTGAGGCAGCCAGCAGGTCTCTCCCTCCATCATTGACATGACACATGGATGTCATCAACAAGACATGAATCTTTACAACTTCCCCTTAAGGGCTCAGTTGAGATAATTTCATGACTAAGTTCCATGTGTCCTCTTAGGTCCAAGTTTTGACATCCTCCCAGCACCCTTAACCTGGCCCTCTCTCTATGTCTTTCTACTTCTGTTACCAGCTGCCTTTTCCCAATCTTGTCTGTTGGTTTCTCCTGCTGCATGCCCAAGTCTGGGCTCCTTTCCTCCTCTGCTCTCACACCTCTTTGCTGACAAACTTGTCTTTGCAGGGGCACAAGGCACTGCCAGGAGCACGGTGCACAGCACACAGGCTCCTCTTGCTCTCTCGTGGTCACACTCAGACTGCAGCAGCCAGGGGTGGGGGCATGCATTCAGGGATGAGCTTTTGACTTCAGTTGCACCACACTCTGAGTGGATTTTTTTCAGGAATAGGGTTAAGCAAAGCCATGAAGCAACTTGTAGTTGTGAGGTTTGGGTCTGGGAGACTAGCCTTGTTTGTTCTCCCTGCACAGAAGGTACCTCTCCATGTCACGTCTTGGAGGGTTTCCCAGGAACTCTGCCAGGGAACATTTCTCACCATGTTAAAGAGCTAATGAAATGAATTGACAGTGCTTTATAAGCAACTCATCTCTCTGACACAAGAGAGACACTTCATTAAACTCCAATGACAATGGAGTAAAGCTGTAGTACATTCTCTCTAAGATGTGGGCTGTGATACCTGCCTGGTGTACATGCACTAGAATTGTGTTCCTTGTGAAATTGCTCCCTGAGCTACTTGGGACCAGTAGTTGTGGTGAGGCTCCTGGCTCACAGCAGCACAGGCACAGAGAGAAACAGGTCTCTGCCAGCTCTCTGTGCCTGGGTGCTCACTGAACATGGGAAAATGCTGGGGGTCAGAGAGCTCTGGAGAAGGTCTCCATCTTCTTCTCCAGAGCTGCATTTAAGCTCAGCCCATGCCCTTGTTCCTTGCCTGAACTATGCCTCAGCTATGCCTGTGCCTCAATGATACTGATGCTGGTTTGACTTTCTGGCTTGTCCTCAGTCTTGCCTTATCAAGCTGGACCTGCATGGTGATCTTGACTTTTCACTGAACCCGGGTCACTGACTGAACCTGCTCTGCTTTTTCTTTGGTACATTGAAGACAAGGAGCTCTGGAAGAGAACGGTGACCAGAAATCTGGAAAGAGAATTTCAGACAGCCATTGAAGGAGTCGTTACTCTTTGGCATAGGTGGCTCTCCTGCACTGTACTAGCAAGGTCTGTTCAAGCAAAAGTAGAGTGAACAAAGGAAACATGGGAAACCTCAAGGAAATCAGCACAATCAGATAACTTGATCACAAGGAATGGTGGGCACCTGGAACTTTAGTTAGGATGTAAAGAAATGTACTAGAACTAGGGAAATATATGTCAGTATGAGTAATGCTGTCATGGACTGCTAAAGACATCAGCTCTGCAGGATGGGGTATTAGCAGAAGCGCTCTCTCCCTCCCAGAAAAGTCAAGCAGCTGAGTAACAGGATTTTAAACACTTGGTGTGTATTCTAACTCTTTTCCTCTTTGAAGTAGGGCCCATAATGGGATACAGTGTTTTTTTGACAAGAAAAGATAATGACTTCTTCGGTATCATCAAAGTATTCCAATACAGTGGCTAAAGAGTGAACAGCAATGAGGAACTCGCTTCTCTGCATGAACCAGCTGTACTGCCAAGGATGATATATTCCATTCCCTGGACTGCAATATGTAGTGTCATTCTTACATCCATAGGGGAGAAAAAAAATCTGTTAAGGATTGCTACAGTTAAAGTCTCCACCTATCTGCAGACTCCTCCTAAGTCAAAATCTGAAAGCTGGGAAGTGTCTTTGAGGAATTGTGACTATATGCTTGCCCTGCTCTTTAATTTTTTTAAGAGACAGGATATTGGATTAGGTTAATCCGTTGGTCTAATGTGGAAGTATAACTATGTTGAGACAAGCTCTTCAAACTTTGTGCTCTACATAAAACTAGCTTATGTCAAGAGCAAGGAGTAACTGAGTAACACTGGTGAACTGGCAGATTGTTTCTAATTCTCACAAGGCAATTGTCAAAACTATGAAGCTGTCTAAGACTTTTAGATGTACCTCTTCCTGAAACACAGTCCAAAGTTACAGGAAGGGTACATCCATCCCATAATCTAATTTCTGTGAGAAAAAACATTTATATATATATTTGGGTCAATCTTGTACAAGTTTAATAACAAAAAAAGTTTAACTCATTAAAAATTACAGAAATGCCACTGAAGCAGCATCGCTTTCCCTCTTTAAATATTTTGATTAGTTGGATAATTAATGAACAGTCTTGAAAAGACTTCCTTAAATTCACATTTAATTTGAAATTATTTGGTTTTAAAAGAAAAATAAGTATAATGCAAATATTTTAAAATCTGGTTTGAATTTAGAGATTTTGTGATTTCTGATGCAGTATGGTGCCTTTTTATACCATGTGAAGAAGATTGTCCGTTTCTCTAAAACTTATAAGTAACCAGGCTGATTCCTAAAAATATGTCATTTATCTTTTCATTCCAGATCATGAGGGGGTGGTTTCCCTGCTGGCACAAACAGAGCCCATGTACACAGGGAACTATCTAGTGTCACCTCAGCTGCTCTGATCTCAGGGCATCAGGGTCTCACACTGTCTCAGTTTCAAGATTTGATTTATGTGCCTTATGGCACCTAGTTCTCAGAGTATCATTAAAAAACTGCCCAGCATTAAAATTGCTGAGTTCTCACTCTCTAAACTGAACTGTCTGGCGGTGAAATTCTCTACCAGCTGCTGATACTCATCACTCACTGACCATTCTCATCACCAGCTCACAAGTGAGAAGTGCTCTGCAATCTCCTGACCATTCCCCCACGTGTGTACCACTTGTTTCCCCAGCTGCCTGCTGCCAGGTGTGTGTACCCAAAACCCACTGGCAGGAGCTGATGGTCCCTGCCCTCAGCTGGGTTTTCCAATGAAAATAACGCTTCTCCAAGGACCCTTGAAACGTGTCTTGATGTGGTCACCACCAATGGTCATGGATTCTCCCTGCCCTCTGCTGCTCTTTGAATTTGAGTTTTGCTCTGAGCTGACATTAGCTGGTTTCTGTTTTCCACATCCAGCTACTGTGTTGGCTGGCATTTTGCAAGTGCCTTGACTAGACAGTTAGATATGAGGTCTTCTCATTAACGCATCCGCTGTAATTGGAGGAAGGCCAAAAGCTGGGAAAGGCAAGTTTCCAGCACTGCCTTTGATTTAAGGGCAGCACTAATAGTTAAGGTTAAGTGAGTGCAAGAGCTAGTGATTGGGAGTGAGCACAGGGGCACAGAAGGTGATGTAAAGTGAGCAGTGGGGAAGAAGGAGTGACTGAAATTACTGAAAACCCACTTAGGAAACATCCTTAGCTGAGTAACTTTTACAGAAGGTTGCAATGGTACATCCTCTGAACACTGACAATGCCTTGCTTTTCAGCTACACTGACCCATTCCTAAGAAAAGCTACAAATCCCATGGGAGCTCCATTTCTGACTCCCCAGGATCTGGGTCAAGCTACCTCTCTTGCTATTTCATGCAGGGATCATGCAAGTGCCCAGGAGATGGACAGATCTTCACAGCCTTGCCTTCTTTTCCTTGACAAAAATAGTTTGCAGCAATTTCTTCTCTTTTGCTAAGATGTAACCTCCAGCTCCTGATCGTTTAGGAAGAGCAGAGAACAGAGGATGTACCTATTCCAAAACTAAGCAGTGAACATCTATGCTTTTGAGTAGAAATTAACAGTGGCAAGAAAGTTCAGAGGCTGATGCAGTGATTTCATTTCTTGGCTGAAACTAAGTAGGAGAGAAGATGAAACTCAGTTCTGGAGGGAGCACTTTAGAGCTGGTGGAAAACAGGTCATGTTACTAAGTGCCAGCAAATCTGGATTCCTGAGGCAGGAGTTATAGTGGGCATGGGTGTTTGAATCCTTGGCACGCTCCCAGCACTGGAAGCTTCAGCTACTGCAATGCAGCAGTGCGAGCATCCAAGGGACTGAGATGTGGCAGTGAGAATTCCTGTAGTGAAACAGTCCCTTTAAGGTAATGCAAAAAGCAGTTCATAGCTTGCTCCAAGAAATTACTCTGCAGATAAGGCAGAATGGGGACAGAACCACACACTATCAGTAGTTAGTGTGGGAGTATAATCCTTTCTTCCAGATCTGAGCTGTAGTCTCTGCTCCAGGTCATTAAGCCCTCCTATGAGGGTTTAAATAGTGCCGCAGATGAGATAGCAGAAGTCTTGTTGAGCACACAGAGAGTAATTCAGTGGATCTGGTGTCCTGATTGTCCACATCACAGAGCTGGTCCTGTTGGCTTCTGCTCTGTGTGCCAGGATTTCTGTGGAAGTCAGGACCAGAGTGACCAGTAACAGTGCACACCCAGGCTGTGCTCCATCAGGGAAGAGGAATACAGAAAGGGTGTGAAGGAAGTCATTTACACATACCCCAGTTTACATGCTACCACAGTTTATCAGCTCCTAATCTAATGCTGAATTTATCTAGTGTTCAATTTACTCACTTACAGTAAACATGTACATTTATCCTCTCTGCATACTAACATAACTAAATCTTGGGGCAAAACTGTAGGCCTGAAAACTGAGAAGGTTTGAGAAGGCTATAAACCCCTTTCTCAGCAACTACTCTCAGTTATTCCCATATCACTACCCTAGTGACAGCACTATAAGGAAAGAAAATGTGTGAGTGTGAAGAAAATCCAATAAATTCCTCTTGTCTGAAGCTGTGAATTCTGTCTCAAGACATGTCTCAAGCCTGATTTTCTGTTTTGAAATGCATCTTTTCAACCCCATGACACAGGCAAGAAATTGTCTGCTGTAGTGACTGCCCAGATATGACAGGTATGCTGGTGCTTGCCTGACAAGCTATACAGAAGGGTGAGATTTACTCCTCTAAACTAAGCAAAATGTGTCTACATAAACTCTTCCCTTCTCTGCAGCCTGCCAGGTAGTAGCCCTTGGCTCCTAACTGAAAGAAAATTATGTCAATTAAATGGTGACCAAATTTTTCTCTGAGGTAAATGCATGTTCAAAGACTATGAAGCTAAGGCTAATGAGGGAGATTTGCACAGCAACAGCTTTGTGGACAGCATGGAAATTTCTTCCAGTATCCCATGAGACCCCGGAATAAAGGGAAGAGCTGGAAAAAAGAGTGGAACAGCATCCAACTTAAAGTGAGTCAGCTTTGCAAATGCTCTGGCAAGGAAAGGGTCCTCTCCTCTACAGAAGAGTTTCTTAATTTCTCTTTCTTTTTCTTTACCATCTAATTAGGATTACCTATGGGAAAATAGCAGTTTCCCCATGCCATTTTCCTCAAACCTTAAGAAGAAGCCAAAAATTTAGAAGCAGGTGTGCAAAATCCAGCCTAATCCAACCTGCGCATTGGTTCCAACCTGATACTCTCCCCTGGGTAATTCTAACATAAGGATGATCCCAGCCATCCTCTACTTGCTAGCAAGATGAAAGCAGTCCCAAGAGCCACTAAAGAGCAACAGCAAAATCTGTATCAGAGCTTGGCAAAATGAGTAGCCGTGCCACAAACTGGAAACACAGGAAACAGGACCTTGGTCATACAGCCCTTACTTCCCCTTATATGAGGTAAGAAGGGAAAGGAAAATGAGCAGTCAGAGTCAGGACTTGCAATTCTCTGTCTAACTCCAGAAGAACAGTGATATGTCTAATGATTAATGAGACCTGAAGTCAGGATTACTGAAATATTGTTTCCAGTCTACTGGGTGATCTACATTGCAGATCAAGACTTTCCTTTTTATCCAAACTGCTTATCAGAGAGGTTTCCACTCATTGGACCTAACAGATTTGTGGTGGTGGTGGCAAGATACCATCTTGAGATGCCACCATTCCTTCCACCAGTGCCACTTGGCAGCCCCCACACACCACATGCCATAAACTCCTCTCTCTCCTGTCACAGAAAGAAAGGAAAGGACAGGGGCATCCTGTTACAGCCAGGTCTCTGCCAGCCCTATCCAATTCCTGACATGCCCTTGTGTAGCCAAAAGCCAGTGGGAGGGTGGCAGGCTGCTCAGGGGTAGGGCAGAATGACTGCCTATCATGGCTCCCACTTCATCCCCAGATTTCCACTATGCAGCAGTACAGGAGAGACCACAATCAGTTCAGCAGTTCCTGGGGCAGCCCAGAAACAGTAAACTCAGAGATTGGTAATGGATACCTTCAAAGACATGCAGAGAATCACCAGGAGGTCCAGCTTCCCTCTGAACTTACCTCCTCGGGTGCTGGGAATAGAAGCCACCCAACTTGCCTGCTAAAGTGCCCTCCTACCCCACTACCAGCAGTACCCAAACAGCAGCTGCTCTTTGTGCAAGTGTCCTCTTACATTTCCAGCTGAGGGATAAACAGTCCTGATGGGATAAAGGCACTGCAGCCTTCTCTGAAGTACTCTGAGCAGTATGGATGTAAGAGAGGGGAACCTGAGGGACACAAGTGCATGCTGTTTCTTGCTACAGTCCCCGGATCAGTGGTGCAAGGAGGTGAACTGATCCAAACGAGTGGCACCATTCCCAAATCAGTGAAAGGAGCCACTGGGTTGTACAGGGAGTGCCCTGTGCTGCTTCTTGAGAGTATAAAGTCTTCCAGGGTTTGGTATAAAGGGATATTTCTATTGCACAAGGATGACCCCAGCAAAGTGAAGAAGTGGATGGGCAAGTGATACAGAAACAGGGCTGAAAGAGTGAGAAAGATTTAAAAAAAAAAAAAAATTCTAGAAAGGGAGAGAAAATAAACTGTACCACAGAAGGAAAATCCCTGAAAGTTCCTCAGAGCTGAAGGAGGAAAAGGGTCCCTGGTAAATTCCTTTCTTTCAGTGTAAGAGATGTTAGTCCACAGCAGTATGAGCACTGTAATTTTACCAAAGCCTCATATCCATGGAGAAGTTCTTACCACTCACCTGGGACAATCTGTCCCTCTGAGGATAGCACAGCCATTCCTATCATGCCTCCATGATATATGTGGCTGTATGTAACAATGCTGAGTCCTGGACTAGGACAGGCATGTGTCTGTAGTTCAATCCATCAAGTAAATCTGGTGTATTGTAAAGTTCCTGAACTTAATCTGTATTGTCCAGTTCAAAGGCATGGAGGTCTACCATTTGCTCATCTTGCTCACATCCAGGGCTTTGGACAGGTAAACAAATTCACACCTCCGAGAACTGACAGCAAAGGGCTTATCAATCATAAAGGCATGAACAATTAAATGTGTTTTGGTTTCTTCCAAGAGGGTTCAGCAGTCAAAAGCCATGAAGCAATTGCAGAAAGGGGCACAGGGTAAAGCAGAGAGAGGCTCTTCTGAAGGAATTGTCAGGAGTTAAGCCTGTCCAGGATGCCCCTAGGGAAGATAATTGTGAGTTAGCTCTGCATTTGGCAATGTCTGTGAGATTTACTGTCCTGAAGAGGAAGATAAAATAATATCACAAAGCAAATGTCAGCTGCAACAACTGTTATTGACAGAACAAGGGGATGTGAAAGCTGCCACTTTTTCTCCACCTGACTTTGGAAAGAGCAGATTCAGCAGATGTCAACTAATGCCTGGACATTTCTGTCCTTGCTCTGCTTCCATCTACTCCACCAGTGGAAGGGAAGACAACCAGCTGTGCCAGGCACTGGGCAACGCTGGGGTCAAGAACACAGGACTGTTCAAGCAGCGGTTTGAGACATCTGCACCAGCTCTAATCATGGTAACATGACTGCTTTGCTTGAAGCCAACCCTGTATATCTAGATGTCAGGTACACACTTAAAAAACTAGTGTTTTACCACTTAAGATAAATTTTCTCCTGAGTACCTCACTTAAATAGATCTGCTCAGTCATTAATCATTTCTCTGGCTATCCACTAAGAAATATGTCAGCAAAGTACAGGTGGAAGTTGCACTCTGAGTTAGCACACAGAAGGTGGCTACCAGGGAAGCTGGAGCCTTGTGTGAGTCCACCCTGAGCCACAGGTGCCAGCCAGAGGCACGAGTCCTTGGTGGGGGGCAGCTTGTAAACAGCAAAGAGGGTTACAACTGCAATTAGTCTGTGTGACAGCCGTGACCGCCTTCTGTCACCACCCAGGGCCAGGCCAAATCCCCTTTCCTCCCTCTCTTGCACAAAGCTGAGCCAAGGCACCAGCGTTATAAACATGCCCAGCTGCCTGTCAGCAGAAAGAAAACAAATGCACCACAGCAACAGGCAGACCTGTATATGGGCAAGACCAGATTATTGGCTGGTGTGCCTGGCTGTCAGACCTCAGTGCATCCTAAGTAGGGAAGTCTAGGATGCTGGCTCATTCTAGCCATTAGGGGATTTAGTAGTGGACACACCTTGTGGTCAGCAGCAGCACAGATAGCACAGCAAGCACAAGAGGAACTAAAATTACAGTATGGGTAGCAAGGTACTGAGCAAGCTATGGGATGTGAAAAACACTGAGGCAGCTCCTTTGATCTTCCTGTCCAAGGTATTTCCCTCTGGTTTCTGCATCTCTTCCCACGGATGCAAGGTAGAAGTAAAAAAAGGCTAAAAGCTGAAACTCCATGTCAGGGACCAGGTATCTTGTGCTCCAGTCACTTTCAATCCTGCAACTCTGGCATGACAATGGCATTTTATGATTTCTCATGGTTTCTCAGCTACAGGCAGCTCTAGAAGACATGCCCCTACATGAGTAAGAATTAAAGGGAACAGATTCCACCATTTTTATTCACTAGTTACTTTCCCTTCCTCTCCCTGTGCTCAGGAGAGTTACTCAGAAGAGGGCCATTATTTTATGGTTTTTAACAAAGCTCTGGCCTGCTTTTTCTTTGAAGTGAAAGTCAAAACCTGAGAATAAGCAGTTTGGGAGGAGTTAGGCTCACACATCATGCAATCCTGCATCTGCCCTATCATATTCCCTGGCCTGAGATGCTTTCCCCCACTCATTTTTTGTAACTGGTGCTCAGTCCTTTTGCAGTCTCAAGACCTGACACTTGTGTGCAGAGTGGGTAGGCTCACACAGAGTGGTCAGCATGTGGTCTTGTTCAGGGCATGCTGGGCAATACCACCCGTCTTAAGAAACTGACTCAGTCACAGTAATGATAATTAACAGAGTTAAAGTGGGAAGGGATGGAAGTAGCATAGTGTTAGAGTGGACAAAGCAGAAGGAAAGTTGTACTCAGGCTCCTAGAAATTACTCCAGAAGTTGAACTGCTAAATCCCTGAAGGCTGGGTCTATATATACCCGCCTTTAATCACTGCTCCAGCTTCCAATAGAGTGACTTTCATTATTCCTCTTGTAGAAAGAGGAGATGACATTGATTCCACTATGCAATTTGGTCCTACCTTGCCTTTTGTCCTGAGTCCAGCCAGCATCGATGCACAGTCTCTGTGTTGGGGACACTGCTGACCCATGTTAGACCAAATAATTTTCCTACAGACCCTCTTTAGCATTCAGTATTTAAGTCTGAGATGACCCATCTGGGGCACTGCTTAACCATTATCACAGCTTGGGTCATCACTTTCTTGTCAGCCTGAATTTTCACATCTGTCTAGCAAACAGCTTTCACTCTCATTTCTTCCTAACAACACTTCCTGCCTGGGAGAAGAGATACAAATCAAACTATCTGCTCAGTTAGCTGATCCAAGTTTAACCCATCACCCTTCTACCTGCAGTGCTAGCCCATACTTTCCCTACACCCTGAAGCCTTTGATCTGCACCACATTCCCTGGGCTGCTGCTGAGTGTAACTATTGAGAAGCCATGTGGACCGTACAGTACAGAAGTGGAAACAGAATCCACAGTGAGGTGCACAAGGGGATCCAGAAATATAGAGCATAATCCCACCAAAAGCCACGGGATCCATGCTCCCAGCCTGTGTATACAGTGTGCTGCAGGCATCAGGTCACCAGGGCCTGGATTCACACTTCTTGGACCTGCAGCCAGAACTCACATAGTGAGTGTGGTGAGCTCGATTTATCTCTTCATTCCACCCCAGAGAGGAGCAAAGTACCACATTTTGCCCTCCTCTTCAGAGGCACCTGATGCCCCTTTGGGGATGACACCAGATCCACCCCATCCCTCGTGCCTCCATTAGCTGAGATGTTGCCCTTTACAGTGCTGGGCATCTGGCCAGCCCTCCTGCAGCCAGAGGCTGCGCGTGCAAAGGACCGGAGTGTTTGCACACAGCTCCCTTCCATTCAGCCTCTCCCAACAGCTGCTCCGGGGAGGATTGGGGGCAGCCAGATCCTTTTCCAGACCCCCTGGGGATAACCTTTGCCAAGTCTGTTTATTCATTGATTTAAGAAATCCAGCTGCAATTATGAACAAGCTACTGAGAAAATAAGCCCGAGTTGGGGACTTGGCTCAGGTCAGGGCTTTTTGCCAGAGTGCTTAAATCTGTGCTTGCTTCATTGCAGCCCTGTCCCCATCACCATCATATGCATGATGTAGTCACAGTGTTGATTTCATCACTTCACTCTGCATCACACAGCTTTCTGGCAGCAGAAACCCCTTCCACCAAAGTTGCAAGGCTCTGTGACAAAGGAGACAGAGAAACAATCCTTGTCATTGCCACTTCTCACTGCCATTAGCCTGTCACATTGCCTTTGTCAGGCAGCACTGAATCCCTTATCCTCATTGGCATAATTGACTCCTGCAAAAAACCAGCCTGGGTCCTGATGGCTTGGAGTAGCTTGATCTGTTTCCCCAAAAATGTCAGTGTTTCATCTGTTCAGGTTTACTTTCATTTGGAATAAATCCTAAAATCATGCTAAGCCTTTCTTGTCAAGCCGGTTTTGCATTTGGCACGCAGATTTGCTGAGACCATGCTGAGCAATTCCAAAGGAGAGATATTTGGGAGCCCTACACATCCTTAGCTACAACACGGAGTGTCTTCAAAATAAAAAAATGTTGTGAAATCACAGCATGGTTGATACCAGAGAGGATGTATGAAGATTGCCTACACCAATCTCCTCAAAAGAGAGACAGCTAGAGAAAGTTTACCAGAGCCTTGCCCAATCACGTTTCAAATGTCTCCAAAGCCATAGACACGTAACCAATGTTACAAAGTTTGGCCACCATCACCCTAAAGCCATCTTTCTTTTCTTTAAGTGCCTCCCCTCTCACAATTTGTACTTGTGCCTGGCAGTATAAAGAGGGATAAGATCCACCCTGAGTCTTCTCCCCTCTAGGCTGAACATTCCCCATTCTTTCAGCCTCTGCTCATAGAATGGTTTCTTTCAGTAGGCAAGAACCTCGCTACTGGAGTGTTTGGTTTCAACCTCTCAAGGTTGCTCTTGGATCATTGTCAAATTAAAATAGATCATTAGTAAGTGGTATTTTCTTCTATACCATAATCAATTCATCAGTCTTCCTATTTTAGATAGTTTGTTAGTTTAGCTTGTTAGTTTCTCTAAGTCTTTCTTACAGCCTTAAACCATGATCCCAGCATGATTTTTTCTGAGAGGTCTCCAGTTTCCCAACCTGTAATTGTGTAATACCATACCCAGAGGGAACCAAATACTTACCACTCCCTCCTACTTCCCACACTCATCTTTAGGCCAGCAGGAATCTTGTTAACTGTTTTTGCTGAAGATTTGACCATCCCTACTCTCTGCCCCTTTTTAGCCATGCAAGGAGCCCATTTGCCTTTTTTAACAGGACAACACAATATGTACACATATAATCTTGTGTATCCTCTGTGAGCTGGCAAGTTTTTAGGGGTCCTTTTGTAAGGATAGCTTTTATTCCTATGTGCACCTAATTATGTTTCTCCTGCCTGTAAGAAAATGTATTTTGTTTGAATATACTTATCAAGTTATCCAGATTTCTTTGACTAGCCTCTTCCTCTTGCTACCATCCTATTCATGCTTGTGTCACCTGCTTTGCATTTTCCTTGAAATCCTGCTTGGAAATGTTAGCCAGTTTTCATTTAACAACTGATCCCTGCAGAAACTAAACAAAATAAAGATTACAAGCAGACTTTTTTTTTTTTTTTCCTGCCTATTCAAAGTTCTCAATTCACTTAATCTATATTTATGGACTTTGCATAGTGCATTTTCTGAACCAATACAACATACCATAATTCTCTTTTTATCAATAGGTCATGCCTTACAAAAACTCTGTACCATAATGTTACAAATTTACTGTATCAAACAAGACTTTATTATAAAATTGAATGTCTCATTCCAGAAAGCCACATCCCTGTTCAGTAATTCTCCATTAGCAAGCATCTATAACAAGTTTTCCATTATTTTTCAATTGATAGTTGCCAGCTACCTGGCCTTTAGATCCATTGTCTTAAGGATTCTCCACTTTTAATACAGGAACTGTGCTGGCACCTTAACACTCTTCTGTTATTACTACAGTAATTAAAGAGTAATTAAAGCCAAATCTCATCAGGCTGGAGGTGAGCAGCATTTATAATGATTTCAAGTAATGAAAGATTCTAAGAGATGGAAGTAAGCAGAAGAAAACTGTATCTTGGACAGTGTGAGCATAATGCTGTTTGGTAAGGTAGGCTGGGGAGCTGGAAGGAAGACTCAAGACATAAGTGATGTAGGGAGCAGGAAAAGCACAAAATGGTAGTACAGAGGTGATGTTCCTGAGAGAGGAGTGAGCAAAAAGGTGTTTACCATGTGATGGGTAGTGTTAGTAGAGAAGTTAAGTAATCCTAAAATGGCAGTGGGTGAGAAGAAGCTAGGAAAAAAGAGTTGAAGGTTGGGGAAGCATAGAAGAAAGAGTGTGTGCAGAAAAGGGTCTGACATTAAAAAAAAAAGCTGAAATGCTAGAAAGTACAGTGCTGGGATACTGCATTTTTAGAAGTTGTGAGGCCCCTGAGAGTGGAAAATGAGTTGTGAATGTTTCCAGCAAAAGACCAGGCTGGTCCCTTCCCAGCAGGAAGGGATTGTTACCAACAGCAAAATCCTGAGAATTGAAAAGAGGCAAAAAAGTAAAAAGGGCTACTAACCCCTAATTCCCTCTTTGCTACTCCTTTTTAGGATCAAAATGTGCACCTAGGAGGATATTATTAGGTGTGTCTAGGGAAGGGTTAAAGAAGTGATATGAAAGGGAAAAAGGAAGGTCTTCTAGAGGGGTAACCAGGCATCTAAAAGAGCATGAAGGACATTGTCTTAGGACCTAAAGGCAGTACAAGGGAAGAGATGTGTTTGGGCTGGCATGAGATAACCTCAACACCATAACCATTCCCCAGCCATCATCCATGGCCACGTGCTGGGATCTCCCCAGCCCCTCCAACCTCCAGGGATCCTGGTGCGGGCACAGGCAGCATCCAGAGATGGCCCCTGCCTTGGACAGCTTGTCCTGAGATAGCTGCAAGTTCTGACATGCTCCCTGCTTTCAAACAGAAAGTGCGTCCCCACAGGCATTTATTATGAGGGAAAACGAGCCACATACAGAAACACAAAAGTACATATTTTGCTCTATTTTGAGACACGGCAGGCGCTGCAGCCTAAATAACTCCCTGGAGTTCCTGTGGATAGGAAACAAGTGGATGCTTCACACAGTCATTTCCAAGAGAAAGATGTTTCCAAGCCACAAGGAGGCGGCACTGGTCAGCACTGGGGTGAGGGCCATCAGCCGGGGAAGGAGCTTGACTCTGGCAGCAGGGACAGCGCTGCAGAGAAGTTGCTCCCTGGGTCTCCATGGCCTCTCACACCCATTGTGCTCAAACCCTGAAGCCCCTTGCAGGCCGAGACCCTCCTTCCCTCCTGCTGTGAGCTCTAGGACTTGACGGCAGCCTTCTCACTGCGCCCGTCCTCCAGCCGCCAAGGGCACTGGACGTAGCGCAGCACCCCGCTGACGGGGCCGCGCTTGGCGGGATCTAGAGCCAGCAGGCTCCGCAGCATCCCGGCAGCCTCGGCTGTCAGGCGCTTCCAGTGCCGGGGCACGTCCCTTTCCAAGCCCGTCTCCTGCCACTGCACAAAGTCCTCAAAGAAAGGGTCCTCTGGCAGGCTCTGCTCCCAGGGGAAGTAGCCGGTCAGCAGGCAGAAAAGCAGCACCCCGAAGGCCCAGGCATCCATGCTGGTGTCGATGGGCACCCCCTGGGCATCGGCAGTGTTGCTCAGCTCGGGGGCAGTGTAGGGGATTACCCCGGCCACCAGCTTGAGCTTGGTGCCCTTGGGCCGCGTCAGCCCGAAGTCCGTGAGTTTGACGAGCCGGCAGTCGGGATCGAACAGCAGCACGTTCTCAGGCTTGATGTCGCGATACACCAGCCCCCGGCTGTGGATGAACTCCAGCGCGCTGACGAGCTGCCTGGCACACTGCTTCGCGGCCGGCTCGGGGATGCCGTCCTGCGCAGGGAGAGAGACGGGCCGGATGGCACACACGGGGCACCTCGGCAGCCCTGCCAGCTGGGCTCTCATCGGAACGCCCCGCACTGGGAAAGACCTTTGCATTCCTCACCTTGCCAGCCCAAGGCTGCTTCAGTGCAGCAGGCCCCAGATGAACCCGGAGCCCATTGCCTCTATCTCCCTCCCTCTGACCCAGCCAGCCTTCAGAGGGGCAGATGCTACAGCCCAGTCCCCATGGCCTTGGGGCAACACTCACGCGGGGTTTGATGATGGAGATGAGGTCTCTGTGCAGCGCTGGTTCATAGAGGAAACCATAGTACTGGCTGGACTCGATGGCAATTCCAAACATGCCGATGATGGCGGGGTGGGTGGCGAGGGACAGTGCTACACAATACTCATACAGGAAAGTGTGCAGCTTGGTACTGGCTTTGGGTAGCAGCTTGAGAGCCATAGGAGTCCCTGGGGATGGGAAGAGTAGGTTTGACTCCTCTGAAAGCCACATCAAGGCAAGACAGAGCAGCCACAGATCTAGGCAGTACCAGCCGCAGGGTGGTCTCTAGTCCAAAGTTTGTGTGGGTATACCCTGTGGAACAGGGAGCAGGTCTGGGAACAGGCACTGCCACTGGGGTGAGTTTTGAGCCCTGGGCATGCACAGGAGCCCTGGGCAGAGTAGGGACATTCAGGATACATGGTCCCACTCATCAGTCTGTGCTGGGACTACTGGGGAAGAGCAGTGTCAGGGCAATCATATGGCCAACCCAGGACCTTCATTCACACCCTCTGTCCATGGGCCCTAGGGCAGCACTTCAGCTCAGGCTTGGGGCTCCTTGACTGAGCCCTGTGGTGGGACTGCTGTTTCCATCTATATCACATGCCAGCTGGTGCGTATCTGTGAACTCTCTTGATCCTCACTTGTGGATTAACTTCCCGGCTTGACCTTGGACCCCTCTTAAAATTATAATCTTGCTGGATGTTCTGGGATGCCCCTTGGCATCACCTGGTCCCTGGCTGGATGTAGTGGGATGCTTCCTGGCTGGGGAGGTCCCCATCCTGCTGGTCTCCCTGGGAATCCTTCCTGCCACGCCTGGTGCCCGGCCCTGACTTGCCACCAGCCCACCTCACGCCCCGTGCCCTGGTGAGTGGAGAGGAGACAAGGCATGGTAGTTCACAGGGCACAGTCATTTCCTTACCTCTCTGCCTGTGGGTCACCAACATCACATGGCCATACTTGCCCCTGCCCAGCTCCCGGATAACCTCATAGTGCTCCGCCACCTCGGCGCGCACCAGGCTCTGAGCGGTGATCTCCAGGAGCTCCTCTAGCTTGGTTGGCGCTGCTCTCTCTGGCACTGCTGCAGCCGCTGCTGAGCTCTCGGCCATGGCTGGGTGCTGCAGAAACACCACAGTCCCAGTCAGGAACACCACAGCACACACAGAGAAAGCCAGATCAGACATGCCACACAAACCATGCCCCATGGCAAGGGTATATTTCTGCCACTTGGAGCCTGAGCATTCTTGCTGCCGTTTCCTAAGTTGAATTTGCACTTTTATACAGCACATCTCTAGGCAAAGCCATCATAGACAAGGTCTCTGTATTGAAGGGAACCTCCTCCAGCCCTCTAATCCTTTTGCCTAATATTAGACAACAGGCAAAACATTAGCAGACCCCCATATTTTCAAGTCACCTTCCAGCCTTCAAGTCACCTTCCCCAGTCACCTTCCCTTGCTCTCCTTAGCCTACTGCAGCAAGACCTCATCTCTGTACCCAGAATTCCACCCCTACTGCTTACTGGAGAAAGTCCTTGAGGAAGCAGAAAAGACAGACCTGTTCCTTAGGCAGAAGCACAGCTAGCATGTGATAAAAGGCAGAGTGCCCTGAGGAAGCCAAAGGGAGCTCAGTACCTCACATGCCTGATGACATTTCTGACCAAAAGTCATGCATCTGTGCAGGCAAGTCACTTACACAGGAAGTAACTTAGGACACCAATGCCATTTTGAGCTATAGCCAGCTGCTTCAGACCCATTTCAGAGAAGTGTTTTTTCACTTTTCCCAGCCAGCTACAAGGCAGCATTTTTAGGCCTCTGTGGCAGCACTCTCTCCCTGTCTACCTCCTTGTGCTCTATACAAGGCACTTTGGGTCCGGGAGTTCCTCCTGGCCTTGGAGCAAGGTCACAGAACCAGAGCATTAAAGTGAATGAGCCAGCTTGGAAGAACAGACCATCCAGATGATCAGTGGCAGAAGATACATCTGTAGACCACTTACTGCAACATCCCGCTCAGAGGAGGGTTAACCAGAGCAGTCCAGTTTTAAATATTTACAAGGATGGAGACTCTACAGCTGCTGTGGGTAACCTGTTCCAGTGTTCAATCACCTTTATGGCAAAAAAGATTCTAACTTATGCTTAAATAGGAATTCTGTTTCAGGCCCACTGCCTCTTGTTCTGTCACTCAGTATCATCAGACACTGCGATACACTTGGTTGTGGGTTTTTCCAGGTATTCATATCAGATGATCCCCTCAAGCCTCCTCTCCTTGAGGCTGATCAAGTTCCAGCTCTGTTAGCCTCTACTCCTATGAGAGATACCCCCATATCTGAACTGTCTTCACAGTCTGGATTTGTTCCAGTGTGTCCACATCTGCCTTCTGCGAAGGAAACCCCCTGCTGCTAAATCCAGTCATTCTTCAAAATAAAGAAATTTGGGGAAAAAAAATTATTTAAATGTGGGAAATTTACAACAACAAGGCTGGATTTCTACAGGAGCCTGGCACTCTCTGTGGGAAAGTTCCCCTTCTCTTCCCTTCCCTCTCTCCTAGACTGCATTTTTCAATCTTACCCAATTCAGAAGTGCCAAGTAATCAGCCCTACTTTTCTGTAAAGGCTTTGACATGGTGCAAGAGTCAACAGCAGACAAATTTAGTACAGTCCATAGAGAGTACAACAATAAACAAGTGCTTGCATGGGAGGGGATAAATGGAAGGCTGGGAAGAACAAGTATTTTCAAAATTTTGCTTTGAAGTCCTCCTGTTTGCTGCACATCCAACAAGACTTGTGAAATTCCAGACAGCAAGGACATCTCAGAACCCACAAATGGATCCAATAATATTTCCAAACTGGCGCCTTCCTCATTTAGGTGTTATAAAGAGAAAAATTTAGGTGGAATGTGGAGAAAAAAACTAAAATGTAGTAGACCTGGGAAAGGCATAGACCTCCCCCTGATATTAGATAAGCTAAAGCCACATTAAAGAGTGGAGTGGAACAATAGGAGAGATGTCTGCTTGTCATTTGAAGAATACATGATATCAGTATCTGTGAAAAGAAATCAAAATATCTTTTCTGCAAGACAGTGTTTCTCCTATATCAAATTCATGGTCACAAACAAGTTCTCAACAGAAAATTGTTCATAAACTTCTTAGATAGCTGAAATTCTCAAAACTGAGTTAGGTAAAATTTCTACCCTTGTATGCTGGCAACTTGTTACTGCTATTTAGCCCGAAGTCTGGAATCTCCTTGCTGCATCAACTTTAAGCATTAATCAATACTTACATACTTTTCAAATATCTGTTAACTAATATCTTTTATTTGCATTGAATTATTTACAACATGATTCATTGATTTTATATGACTCTTTACTTCTCTCCTATTTACTATGCTAAAACTTGTTTTTGTGAGTGGGAGGATGTGCTTTTCTGTATATTCTTGGTTCTCAGTTCACTTTAGGGAGTCAAAATATTTCAGTCCATAAGCTTTTGCAATAGAAAAAAACAAACCAGAACAACCCAAATCTCCAAAATTCTTGTATCCTTCCACTTCACAATTCAAGTCAACTGCAACATAGGTGGAACAGATTCATACTTCCACCAATGGCCCCCATGGCATGGGAGGGCAAATGGTCCAGGTTAAGAGTAGAGCATTAAAGTGAATGAGCCAGCTTGGAAGAACAGACCATGCAGAGGATATGGGTAGTTTCTTGAGGGCCTGTAACCTCTGGGTCTGATCAGGGCTCTTTGGGAAGGAAGCCCCAGCTGCAGCCACTCCAGAATGGTTTGCAGACTTTGGCCCTTGCTGCCCTTGAAGTTATTAATTACAAGACAAAATCCATACTTGAGAAAATAGCTGACATTGTCAGGTCTTTCTTTGAGATGCCACTGTGATTAGCTAGGAAGGTAAGTGAGGATCAAATTTGGGTCACTGCTGAGTAGAGTGTGCCTGGGTGCTCTGCACCTACTTCTGATACCTTCTAAAGTGTCATTTTCCCTTTGCAGATTGACAAGCACTGAAGAGGAGGTCACCAGGACCCTGGCCAGGATGCTTTCACCATTTGGCTGTGCTGTACTGAAGGCAGCAGGCAAAGTCCTATTCAAAACTGTTCTTTCCTCCACTATCCTTTCTGTGCTTCATCCTTGCTAGAGGTCTTGTTTCCAGGCTGCTGACTGTGAGAAACTCTAATTCCTCAAAAGAATCTCTAATTATAGCAGCAAAAAGCTCACATCCTTTACACCATCATGAGACACTTCTGAACCACTTGAGAAGCTGAGGGGGATCTAGCCTATGGAGACACAAGGTCTTAGTCCAGGAAATGTTATTCTGGTTCTTCAACCAAAATAATTTATATATTTAGTGCAGAAAAGCACTTCATACATGTCAAAAGACAGTGTGATCTCTGTATAACAGAGAAAGTGCTATGATGATAGAATCACAGAGGTGTTTATGTTGGAAGGGACCTCTTGAGATCATCTAATCCAATTCCCCTGCTCAAGCTGCAGCAACTGGAGCAGGTTGTCTAGGAAGGTGTTCAGCCAGGTCTTCAGTATCTCTCCATAGATGGAGACTCCCGTGAATGACCACTTCTTGGAAGAGTCTGGCTCTCTTTTCTTCATTCCCTCTCATCAGATATTTATATACACCAATAAGATCCCCTCTGAGCCTTCTCTTTTCTAAGCTGAAGAGTTTCAGCTGTTTCACCCTCTTCTCATATCAAAGATACTTTATTAAAAATGGCCTTGAGCATATTGCATGTGGGGTCCACTTTCTTGTCTGACCTTCTACAGGGCCTTAACACAAACCAAATAACAAATAGCATCTGGGGCATCTCTCTCAAAAAGTCATTCAGGCTTGATCCAAAGAGTTGGTCAATTATAAAACCCCTTCTTGCTGTTAGGTATGCATATGATAACCTAACCTGAATTTGCCTAACCTGCTGCTGAAGTTTCTCAGATAGAGAAAAGAGATTTCTAATACCTGTTAAATTTCTCCGGACTCTTGCAGGGTTTATATGCATTGTGGTCAGTGGTATGACCCCAGGCTATGAGAACATATTTTCAATTAATTTCATTGTGTAAAACAGACTGAAGCTCAGGTTACGAATTTGACTGATGCTTTACTAGGGCTTCACAAAGCATCTATCACACTGTGCTTCTGTAATGCCTGCATCAAATAGTTGAAAAACAGATGTGATTCTGCCACAAAATGTGGTCACATTTTGAATTGAGAATAAGCATCTCTATGCTCTCTGATAAGACACTTCTCAGTCTTCTTATTGGTTCACTGCCTTCAAATAAGTTTCTGTCTAATTGTCAAACCAAGCTCTTGGATTGTCCAGCCTGCTTGTCCAGCTCTCTGATCTGTTTCATTGCTCTTTTCTAAAGCCTCATCGTTTTTCTCCTCCCATTCCCCACATTAAAACCCTGACTGTCTTGGGGGAAATGCCTCCTGTCACACACTCAGTTAGAATTCCTCCTGCCTCCTGCTGTGGCCTCAAGATCTCTTTTTACAGGAATGACACACAGGCTGCACTACTTTATACATCCATTATGAGTCCAGAGGTTTTCCAAATTACTGGGGGATGTTGGGGAAAAAATTAACTTCCTCTTCACGTTCCTTTATGAGTGCTGCCTACCTGGTTTCTACCTGAAGATTTTTGCACCATGTTTAGTAAAGCACATTTTGCTCAAATGGATTTAGTGTACCAAGTAATTCAGATCACTTCACTCAGTTGTTATCACACTTCTGCTTAGAGGCTGTGTAAAGACCCCACCTGAAGGCACTTCCAACCAACCTCTAAATTGTTGGTTTGAAGCAGTTCTCATCCTGGTAATGGTTCATATAGCACCTGCCAGAAATGTCCCATTCACTGGTCTTTTCCTGAAAGTTATCTGTACAAGTTCATCCTGGCATTGGTCTAAACCAAGAAGTCACACATTTTTAATACTTTTTAAAGCCCAGTATAGTGTGGAAAATACAATATTTTATTGTTGTTCTCACCCTACACAATTAACTTTTTTCAATCTTAACTCTGTTATAATACTTTTACCTTTGTCAATGGTCTAGAAGAAAACACTGAAATCATGCAGAAAATGTTTGCAAATGGCACAAAAAGGGTTTGGGTAGACAATGCGTTACTCGGTAAAACTAGTGCATGCGCATACACACATGCAAAAATGTTTCAAATGACCAAAGAAGTCAGGATTTTAGTCTGGCATTGGATAGGTGACTGAAAAAAAAAATTTAAAAAATCATATTAGATACATCTAGGTTCTTCATGCTGATTAATGGGCACTATGTAAATCCAGAAATGTAGATTTGGTATAGCCTCACCACCTTTGCAGGCCTTAAGACACTGGATGATACAGAATTGCAGTAGAAATAATCTACAGTGAAATAGATACACATCTTAATGTTACAGATACAAGTCTAAGAGCATAACAGAACAAGGGTTACTGATGTTACAGATTCCACTTTTGCATACACTCTGCTAAAGAAAATGCCCAAAAAGAATCTGATGCAGGAAACATCAGCAGTGAGAGACAAACTAACACTTTCCAGATGCTAAATTAAGAAAGTAAGCTTCACTGTAAACAAACAAACAAAAGTAGAGACAGCTGTTCAGCTTCATGTAGGCTGAGATGATTGTAACAAAAGAAGAGATCTGTTCTGAGGCAATGTGCCTTTTACAGTGAACTCCAATTTCTGCAGAGGTTCCTACATACAGATGCCATGAGATAGTCTGAAATTTAATCTCCAAAAATCAGCTGAGTTAGGGAAGCTGTATTTCTGAAGAGCTGGCCACCTGTTAACAGCTTCTGCACTACAATTGAGAATATCACACACCAGTGAAATTTGTACTTTTACAATAAATTTATTTTTCTGTTTGCTTTGTATTCTTCTTCATCTACCTTTTTACAATGTTTCTTGAAATGTTAAAACTATATTGATATGAAGAAAGCCTGGGTAAATTTCCTGAACTCTTTTGGAGGCTGATAGATCAACAGAATTATTTGAATGCTTTCTATCTTTTTAATGATATCAGTGAGCCAGCCCACAGTTTAGCAAGCTACCACTGGTGTCCCCAGTTTAACAGAAAAAGGACAAGAGAAAATCATGACAATGGCAAGAGGGCTGAAAATTACAGGGGAAACTTCCAGTGGAGCTGTCCTTATAGCTTATCAAACAGATAGTGAAGAAATTACTTGATCATCTGTATACACCTTTCTGAATATTGGAATTTCACTAAAAAGGGCTCTCCCGGTTAGGTAAAAGCATTATAATAAAACCAACAGATGCAGCTGAAGTGAGGCCATTTCAAACCTCCATTGTGGTCCAGAAACTGTGATGAAGGATATTTACCCCTAAAACTCATCAAACATTATGGAAGGATATTCTTGCATCTTCGTAACTTTTGGTTCAAGAATAGCATCTCTTTTTCCTCCTAAAAGGTCCACTCTGGTGCAAACCACGTTTAATACAGCAAGGGATAAGAACAGATCATCGCAGTGTTTGCATTTGGCCTTATTGCTGGTAGATTTATGAGCTTCTTGCTCGAACTGGTCAGCTTAATCTCGCTGCAGAGAATGGCATGACTGTTTCGGTAGCAGAACTGCGTATGGCTGTTCTGGGCAGAGGCACCCAGCAGTCTCCCCGGAGAGCCCCGTAAGCCTCTCCGAGCACGCAGCACTCCAGAGCCTCCGCACAGCAGCCTCCTGGGGCACAAACCGGCCGCAATTTCACTGGGACCAAGCCCCATCACACCTTTCTCCCAACCAACCCACCGAACACAAGTGGACACAAAGCCACCTTCCAGGGCAAAGCCACCAACGAGCTCGCCATCAACCCGCTGGGAGAAGTGTGTGCGCTCCGCATTGTGCCGGCACACCACGCTCGAGTCTCCAAAACCAGTTTGAGAAGGGTGGGAGCCCTTTTACACGCCCGTTCAGTGTGTCTTTCATCCTGCCACCGCTGTAACTTCCCTTCCCACTCTCCTTTCCGCCGGCACTAAGCCTCTCACCTTCTCCAGCAGCGCAGGACAGCCGGCCAGCCGCTCCCCTCGCCGCAGCCGCCGGGCTCAGCCTGCGCCAGCAGCCGCAGGGGGCTGCCAGGAGCTCCGGGGCTAAGCGTGACGCTCCGCCCCGTCCCCATGGCTCTGGGCCTGGGGGCGCACTGCCTCCTGCTGAAGGTGACCTCCGGGAGGGGAGAAGAGGGAGAAGGGGGGCACGAAAGGACTATCTGTCTACCCTCTTAATGGAGGGGGATGTGTCTCAGGAGTCGGGGTGGGATTGTTTCTGCTCTGGCCATAGCGTTGTAAACCCCCGGGCACCCACTGGCAGACCTACCTTGTTCAGCCCTTTGCTCCAGCCTGGGCTCTCGTTACAGCTGAAGGAGCAAAGCAGCTCCCTGGGCTGGAACGAGGTCCTTGCTCCAGGGCTGTGCCAAGTAGGAGTCTGTTCCTGATGGCAGGGATCAGAACGACCATGGGCTGCCAGTGCTTGTCCTTGGCTACCAAAGGTGCCCGTTCCAGTGAGCAGCAGAGACCAGGCACAAACCATGGCTGGCTCAAGGACCCCTCTTGGGGCCCAGTGGGTCAGGGTCCTCGCACACAGTGGTACTGCAGAGCATTGTTGTGAAGCTGAAATTATTAATGATAACTACGATGACTTGCAAGCATTTCATCTGTTCTCAGTACCTTCCCCCAGAGCATAGTCCTGTGGTAAGGTCTTCCTTCTTCCACATGCACGTGGAGATGAAAACAGCTCCTGGATGCATGGACACCGTGCAGGCCCTGGATCTTGGCTCTTGAACTGCTTTTTTTTCTCTCAATGAAGTGGATCAGTTTGTGTACCTGAAAGCAGTAGTGCATGCAGCTATGACATGGGTATGTCACAGCACTGGCCTCCCTGTTCCCTAGAGCCAGGGCCATCCTGGGCACTTGTAGTGATGAGCCTTGGCACTCCCTGGGGACAAAGACTTGGGGGGAAGGCTGGGAGAGGTGAAAGAGCCTAAGAGAAAAGAGCAGCCCTCATAAACATAAATACTCTGGGTCTCCAGCACAGGACTGAACCTTCTCACCTGATCTCAGAAGGAAGAATAATTATGCCAAGGGCTTGTCACTCAGTGCTCTGCCCTCACAAAAGGGCAACAAGGTGTGATGCACTGGACTACTGGCACAGGCCTGTGAAGGGCCAGTGTGCTGCCACTCAGAGATGGTGCAAATCAGAGGGCAAGAGGAGCAGCACAGTCAGGCTCACAGCTGTCCCTGTGCTTCTGGATACGAGTGAGATTGTTTTGCTGATGACCTAAAGGTCTTGTGCTATTCAAGGCTGTGCCTTCACACCCATTCTGAAAGGTGTGCTTGGGAACAGCCTTCAAAGTCCTGTGCAAAGTCTCTCCAGGCAGGAACATTACAGCTAGGGGTGATGTGAGTGTGCCAAAGAAACCTATCCCATATCCAAGAACTCAGCACTGGGATAAATGGTGCATGTAAGCACTGCTCTCCAGGAACAGGGACCCTGTATAACCTAGTCTTCTGGTGCAAAGTGTGAGACTGTTGCCTCTACTTGAGAGACAAGTCAGAACTGAAAAATGTCCCTGGGGACTTGCTATAATTTACAGTAACAGTGCAATGCTGGGAAAGCAGCCCAGGTTCCCTGACTCCCCCAGTCCCTCTCTCCTTCTCTCCAACCACTTAAACATGCTTCCAGATATAGGAACAAAATACACTTGTCTTCCTTACTTTCCAGTTAATTTTTTGAGAGACAGAATCCCTACGTGATTCATTCCTATTGAGATGGGCACCTGCTGGGGGATTTGGTTTAGAGAAGAGACCTCTTCCACAGCCTTACCTGGAGTGCACTGACATGTGGCAATTTCACTGAGGGCTTGCTCCTGATCTGCCATTCATCTGACACTACATCTGCAGGGCTTGTCCTGCATTCCTCATTAACAGGGAATATGTCACGTACTGTGTATCACATGCATGTTTGAGAATCCCTGACCTCCCCTCCCTGAGCACTGGGCACAGGACAGCTGTGGCACTACTAATGTAGTCCACACTAGTGCATTTCAGGACCCCTGTAATTTAACACCTACACCTCTGTCACCCATGCTGCACACATTTTGTCCAGCTGGCAACCAAGATGTTGGTCAAAGTCAACACTGGCAGAATATGGAAACATGATGTAACCAAAACTGCATTAGTGTCTTGGAAAGTTTGGTTCCAAGCTGTGGAGGAGATAGAGCTTGGAGGGAGAGAGGGGTGTGGGGAAGGTGTTTTTTGAGGTCTTATTTTACTTCTCATGATCCTGCTCTGATTTTGTTAGCAATAAATTGAATTACAATCTCTCATTCAAGTATGTTTTGCCCAGCACAGTATTGGTGAGTGATTTCTCCTGGGCCTTATTTCAACCCATGAACCTTTGTTACATTTTCTCTCCCCTGTTCAGCAGTGGAGGGGCAGTGATAGAAGGGTTTTGGTGGGTGTCCGATATCCAGCCAGGGTCAGCCCACTACAGTGACATACAAAAGCATTGGGGATGGCCTATGATATGTAACAAATACTGTATGAAAATGCATCTTTTTCCTCCTCTGAATTATGGTTGGTTTCACATGATGAATGTCCTGTGTCTTGCATGTCTGGCTCAGAATAGGCAATAGACAGAAAAATAATAGAACATGAAAATTTCCAAGAGCCAGACATGGCAGCCAGCATCACAAAGTCAGAGCAGTGGCAACTGCATGAGGAACAGCTGGACTAAAGTAAGTACAGTAAAGGGACATAGTCAAGAAGGGCTCCCCTTTTCATCCTTCTTTCTCTTTCCTTATTGCTCATCCTCAGCATACACTTACATCAGAACAGCAGCAGTGCTTCAAGTACAGGCATACACAGCTCTAAAGGATCAGGATCAGGTCTGATCTCCTAATAGAGAGTGCTCTGTAGTCAGATGATGCCAGATGTGTGGTTCCAAAGGAACACTGCCCCTCCAAAGAGAAATCCACCATCTTCCACCAAGTACCGTAAGAACCATGGAGGGAACTAGCTCTCCCAACACACTTTCAGCAGGACACTCAGTTTCTCAAGTGTTGGCTTTAGTGTGAACCTTTTTTCTCAATATCCCTGGCTAATGATTTCCATTATTCCATAGTAATTTCTGGTGATTTCCACAGGAGCTGGGTGAGGAGGTCTGTATTCCTGTTTCAGGGTTACCCAGCCCTATACAGCTCTTTAGTTCCCATTCTATCTTATCAGAGGCACCAAAAGCATTGAGGAGGATTGAAGATTTGATGCCATTTGAACCCAACAGAGCATCTTTAAAGGTGTGGAGGCTTATCAGGAGGGGTATGTGTGAGAGAAAGTTGCTGAAATATGAACATCAGGCTCCTTTACCTAAAAGGCCCAAATTGGCACTGCTCTTTTAATATTGTAGTCTATGGCCATGTTCAGTTTGTCTCTATATTTTCAGACTGACCACAAGCATTTATTCAGAACATCTGTAATAGCAGCTTTACAGAGCAGTCACAATCCCTTCATTTCTGGCGCCAAATTTTGCTCAGTCTTTTTCAGATCCAGTTTTGTGCCTGACACTGGGGAATCACTCTTTGACTTTCCCCATTGCTCTTCTGCTTCTTCTGTTAATAATTCTGTGGGCTGCCAACACTTTCCTCCCTCCCAGACTGAGCAGACAGGCAGGCAAGCCCATCTGCAGGGTGCTACAAGGTGAGAGCCGGGGCCCTGAGCTCTCCTTGGCACAGGCAGGGTGCTCAGAGGAGTCCACCAGCTGCACAGACCATTTGTGCTCTGAGGTCATTCAGTGCTACCCCATCACTGAGGAATCTGCTGGCTGCCTTCCTGACAATGCCATACAATGTCCCACCTCACTTTCCAGCTAGCACAAGTCACGCCGAGCCGGGGCCCTGCTCCCCAGAAGTGCTTCCCCAGAAGTGCTTCCCAGCCATGTTCCCCATCTTTGTCAAGACCCCTCACACCTGAAACCTCTGGTCACCCACTGAACACTGCACCTGCTTCAAAGTGTTCTGCTCAGTCCCACGTCAGCCTACTCCCTTCACGTTGCTGTTAGGTGTGTTGGGTGCAGAATGATTGCAAGAGGCAGTGCTAATCCAATGGAATCCATGAGCACTGATCCCAGTGCCTCAGAGCAATGCTGGGGCAGTGCCCTTCAAACCCAGTACAGGGACAGGGATCCACAATAGCTGTATTTTTAACCTTTTCCATCTCTGCCAGGCTGTTCTCCAGGGTTTAAAAAAATATTAAATATCCTGTAACCATGGTGTACATCAGCCTTCTCCCTGAAACTTAATGGCTTATTTGTCACCACAGGCATAGGTAGAGACTGTTCAGGAGGCAATTCAGCTTGCAGCTCCCTCCCTAGGTGGTGCCACTGCAGGAGGCTGAGGTGGCTGGGGCTCCAAATGGCTTAGTGACAGGTACTGGGGAGAGAAGAGTTGTGATGAGATCTTGCAGGAAAAAAAGGATACACTTACAAAAGTAGAGTGGATTTGGGTAGTGGGGCAGGGACGTGTTTTACTGGGAAAGTTTTCTTCTGTCAGGGCAGAGAGATGGGACAACTGCTCTTAAGCATCTGGGATCCAGGAGACAAGGGAGAAAAGGCTGGCAGGACAAGATCTCTCCAGCCGAGTTTTGTCCCAATTTCCTACAAGGTGAGAGCAGGCAGGCACAGGAATGGGCTTGGGTTCAACTGAGATTCCAGGTTATCAGGTGAGTTTGTGGTGGCAAAGCAGGTCCGAGGTCCAGGTGAGAAGTTGGTTTGTGGGTCAGTATTGCTCCTGGTGGTGGCAGTCAGTGCCAGTCACAGTCCAGTGACTGCCAGGCAGGTATGAGGTCAAGCCAGGAAGTCTCTTCAACTACCATGGTTCAGACAAACCGTAAATATGGGCACATATAGCTGGGAAAGACAGACCACATTACAGCTCAGGCAGGACTAAAAGCCCAGGGCTGAGGTGAAATGGGTTTCCTGGTCCCATGGGAAGATGTTGCAGTGGGAGACCCAGGAGAAGCTGGTTAGGGCCATCAAAATTTATCAGTACCCTTGAAGCAAGGCAAAATGATGGTTCCTGCCTATCTCTCAATTCTTTGGCAGCTGCTTGGCTGCCTCTAGCAGTTTGTCTGGAAGGCAAAGGCTCCCATTCCCTGAGAAAGGATGACCCCTCCTGTGCCACCCTGCCTCCTTTCTACAGCTTCATCTGCACAGAGAAGAAGTCCAGCACCCTGCAAAACATCTTCCACCAACCAGCTCCTAAGGACCGCTGCTGCTGGGAAACTGTTCCCAATGTTGTTATCTGTCTAATGTCAAGGCATTGTACTTGTCTCTTCTGAGGCTGTCCAAAAAATTGAGAGGAAGGGAGGCAGGGAGTTCAGTCACTCCCTTAGGTCATTCATGAAGATGCTGAATAAAACTACTCCTAGGAATAATACATGGGCTATGCTTGGAGGAAAATCTCACTGCTCTCTCAAAGTTCCTATGGAGAGGAAGTAAAGGGGGAATGGCTGATCTCTTCTTCCTTGGTTCCAGTGACAGGACAGTTCAAAGCTGTGCCAGAGTAGGTTCAAGATAGGCATGAAGAAGCATTTCTTTACCAATAGGGTGGTAAACCACTGGAACAGGTTCCTAGGGAGGTGGACAATGCTGCCAAGTCTGTCAGTGTTTAAGAGGTATTTGGACAATGCCCTTAATAACATGCTTTAGCTTTGACCTTAAAGTGGTCAGGCAGTTGGACTGGATAATCCTTCTCTTCTCTTCTCTTCTCTTCTCTTCTCTTCTCTTCTCTTCTCTTCTCTTCTCTTCTCTTCTCTTCTCTTC
>WEIU01020376.1:103902-136273 GCA_013389925.1 Aegithalos caudatus
CCCTTCCCTTCCCTTCCCTTCCCTTCCCTTCCCTTCTTTCCACCCTGAGAAGAGTGCTATGCTCCCTTTTTGCTTGTCCTTTACTGAGTTTTTATTCCATAAAAAGACCTTTCCTCCAACCCTTTAGTAGCTTCCTGTGCTTATTGAGACCCTCACAGAAACCAGTATGGCAACGATGTGGGATTTCCCTTTACAGGAGCCACACTGAGTCTTTCTCACAAGACTGTTACCAAGACTATTCTTCAGCCTTATCCTTTGTAATAGACACCTGTTTCTCACTATGGATGGAAGTCAGACTCGCCTGTAATTTTTTACAGTGAATAGGTTACACCAACAAGCCAACAGTGCTCAGGCACAGAGATACTAATGACAGATAGGTTATACAGTTCACAGTTTCACATTTGAATTCCTTCAGGACTTTCAGCCAAATGTCATGCAGTCCAAATGACTTATTAACATTCAAAATATCTGTCTGGTCTTACTTCCAAGTAAGTTTGTTCCCTCTGACCAATCTACTACAAATACAGCATCAAGAGTAAAATTGTTCCCACCAAACACTGCACTCCGCTGCTGGAGGGTAGAAGAAACAACCGTATCACTGTCTGTATGACTTCCATACAGACATAAAAGAAAGCTCTAAAAATTTCTTAACTCCTTGCAATAAATATTTGAAGTCTAATGTCTTGGCAAATTCACATCTTGAGCTAAATGAATCTTTGTCACTTTCCCAGGACCATGGCTGCTGCTGGCATGTCTCTTGCTACATCTGCAAGGTTACTGAAGGGAAGAGGTAAGAAATTAAGATTGGTTTGGAAAAATGCAACAGTGGAAACTGGACCCAAATGACACTAGGGAGTATTGTTAAACTACAAAAAAGCACATTAATTGAACAGATTCATTTAGCCACTTTGAAATTCAGTTCCACAGAAGTGACCTGTTACATGCAAGACCTTCAGGACTTCATTTTTCTGAACCGGGGACCTTCTAGAGTCTGAGCTTCAGCTTCCCTTGCCACTGTGGTCCAGTGGTTGAACTCTGGTGTGAGATGACACCAAGTGAATACCGAGGTATATGAATGTCTGAGAACCTGGGACAACAAAGAACAGCAGGCAGATATACAGACATACAAGCAGAATCTAAAGAGGCAGAAAAATCCCCTTAATCTGAATGGACACACATGGCAGGGGTAGGGATTTCTAATTCAACATCCCTGCAACCACAATTATTCACACAGAAACAAGGAAGCAGGACAACTGTGGCAGACTTGAGGAGGACTGTGATCTTTTCTAGCTTGGGCTTGCCTTCTTACTATCCTACCTTGTAGGAGCTGTACAATCTCAGTTGCTGCGGGCTCTGGGCATTTTTCAGGATGCAGAGCCCATCTAGGTGCTGCCTTCTGAAGGATGATCTGTGGGCACAACATAAACTAGATTATCAAGCTATGCTTTGTTCCTAGGGGAGCACAGATACAGTTTAAGTATTCCAAAGAGATTCATCTGCCTCAGTGATCACAAGGAAACAGGCTTCTTTCAAGGGAGGCTGAGAGCCTTCCATCACCAGAGAACTGGAGAGAGACACTGGTCTGGAGATGTTAGCAGGGATTGTTCCAGAGATGAAAGGAGTCCAAAAAAAGAAGAACTTTTGACCTTGAGTAATATCTTGTCCATCAATCCATAGTAACTCCACCAACTGCAACACAATTACTTCATCTTGCAGCATATTTTGGCTCAATTGTATTTACATTCCAAAGGAGCTAAGTTCAGAATTATTCCAACAAAATTATGTGTAGCATGAAGAGAAGCTAGACCTAGCACAGAAAAAAAAAAATCATAAAAGCAAAACCAAAATAACCATCCAACCAAAAAAAAAACCCCACAACCAATGCAAAATAGTAAGACCTGGAATTCACTGTTAATTTGTTAAAGGATCTTATTTCCTGGACAATTCTAAAGACATTTTCAAAAACAGGGCAGGGCTAGGGGTGGGGGGGAGAGCAGGGAGGGGAACAGGAGGGCAGTGTCCTCAGACTTTCTAAAACCACAGATGTCAGTAATTCCTGGAGGAATACAGAGAACCTAGAGTGACTGTGTATCATTGCCTGACCATCTAGTTTCCTGAGATACTGCTGCTCTCCACCATTGTGCACATTTAGTTCAGTACCAGCTCATTTCTACTCTAAAACCTCATAGCACAGCTGAGCTGAGATCACAAGTTTGTACCACAGGACACTTGTCTTCCCATGTGGACACATCTATGGAAGATCATTTAAGGAACAACTATCAGCATCAGTCTTCTGCTCAGATGAAATTGAAAGTGATTTTCTGCACAGCCCCTGACTCAGATTTGTGACCATGGCCAGCTGTCAGTGACAAATCAGTACAAGAAGTAGATAATTTGCTCCATAAGGAAAGACACAGATCAAAGCCTCTTCCACAACAATCACATAAACTCCCTAAAGGCCATCTCTTGGTGTTCCTGCACTATACTCTGCTATTTTTTTGGAGGAGGAAATGTCTGGGGTATTTGTGTTCATCTGGCTGGACCATGAGAGTGGTGCCTATGTAATGTTGTCCAGTGGCTCTCCTCCACAGCATGGAAAGATGAACACTCTCCAGCTAATGAGTTATTTTATTTCAGTGATCTCATGTTTAAAGCATCATTTCCTTACTCTTAGGCTCTCCCGAGGGATCAGTAAATTCCACATTCAAAGAAGATTTTAATTCCTTGGTGAGTGACAAGCTGGAATGGCGATTTGAGCCCTAATCCCTCTTTTGAGTGGTGAATGAAGCATCTTGTCATTAGTACATCAGACAGATGCTATTGGAGATATCATGGGAATAGCAAACACCATTAATCTGAGCCAGCTGGAAAGCAATAAGTCTTGGAATGGTACCCTCTCCACCCCATCAGCCTGCAGGGATCTGCCAAGCCTTCCCCACCTCCCTCTTACTGGTATAGTACAGACATCTCTCTTTTCCTTTCTCATCCAGCTCTTTTCTTGACTCCAGACTCACCATTCCCCAATTTACATGGGGGGAAAATAATTAACTCTTCCTCTTTGTTCATTCCTGATTTACCTCTTGCTTTGAATTCTTTACCTTGACTTTCTACCAAAACATTGTGACATGTTTCTCTTCAACCCCCTTTGCATGTACTACTTGGCATCAACCCAGCAGAAAAAGTACATTTGGAGAGGCAATGAAACTAGGACTCAGCAAGAAAAATCCCAGGTAAATTTTTTCCACGAGAAGCTTTTGTCTTATTGAGGAGTAACTTCCATCATCTCACCAATTTTGCTGACTGCTTCCTGGCATTATCTTGGGTCAAGCAATTCCTGGGAATTTAACTTTGAACTTTGGCATACGATCTACAAATCACCCAGCAACAGCCATGAAGCAACAGAAGGCCACCTGTCTCCTACAGTGCCATTGCTCACAGTGTGATGGAGAAAGGCTTAGTGACAGCAAGAAGTGTTTATCTCCTCAAATCTCTTGGGCACCCAGCAATAGAAATATCCCCTGCTTTGCCTCTCCAGTGCTGACTCACTGCCTCTACTTTGAAGCAGATCTCCCTTTATCTCTCTCCACAGAGAGGCTCTACCTCAACTTGTACTGCTGAACTTTTGCTCCTCTTTAATGAAGACATCTCTGCTAACATTATATAGTGTTCAGTCAGGGTTGATTCCTGGTTCATTAAGTCAGGAAAGTGGAGCAGAGGCATGGGAAACCTGTGACTTTCAGGAGACACCATGACTGCCAGTATTTTTCCCCACCTGAGCACCCCACATCTGCATTTCCTGCCTAACCTCTCTCTTTTGCTTGTCTCTTTTCTTTTCTGTACCACCTTTTATTTGCCTATTTAATTTGCCACCTGGCTGTCCCCACAGAGACTTATTCAACGGATTCTTAGTAAGGAAAACCAGCACTGGTAGGATGAACACGGACTAGTGAAAGTGATCTTTAAGGGTCAGTCTCAGGTCTCCTTTTCTCCTGTTCACAGTGTCACTTTTGCTCCCATACTTCTTCTTTTCACAGCCAACTATGTGCTCCTTCTTCATCCCACCAGGTAACACTTCACTCTTTGTCTGTTCCAGCTTTATCAGACTCCTTCTGCTTCCTTCTTTCCAGACCTACTGGAAAGACCTTAAAACTCTTCCTGTTCTGTGGTCTCTGCTGTTCCCCATGGACTCACTTGGGTAGCTGGCATCACTTAGGTAGCCATAGGTAGCTACTCAGAGATATTTAATCTGCAAAAAATGACAAATGTGCAAGAGTGAGATGTTATGCAGACAGATAATTAGGTCTGGGCCTCAGCAGTGTTTTGCAGAAAAGACAGAACATTATGCCCTCTAGCCCTGCTGCCAGTCACTGCAGTACCAGCCCAGTCCCACTTTGCTATGAATAATGATTTCAAGCTGACATAATCTGCTAAGATTGTTGAAGGAAAGCACTCATCTGACGAGGCTATGCAGCTTTATCCCAGCTCAGGCTGTGAGCAGAACGAGTCCATGGTTGCTTGCAACAGCCCTGAGACGGTCAAGCACAGAAGTGCTGCCCTCTGCCTTGGTGTTACATAGTAAAGGGGCATCAGTGAAGGGTGGGCAAGACATTGTTACTCCCATTTTTCCAGCTCAGAGGGATTTAATGATGTGATTTCACAGTTCTGTCAGCAAAGAAAGTTCCACCATTTCATTTATTATTTTTTGTTACACTATTTGTTATGTGCCACTATAAAGAGAGAACATTCTTCTGGTTATCACATCTGAAAACACAGGTGTGATATACAACCTGTACACATCAGGAACACCCCTGAGCAGGAGGCCACCTCTGCTTTACCTTGCCCTTGGAGCCAGAAGTTGCTTTCATCTGTAGTAGATAACACACATGGGTGAGTCTGTTCTTTTAATTTTCACATGGGGTATATCTGTGTTTCAGAAAGAAAAATTCTGAGTGATTTTGGAGCTAAACCAGCTGGGTGAGGAAAGCAGGGGAAAGGCAGAACAAAAACAAGATCTCATTCTATTCAAGCCATCCAACAGGATCAACTTACCCTGCACTGCTAACCTACCCTGAGCTGCTACCTACTACTGTACTACTGACAGGGAGAGCTTTCACAGCTCACTGCTCTCCAAAGCAGCATCACAGAGCACTGCAACTACAGCTCTTGCAAATATATACAACAATATGCAAGCTTATCCCTTCCCCCTGCATCTCCTTCTTCTTGCAAACACCCATGCCTAAAAATTACCTTCTGCTTTTTGCACAAAGGAGTCAGAGGAAAAACAAAGTTTTTTCTTTACTGAAGGACATAGGGTTTTTTTATTTCGGCTTAGCCACCCATCCAAAGTTTCTTAGCAACTTCCTTAATTTTCTAAGGATTCTGAAAAAAAAAAAATAAAGAGCTTTAAAGAAATTGTCACCAATCTATAAGCTCAACACCTGGAAGTAAAACTGAAGAACAGTTTATTAGTGCAATTGGAATAACTTGCAATCCCCCTAACAAATAACATTAGCATAGCTTTCCTGAAGTTCTGGGCAAACTACCAGCCCAGATGTGAAATTTCCTCACAAGGTCTTAATATAGCAGTGGCAGGAAGGGAAGGGAAGGGAAGGAAATGTCACAGGTGTCTCCATCTGCCCCACTGATGGTCTGAAAGGGGAACTTTGTTTTGGAGCTTTATTAGCCCATTCCATTCCTCAGTTTCTGAAATTTAGCACTCTGTTACTCACTGGGCTTTGATAAACGTAAGTGCCAAATATGAGAAAACAGAAAATAAGCAAAGTGTGCTGGAAGCTTCTGAAGGTATAAAGAAGAAGGTACCAAATTCCCATTGCTCTTCCCATGGGAGCTCTGACTAAAGTGCTTTCAGTGGATCTACTTTTATTTTTTCTTATCTCAAATTAAATGAAAATAGATTGTTTTGTGTCCCTGTGACAAAACAACCTACCTCAGAAATTGTGTCCTCAGTGTGCCTTTCTACAGCCTAAGCTACAACTCCTGGCCTGTGGCAAAACACATTGAAATCTCATTAGTTCGAGGTATGGAGGCCAGTTTGATCACAAGGTATGTAGGCAACTACAGTCCTAAATAGCAAACTTAGTATGCCTGAGAATGTGGCCAAAATGAGTTACAACAAGGCATTCAGATGAGCTGGACCTGAATCTATTGGTGTAGTCATCTCTATCATATCTTACATCAATTCTCCAAATTCCATCAAGTTCAAATTCTGGTCAGGCTTCTAGCCCTGAAGCCTTACTAATCCAGCATAGCAATCATTCAGCTCCTTCCCTAGGGCCTGCTTTGAAGAAAAAATAAGACAAAAAATCCCTTTCAAGACCCAGCAGCAGAGTTCCTTGGAGTCAGAGGTTGCAGCTGAGGAAGAACTGCTCCTCACATTCGTGCAGTTGGCACTGTGCAGAGGGACACATTTTTAAAACAAGTGCACAGCCTCTTAAAATGTACCATAAAGCATAGATGACCTCCTGCCTGCAGAAGGTAGAGAGCATTTTATACTGACTGATGTTTTTATACTGAGTGCACATTATTTTATAGGAATATTGGCATGCTACATAGGTTTGTCCAGGGTGGGATGGAAGTGGGGGGGGGGTATGATGGGAGCAGGAGTGCTTTTCTTTGTCTTCACTGACTATGGCCTCTACACTAAAAGCCCATTCCAATTTAGGAGTCAAAGAAAGCTGAGAAAAATTAACAAAATAAAACAGTGGCTATCTGGTTAAATACCACAGTAAAAAGAAAAAAAAAACGTGAACAGAGAGCAATGCAGAGAAAGGAACAGAGGTGAAGAGGCATTTTGTGGATTAAAAACTGTTGCCATAAAGATTTAACTGAAACTCATAAAAAAGCTGCTACATTCAGCATGTAAAAAAGGTAAGAAAATTGGAATAGAAGTTAAGCCAGTGTAATAATAAATTGATTCAAGATAACAGATGCTACCAAAATGCTTGTGCCAGTATTGAGTTTTCTGAGTTTTTCATCTTAGATAGTGTATTTTACAGAGTAACAAAATGACTGGTAAGGTTGGCAGAGACCACAGTGGGTCATCTGGTCCAACCTCCTTGCTCAGAGTCATCCTGGAGCTCTTTGCACAGGATTGCATCCAGACAGTCCTGGAATACTTTCAGTGAGGGAGACCCTACAACCTCTCTGGGAAATCTGCTCCAGTCCATGTCGCCTGTACAGTAAAGAAGTTCTTCTTCATATTCAGGTGGAACTTCCTGTGTATCACTTTCTGCCTATTGCCTGTTGTCCTATTGCTTGGCACCACTAAGAATAGCCTGGCTCTGTCCTCTTGACACCTTCCCTTCAGATACTTATAAATGTTGATGAGGTCCCCTCTCAGTCATCTCCCCTTGAGGCTGAACAGGCCCAGTTGTCCCAGCCTCTAATGTAAGAGAGATGTTTCAGTCCCCTCATCATCTTTGTTCTCCTCCACTGGACCTGTTCCAGGGCTCCAAGTCTCTCTTGTACAGAGGAGTCCAGAACTGGACATAGCACTCCAGATGTGGCCTCACCAGCACTGAGTAGAGGAGCAGGATAACTTCCCTTGACCTGCTGGCAGTGACCTTTTCTAATGCACCCATTTTGTTTTTTCCTATAAAAACAAATATATAAAAAATTATAACATGTCCTACAGCAAGAGACTGAATTCTCTAAGGAAAACAATTTTGGCAAAATACTCTTCAGTTTTACAGTCTTTCCACATCTCAGGGAAAATTTGGCAACACTGGGCCCTATTTCCTAAGACATCTGTTCATTCACATAAAAAAACAAGCTGGACAGGTTTGCCAACCAAGACATTACCTTCAGAGAAACCAAGGCTCTTTTATTTAAAATCCACATGAGAAAATAGTTGTAGAGAGTTCAGTTTCATCATCTCTTTCTCTGTTTTCATAACAACCCTGATAAACTGGGCATGAATCAAGAGCTGGGAATTGAATTTACACTTTACAGATTACCTGAACCACAAACCTACATTGCTTCCTTCCAGGAAGATTTGTGCATTGTTGTGTTCCCATTCCCTAGAGCTGGGCAGGCACAAGCATCAGTTGTGCCCAGTCACTGTACAGTGAAGTTCTTCCTCATATTTAGATGGAACTTCCTGTGTGTCACTTTTTTCCCATTGCCTCTTGTCCTATTTCTTGGCACCACCAAGAAGATGCCAGTGCATGGAGGTGTCTGCAGTTCTCTCCTGGGAAACTGTTCCTACCTACTGAGAACAGAACCATGCCAGGACTGGCAGAAAGCACAGAAGTCACTGTCTGGCCCTTCCCTCTGTCTAGAAGTCACTGGGAATCTGCACAGATTGAGCACAAGGGCAGGATCAGGGGAGAGCCATCATGGAACTTCTCACCCCCAGTGTGGAGTGACTATTTCTTCCAGCATGGCAACAATGCCCTGCAGACCTGAAGAAGCTTTTCCTGCACTGGCTGGACCCAGTAAGAACTGAAGGATCATCTCTCCTGAAATCATTGAGCAAGAAGATGGAAACACAATGTGTAGTGTCCAAACCACAGAAGAGCAATAACTGCTGACCAAGGGCATGAACCAAGGAACAAAGGAAGATTTTGCATTTCTGCTTCAGAGGTCTGCATGAAATCTTTCTGAAAGAAAGGAGATTGTCTTTAATATTAACCAGTGTGGTGCAGAGAGAACTATTTTCTCATGGGACATACAGAGTGCATTGCAGGAGGGAATGAGTGATGTGAAGAAAGGGGTTGAAATGCAGGGATGTTTGAAGCACTGCTGAGGATTTGGGACCTGAGGTGGGACCCACATGCCGGGAGACTCCAAAGAGACACCATGGAGTTCAGACACATGCTACAGGCTACCTAGGTCCCCAGGTAGGAAAGAGCGAGACAGAATGTGATCTCTTGAGGGAGCTGTCAAGCATGGCTGGCAGGAACAAATTCAAAAAGAAAAAATGTTGTGGGGCAATGGAAACCATGGAGGGACTGCAACTTGAAAGACAATAGTCTGTGAAAGCTCCCTGGGAACACACATTTTTCCCTGAGGGGAAAAAGGGAAACATTTAGTACAATATTTTAGCCACATCTATGCCCTCAGCATCACAAATACAGGCAAGACCTCACCACATGGTTTTTGGGAATTACACTGGGAGGGTCCAAAGGAGCTGAAATAGGGTAATGTTCCCCCAGTCACTAGGAATGGGCTGTGCCTTACCAATAATAATACCCAATTAAATCACAGCAGAGAGAAACCAGATGATAGAGGAAAGATTTGTGGAGATGAGGAGGTAACATTGGAGGTTGGTTTAGATTAAACTCATGCCTGAAACCATGAGTGGTGAAGTATTTGCATCAAGATAATCATGAAATGATGTGATTTCTTCTAATCTTTTCACTTCAGTCATGGTTCCCAACTTCTCACAGCTCCCTTTCTGTTCACATACATTTCTTTCCTTTGTCATTCCCCTTTCCTATTCTAGCTCTCTTTTAATGAATTCTGAATAGAATATTCTGTTTCCAAGAAAATTTCCCAGCCTTCCAACACAGAACTATATTTACCAAAAAGCTGAAAGTCTGGGAGGTTAAAAATCTCACAGCTAAACAACACTAAACACAGCTTTAAGGAGAGATTTCTCAAGCATGGGCAGAGTTCCAATGATTTTTAATCATGTTGACATTGATATAAAAAAATTAAACTTCAGGTGCCAGAGAATATGCCACATGAAATTCTAATAATTTTAAGATATACAAGACCAGTGTTAAAAACCTTTACATTTATAACTTTCAGCATTTGAAAAGCCATTTCTAAGCCCCTACTTAGAAGATAAGTGCAAATAAGTACTGTTATTGCAGAAGAGTTTTACAAAATATTTTTATGGTTGTAAGAACATTTTTAAGCAATATAGTCTGTATTATTTTCTGATTTCCTAAAATTGATTTAGTTTATTGGCATTAATTTAACCTAAAGATATTTATTCAGCCAGTTGATCATATCCTTTCTTCCTTCCTCAATATAAGGTTTATCTTGAGGATTGATATCTTCTCTTTTGCGATGCACAAACCCATGTGTCTGTCCAGGGTAAATTTTAACTTCATAATCAACTTTACAGTTCTGTTTAAGCTTCTGCTCCAGTAAGGTGACCTGTAACACAGAACATTCTATGTTGGCTGCGTACAAAGTTAACATGTTCTATATTTACAGTCCCAAAACTGTCCTCATGTTTTACTTTTCTGAAAGACAGAAAATTTAATTATTATTATTATTATTATTGATAAATTATGATTTATCCTTGCCACTGTTTTCTCTTCTACTAGTGTTACATCTAGATGCATTTCTGTTACTGCACTTGCTTTATTTAACTAGGGTTTTTTTTGTTTTTGTTTTTGTTTTTTTGGGGTTTTTTTGTTTTGTTTTGTTTTGTTTTTTTTTTTTCCCAGTAAAATACCAGCATGTGACCATATAAAATGTAAAAAGTATATATATATAATGTGGATTACTATTAATACCTGTAAAGGTAAAAACTCTACTGCTCAGCATCAGGAGAAGGTTATCATGAAATGAACTCTGTATGAGTTGCTGCTGATAAGACCTCACATAAAAGAAAATGGGGCAAGAGTTTGAATTAATTTGAAGATGAGGGAGAAGGGGTAGAGACAAAATCAGCAGTTCAAAGTGACTGGAATTTTTGCTAGGAAAGTTAAAGCCAATATCACTCAATAAAAATGTGTTTCCTTTCGATCTGCTTGGCAGATAATTATCTTTCTCCAATCATTCTCCACTCAAGCTCCAGAGAAAGGCTGTCACAGAAAGGAGAATCTCTGCAGGACAGTGGAAAAAGGAAAAGGATAGCCACAGAACCTTTTTAATTCTCCTGCAACAAGTGATTCCATTGAAACAGACAGATTTTGTGGACTGTTGGTATCACTAAAAAGGGTCTCCTATCCTAAACTTGTCAGAAGGATTTCTTTGGATTCTTGCTCTTTTCCTAGGAACTGATGAAAATCATCCAAATTTTCAAGCAGGAACAGAAAGTAATTTTAGTGTCATGGTAAAACTTTTTGTTTTGGGGATAACATAATTTGTGTAGCACTACTGTAAGAGTCAGTAAAAGAGAAAGAAAAGTGCAAATTAGTTTTCTACTTCGTATTCATTAAAAACCAATTTACAAAACAATAATGAAAAGCATTAAAAAGACAAATATCTGCGATGGGAAACTCACCTGCTCCAATGGAATAATGTCATCCTTCTCACCAAAAATGAAGAAGGTGGGATGCAGCAAACTGTGTTTGTCCTCAAAACGGCTGATCACTCCTAAAGAAGAAGAAAACATACATACAGTAAGTTATGCTACCTAAAGTAGCTAAAATACTACAAAATCTATTCAGTGAAACTTCAAGACATTTTTATCAGTTACAGCTGATCAATTTGTAATGGAATTTGACACACTTCACTTAAAAATCCCTTTTGTTGTGGAATGGTTGCAATTAAACGTAACATCAGCTGTGTGAAAGAAACCAGAGACCAGTTCTGTGGGAAAAAAAACAGGGAAGAATTGTTACACTTGTCCCATATTTGTGGGTTGCTGTTTGAGCAACTGTTTCTGACCACTGTCAGAGACAGGGCTCTGTGAGAGATGGACACTTTGGAACTGCTGACCTCTGTACTGGGAAGACCATTTTTAAGATTATTGTAAGTATTCATCATTCCACATACATGGTTATGACTTCAGTATACATATATTTACACTGATATGATTCCATAACAAATTGACATTGTAATTTTGGCTATTCAAATATATTTGAATAAAAGTTACAGTAGAACTAACCAGTTGCCACCCTGGCTACTCTTTTCATTCCTGAGATTACTACAACAGAAAAGTAAACTCCTAGGAAGTAACACTGTTGAATTGACTCAACTGATCAGCATATCAGTGCAGCAAAAACAATCCCAATAATCTTTCTGGGAAAACACCTTCAATTTGCGTCCACATCTAATTAATATGTTTGTCTGGGTTCTGTAGTACAGAGGTAGTACAAAAGTATCAAAGGCAGCATGAATGCATTGAGTAATGTGTGAGAGTACAGGGTTAAAAGAGAGAGTTAAATATAGTTCCTATTAGTAACGAGGGACCACTGCCTAAAAGATGTAAAACCTGTACCTAGAAGCTCTTTTGTCATTGCCAGCCAAGAGGAACCTCAGCCACAGTGAGGCCATGGCATTTGGCACTATGTTCACAGATGTGTTCCTGGTCATGCCATTCTTTAAATACATAGATCTTGCTGAGTACGCTTAAGTGTAAGAATGTGAGTGTGTAAAATCAAATCACCTATAGATTATTTATAATAAAATCCCTTTGTTTCACTGGATGTCACACTGAATTTTGTTACAGCAATAGCCCTACAGAACTGCCTCCTGCACTGGTATTCTGCTCAGAATGCAGCAGGTATTTCAGGCTTACCATAGAGGGACACTCCGGTCTTTAAATGAGGATTTTTCAGCATCAAATGTTGCACTGCTGCTCCACCCCAGCAAAACCCAATGACACCAATCTTCTTCACACCACATTGGTCCTTCAGATACTTGAGGACGACATCAACTTCTCTGAGACATGAAAATAAAAGTGAATTAAGGCTCTAGCCTTGTTTCTCTGGCCTCCATGGCTGCTGCTCAGAGACTGGGTGGGCATCAGTCTGCTTCTGGGACAGAGTGACTGTCTTTGCATCACTCCTGGTTTTTCTCTTTCCCTTACTTATCAAATTGTCTTTATCTCAACCAATGAGTTTTCTTGCTTTGTTTCCTTTATTCCCTCCCCTGTTCCACTCATGGGAGTGAGTGAGTGGTAGTCCAGGTTATTGGCTGCTGGCTGGGATCAACCCACAACACTACTCTTATTCATTTCTAAAATACAAGATGAACTCCAGGGGAGAAGAAAAAGGAGAAAATCAGTCTTCCTAGATCATTGTTAGTAGGACATGAGGTGATTTTATGAAATTAATTTCACAAATAGCAGTAGTTATCATATAGGCTAACACAAATAAAAGTTTGAGACACACAGCCAGTCAAGAACATCCCGTTTGTCACAAATGTGACTTATATGGAAAGCATCTCTCACAAGGATGACAAATATTTTATAAAATTGTGGAAGCAAATTTCAAAGTGTTTTTTCTAAATCAGCAGTTACTTTATGCAATCAAGCTATGTGTCAGATGAAAATGGGAAAAACACAGAAAAGTGGGAAAGCAGTATGCTTTGAACAAGCTGTGATCTGATGGGGAGCAGAAGAAATGTTCCCTCATTACATAGTGTTTGCATTTGTATCCTATCTAAAATTCATGGAATTTGTGCCTTTCTAAGGGATCAAAGTGGCTGAAGTGAGTTGCATTTTCTAGTCTTTGCTGGTTCTTTTATTTTGAGTTATTCACTTTGCATATACTTTCTCTATAGACAAACACTGGCCACTTTTATTCTTCAAATATCTACTTTTACCCCTAAAGCACTACTCACATAACTATGAGCTTGTCCCATGAGCTGCATGAAATTTCTATTTGTGGACATCCAGCTATATTTGACCCACTAAAATTTAAGATCTAATTTTACACTTTTACTGAAGCAAAAGTTCCTATGAAATAGGGATGTCCCCTCAGTGGACAAGGAACAATGGCTGTACTTGTCTGTTTTGCCGGCATCTCGAGTTTTCAGCCAGTCATTGAAAGATGCCCAGTCATTAGAAGGTTTCCAAGCTTCTTGTCCCACAAAAAAATCTGGGCAGATGGCTCTGCAAGAAAATTAAAAATATTTTATGTCCATGAAATAATACTGGAAAAGGATTAAAGGGAAGACCATATGTACTACACAACAAATTCATTTTGCTGAATACATAGTACTTAACCCAAACCAAAGCATTATACCAGCAACCTCAATAATTTTCTACATCTAATAGGAATACTTAGTATAATTTCCAGTTACATTTTTCCCTATTTAAATTCATTACTTAATTTGATAAATAGTTAACTGTAACTGAAAATCCTTGGCTGTTTCCTACCAAACTTAAAAAAAGAAATCCAAAACCAAAGCAAAGAAACTACAATTTACACGGTACATATGTTTAGCCTAGAAGGAACACTAACCCAGTAATGCAGGAAAGAAGATACTCAATATGCTTTTCACATATTTGAGAATTTGTTTCTCTATTTGGCACAAGATAGTACACTTTCCCTTCATAGAAAGATCTTCAGCTTCTTTGGAATTTTTACCATAACAGCCAAGTTGCACAGAGGAAGGGAGGAGGCAGGCTGCTTTAGCCTCATGGAGGATGAAAGATGCAGAATAAGAAAATTTTCTGTTTCCTCTCTCTTCTGTGCTTAGCTACTAACGCGTTATGGTAAGACTACTCAATTTTTTTAGACTTCTTTCAGTGTTTTACCAGAAAGCTCCTTGGAGAAAGGGGTAAAGAAAGACTGTGAAATTATTTGTGTTTGTATGGTTTGTATGAAAAAAATGAAACGGCTCAACAAACTTTCTTATTAAAAAGACACTTTGAAAAGACAAAAGACACTTCCTTACATGTATCCATTGGTCGTTAGCATATCAGCTATGTATCTGGTGTTTGGGAGCTGCCATCCAAATATATCATGAATCACAATCACGGCTTTGTCGGTGCTGGCAGGAGGTTTGCAGACATACGCCTTGATGTGCCCAACTTGTACCTCCTGCCCACGGCCTCCATAGTCAAACCTGTCTCCAATATCACATGGGCAGGGCCTCGATTCATTGGCCATGTGTGATACTGAAGAACAAAAAAGATGCAGTAGTGAACACCAAAGCATGCCACACTGAAAAACCTCAGAAGACAGCAGTATCATCAGCTAGTGAATTTTTTAATCACTGCAGTAATAGGATGAACATGCTCATTACTGTTTGGTCTAAAATGAAGCATTAGACAAAAAGCCTATTGGGTTACTTAAAATAAATAAGATTCTTGTTAGAGTTTCTTATGTTATGAAGTCTTCAGCAGGGACCTGGTGCATGCTAGGAAATCCATGGCCCATTGGGAGTAGTACAATAAAAATAAAGTTATGAGCAAGCAGCAAGGCAACCATCACAAACTATTTACATAGTGATGAAACCAGTCCTTCCACTCTTCATCATTTGTATTTCCTGTCAGGAATGCATACCTTTCTTTAGTAGACAGCAAAGGCTTAATACAAGAGACAGTGTTTTGAAAGGAAAAAAAAAAAAAAAAGAAAAAACAGCTACTCTGTAGAAATATATAATTACACACAGATTAAGCATTATATTTACATCCAGGGACTTAAAATATTAAATAACTCAAATTTTCAGTGTCAATAAACCATTTTTCTAAACAGCTTTAGACTCAGATGTTGCAGACTTTTGAAGAAGGATACTTAAGAAAATGCCAAGAAATATGTACCAGCACAAGTCAGATTATAAAATGGTGTTTCTCTAATATTAAATAAATAATGCATTAAAACTCCAAGACAGGAAAAAAAGAAAACTGAACATAAAACACCAAATTCTTAAAGTTGAGCCAAGCTTTTGTCAAGAAGATAAGAGTATGGTATGGTTAATTTTTTTCAAACTATTGCTTAAATGAAAATAAACAAGCAATTCACAAAGGTCAAAAAGTATCAGCAGAATCTAACACTCCTGTATGTAGCTCCTTAGACTCAAGTTAATGATTTTCTGCCATCAAGATTAGGTTAACCAACTGAGTGAACCTGAATAACTCCTTTAAATAGTCAAAGAGCATCTACAAATGATTCAAAAGCATGGAAAGGATCTAGATAAAGCTTTGCCCAAGCTCTCTACAGATAAATCACGTGTGTTACCATAGAAACTTTGCTAGTAATGTAACAAGGATCTTCAAACTTAACTGTGTCAAAAATACAGAAAGAAATAGGAAAAACAGATTACTAAACTGTCCCTGGAAAAGCGGGACTTAAAGATTTGTGGCAGTAAAGGGACAGCTTTAGGAAAGCCAACAAACAACTTGGCAGCCAGAAAAATTGGACAGAATTCTAGAGGCCAATATATTCTGTATTCACAGACTTCAAAATTCAGAATGTCTCAAGCAGTATCACCAGGGCTAGATTGCAGATACCAGATTTCATTTTTGCATATCAGACACTGTAGTACATACAAACAGGACTTTTTTCCATTCCTAAGATGCTATTGAAACATTACTTAAGGAAGTAACTCCCAGTTGCATTTAAATGAGCTTGCACTCTGCCTGCAAAAAAAAATGAAAGTCTCCCAAACACGCTGAGTCACGCCTCGCAAGCACTTGTTCTACATTTCTGGGGGGAAAAAAAAGCCATGAGTTTAAAAAACCCCAAAGGAACCTGCACATACCTGTAGCACTGCACGTGTGCGAGACAGCAGAAGCAGGACGCAGGAGCTCAGCGTGGATGTTACGGCTGAATTGGATCCCCAAAGTTCTCACTCACAAAACGAAAGGGGTGAGCGCCAGGATCGGGTTCCTTTAAAAGAGAGTTACATAAGCCCCTGCCTTTATCTTTGTGCCTGCGGAGTGACGAAGGCCGCTCTTTTTAAAGCTGTTCATTTCACTGCCACCGTAGGCGGGGTGTGCTGCCATGAGGAGCTGCTGTCGCTGAATTCCAAGACTTCTTCTGAGCTTACACGAAACGGTATTCACCCCTGGAGGGCTTTTTCTTTCAGTTTTGAATGCATGTTGATTTAGCTGAACAATCCATCTGGAAAAAAAAAAAACTTTTTTTTTTTTTTTTAAGGGTGTTAGTTTTTAAAGGTTAGGGTCACACCGCTTTTAAACACTACATTGGCATAGTTAGTTCCTTAGATTATTCATCCGTGGGTAAAAGGCATATTTAAAGTCACCGGGGTGAGGTAGTGGAGCAGACACATCATTTCAAAACTCTATACTAGACAAAGCCTATACACTACAGGAAAAGTATTTCCTCTTCAGAATGAAAATAAGTAGCATGTAAGAAAGTAATAGCTTTCTAGATTTCTGTACCTCCATGCCATACAATAAGTGTTTAAAATACAGACATTTTTATCCTATCACAGCATAATTTATACTTTAATTTTTACTTTCTGGCTGACCTTCCCATTCTCCTGATTTTCTTTTTACGGGATTATTTGGATTATTTTAAAAGACCTTTAGCTAAATATATTAGCAATCCAAAATTCCCTGTCTCCTCAGAGGTGCATCTATAAAGTGGACTAAATGCACACTAGTCTACCAGGCTTTTTTACAGTTTAGTCCTCATATATAAGCTGTTTGCTCATATTCTAAGTAACTTGGTTAGTGCTCTTTGTTTGCAATCTCTAAAATAAAGCTCAACAAATGAAAAAAAGCCTATCCAAGAGTTCCAGAGCAAAGTCACAAGGCTCAAAACCCAACCCTTTTGTTTTAGGTTTTTGGCTCTTCCCGCTTGTGTGCTGCAAATCATAGCACACGAGGACATTATGTTATCAACTTCAGAGAACAGCACTCAAATAAATGAGAGAACAATTGTAAGTTTTCATCCTTCCTAGAAAACAAAAATGGCAGCAATGCTTGCAGAACCTTTCCTCCACTAGAGCTGTTTAACCACATTTCCACTTTCTTAATCACATGGTCATGGAATTAATTCTATATGTGTAAGACTATTCCCCTTTACTTTCATGTTAACATTAAACTTTGGAAACTAAATGGCTTTTAATTTGATTTCCTGTTGTTTCATGTTCCTTGATGGGCAATCCATGCTGGTTTTTCACTTAGAAGTCAAAACTTAATTCAACATATCCACGATCTCCATACATGCATTTAGCTGCACTTCACACTGTAAACGTGTGTCTCTTTCAGATATCACATTTCCAGCTTTACTCAGGAATTTATGTTTATATCATGAAGATTTGGCTGTACTTGTAGTAACTATAATAATATATCATATATATATATATGTAAAATACACACACATATAATATACACATTTATAAAATAACTATGATAATATGGCTTGGTAGCTATCTACTCTTTCATTTCATGAAAATTCTGTGTGTCAGTCTGTTGTGTTTTTTTCCTTTTTGCTTAGTCACAGCGTTAGTGTTGCAGTTCACATGCCATTCTAGAATTTATGAATGACTGCTGTTCTCTAAATAGATGTCCTGATCGTCCTCTCCCACATTAAGTAACCTTCTAACACTAATGGAACACCATTAATGTGGAGTTATCCAGGTTTGACATCAGGGTAACTAAGGCACAATACACTTCCAGGCTTCTACATTCTCCTGGAAAATACGTGTTATGACAGCTGTATCACCCAGGAAACAATGGGGTTATTTAATTACATATAGGTGGCGTCACATGGAAATCAACACTTAATCAGCCCTTTCAGGTCAGAATTCTCTGAAGATCTCCCCATGGGAATGATGGAGCACCATTAGCAGCATGTAAAGGAGGAAAATCTTTACAATCCCATTAAGAGAAATAGAGGTCATTAGTACTGTTGACTATCTCTACATGAGAGGCACCACAATAAATATTTCTCTGACAGAATATTTAATTTGAGAGACTGTCATTAGTAAAATTACTTCCCTAAATTACATTTTCTCCCCATTTAAATGGCATACATTCTTTATCTGTAGCATTGAAAAGGTGAAAAGGGACACACGCTCGTATTTGGTTTTCTTACAGCTTTAGAAGTACCAGCACATGATGAAGATATGAGGCAGCTGGGTTTAACCTACTGATCACAAGCCTTTCTCCCTCTTTAATTATGAGGCATGATTAAATCATGGAAGTCACTGTCACAAGGTGTGCTAGAGCTCAGCAGTTCAAGCAAGTTCCAAAAGGGTCTGGCAAATCCACAGACTCTTGATCCAACAGTGGCCATTTGACACAGTTGCAGGAGTGCTGGTAGAAATTTCTAGCTCAGAAATTCCCCAAAGCACAAGTTGCCAGGATGTTTAGCAAGGGGGGGATCTTCCCTACTGCTGGCCACAAATGGAGGATGCCTGCTGAGGAGGATGCAGTCTTGAGCTGATGCAACATGGAAATTTTTGTCATAGCACTGACAGAAAAATGAACATACACCATGTAAAAACATGGATTGTTTTTGACATGTGAGATTTCTTCTTCAGGCAGCAGCCATGGTTGTAAGCCTCACTTTAAAATGTCCTGTGTGCACATTGCATTGCACACTTCAATTCCCAAACTGATCAGTTTAGGAATCTATAGTGTTTCACAGAGCCACAGGTAATTCAAGAAAGTAGAATCCCCTCTGAATAACCTTAGCCACAAATTTTGAAACAAGATGTGCTCCCTTACATCACCTGCTAAATACAGATCTGCCACCAGGCTACAAATCCAAAAAACCTTCATCTCTCTAAATGAGCTTCACCAAACAATGTATGTGTTTGTGTTCCTAAATTTTGGGCTTGTGATTTATTTGGAGCATAGGTGACCAAGGGTCATAATACACAGGCTAATTGACTATTAGTCTAACTTCAAACATTAATACAAATCTCAAGGAACTGGGTAATATTTTAAAGCATTTTAAAGCGTGACATTCACTTTTGCAGTCAGATTCTAGAAAATTTGTTAAAAGGCCTCCTTTTAATTGCAAAGAAATGGACTTAAAAAAAGTATTTCCTATATGTGAAACATATGACAGTGCCACATATACTATAACTAAACAAAATCCTCCAGCAGACACACATGGATGCAATTCATCGCATGCTACATGATTTATGGGTTCCTAGGACCAATATAAAAAAGTGTCATACAGCAAAGGATAGGTCTCTGAGTAGATTACTCCAAAACAGCAGTGGAATTTTGCTAAAACTTTTATACTTGGGTTAGTAACCATATTTTTACAAAAGAAAGAGACTTAAAGAAGACAGAGAGATTTCATTCTTTGCCTAGGTTACATTAGCCCTTCTATGTCTAGTTCCATTTTTCTGCTTGTTTTTTTGAGACTTAAAAGATATCTTCTGTGCATACAAGCTTGAGGTCTTTAAAATTTACTGGGAAAGATAATGCTTTAGTAAGCAGTCCAAAATGTACATTCTGAGAACATGAGGAAAGGACAGCTCAGCTATCTCAGCTTCTTGAGCAAGAGCACAAAAGAAAAACTGGTGTTAAAATAAAGGAAAGCTGGTGTTGAAATAACTGCAATCTAACTTTACAGAGCAGCTACAATATAAATAACACTCCCTGAGCCTGGATGAAGTTCTAGCTCTGCAGTATGCAGAGCAGTAGTAAACAGGAAAAGGAAGCTAAATTGGGAAAGTGACCCAAGGACAACATGTATGTGTGTCCAGATCCAAAATGAGGACATGGCTGCCATGACCCATTCCAAAACTAGGAACGAATATCCTCACCACCGTCTTCTTTGCATACTATCCTTCCAACTCTGCTAAAAATATCTCTCTTCATCAGGTGATAGCCTCATTTGAAAAAATGATGCTACATCAAGTGTTTAGGCTACACAATACACTTATGCGTGTGTACCTGCTTGTAGGACATTCTTGGATTCACCTGCCATAGAGAGATGTGCCGGCCTTTAATTCTGAGTGTGTGATCATCAGGTGACCTACATCAACACCACCCACTCAAAAATCAATGACCCCTCATTCCTTTGCACCACACTGCTCCCTTAGGTATTTCAGGACAGCATCAGCTTCTCTGAAACGTGTAAGAAAATTCAAATCAAGTCAACCATAGTAAAACCAGTATTTGAAAATATGAAAATATAGAGATGCCTATGACTGTCACCATATTATGCTGCTACTGTATTTTCTTTTGCATATGTTAAATAATTAATTATCTCAGGAAAATGTTAGAGGTTGATAACCTGACATTATCAGAAAGAGAAAAAAATCTCAATGGGATTAATTTAAAAAAGCAAAATAACTGCATCAAAGAAAACCTAAAAGGATGGATTGGAAAAGGATAGATATTTATTACACACTTACCTAAGAGTTTAAAAAGCTTACCATTCTGTGAGAAGCTGGACAATTTTTTGCTTTGTAAATTTTGATAGAAAAGTAGTAAAAACCTCTCTAGAAAATACTATTTATTAGCCAGTGAAAATGCTGACAATAACAGTAAGTTGTAATCTGGGATATTTGTTGCAATGTAACAGACATGGTAGATGTTTACAGAATTTACAAGGTAGCCTGAAATACATCTTGCTGAGATGCTGTGTTCTGAAAATACCTGTTTACCCCTGAAGCATGTGTCACCATGCAGAGACAGTACAGAGAAAATATTGGTGGGAGTGGGGTGGCAGTTCAGGCTTTTGTATCATGTCCAGGCTCTTCCCAGCCCCAGTTCCTCACCCCCTTGGGCATCGGTGAAATTCCCCAGTAAACCAGCCTCGCAAATACAGGTTATCTGCCAACACACAAACACACACAACAAGCAAATTAAGTGCCAAGAAATTCTTTCCTGACTGGAGCTGACACTTGAAACGTGTGAATTGCCTGTAAGAAATGCCAGGCAGCACCCAACCCTGCCTTCCCATTGCAGCAGACGGATTCCAAGCTAAAAAGTTTCCAAGACAACTGACCCCTCTGAGACGGGAGCACTCTGGAAATGATTCAGTTATGTCTCCATAACCTTCTCACCAAATACCCAAGCTCAGCAACGTTCGATGCAGCTACTCCCACTAATCCAAGATATTTGCTCTCCCAGGAAAGTTAATTAGTTTGGCCTCTAATTAGTCTGACCCCTTCTCAGTGTTGTCTTGCCAGCAGCTTCCCTCTCTGTTATTATTAAGGCAGCAGAGCCTGCTAGTGACAGGTCTTTGCTGATAAATATGTGGGCAGTGTTGCACACAGGAGGGGAAGATGTGATGCTCCTCCTGACTCCCAGCACCACGTTCCCTAGGGAGCCACTGGCCCTCACTCTGCCTGATGATGCAGCCATCACCATCCTGGGGGCAATTGCACCATGCTGGGAAAGTTCTCTGGAACAATCAGTAACTCCTTTCTTCTAACGCCTTAAAGGATCAGTCTGTCAAGACTCAGTGAGACACCAGATCAGAATTATGGTTCCTCACGATTTTAAACTGGGCTTTTTGAAGCAAAGGAAGCAACTTTTGTCAACAGCAGATGACAAAAATTCTTCACCAAGCCACTACTAAGGGAGTTGTCCTTGAATTCTCTTCAAGGCAATATCATTGATTCCATCCACTTCTAGGAAGTCATTTCAAAAGGCCACTTTTGCTAGTGTAGCTAAAATAGATGCATCCAATCTCGAACAAAATAAAAACAAAAGAAACCACAAACCGAACAAAAACAAACCAAACAAAAAAAGTGGGAAAAGGCAGTTTCTGACAGCAGCAGGCAATGTAATATGCAGGTCCCTGACGTTTTTACTTGTGTATTTTCCTGCCATCTCAAGTTTTTAGCCAATCCTCAAATTCAGAACACTCATCAGAAAGCTTCTAAACTTCTCTTCCTGAAAAAAGTCTGGGCAGTTGGCTCTGCACAGACAGACACAAAAATCAAAATTGGATTAATTAATCACACACTGAGATTTTTTTTGGCCCTTCATTGCTTTGAAAATTTTTACCCACGTGTAATTTTGATATCTTTTTTTCCTGAAAAAGTAATGTTTTTAAACAACATTGTTACCTATGTCACAGAAATACCTATGAGCATTAGAAAACATTTAAATATACCTATAAATTCTCTTTTCAATTACTAAACCACAAAATACATTCTGTGATACAAATCTGGAAATACTCTTATCTGTATTTTACCTGGATTTGAGTACATAATTTGAAACTACGCACAGTAAAACAACAGATGATCTTGTAAAAGATGATAAAACTATGTCATGATTACAAAAATTTTACATTTTGTATACAACATATAGCATTTAATATCCATCATTGATGCGTTCCATGTAAACCAAGAAAATTACATAAAACACTTGTTTACTACAGAGCACATGGTGAGGCTTACTTATGAGCTAGAAAAAACCAAAACAAGAGATGCCTGATGGACTGAGGTCAGCAAAGAACAAGTGAAGGGAAACTGTGTGGGAAGAAGGGGAATAGTGCTTTACTCATTTGGTGACTGGGAAAAGGGAAGTGCAGTAAGAGTCCACTCCATACTGAGATCCTGCACCATGGGATGCAAACCCTGGCTCGGGATGACCTCGGCTGAAGTGTGTCGCATGACCAGCAGCAGAGTTGTGATGGTGCATGACAGAGTTTCCTCATGCAGAAGGCACTCTGGAGGCTGCCGTCACTAGGTCACCACCAGGTGCTGCTGTGCGTTCTCCCAAGCCCATCCCAGTTGGAAGCAATGGGATTGCTGGGAAGCAGCAATCTTCTTTCACTTATTAAAATGTCTTTGGCTCTCTCCATCCTCAGACACACCTTATGGATATTATTGAACATTGTGAAGTGACTAGATCAGTTTGACCTAAATCAGACTGAAGTATGTTGCAAGCACTTTTTTTTCTTCACCTTGTTTGATCATTTCTATAATTTCTGTTAAAAAAAACCCCAACAGTCACATCCAGAGCATAAATGTATTTGGAAATGTATGGGCAAAACTGTGCAGCCTTTGGATAAGAAACACCCAGTGCTTTGAAAGTGAACCTTCCCAAACCCATGCAGAAGAATGGGTTTTCCCACTCAAGCTAATCTAATAAGGTCATACTAGCCATCAGGCTTAATATGGTCTCTGAAATGGAGCTCCCATAGTTCCTCATCCCAAACTACACTAGGAAAAAATTCCCGTATTTTCCTCACCAGTGCACCAGTTCAGCAGCATCTTGGAAGACACATACAACTTCTCTTCATTCAGATGCTGCTGCCTGAAAACACTCAGTTCTCCTGAAGCCTTCTTCCCTTGACCACCGCATTCTTATCAGGTCGGGTGGAGGGGAAAAAAGGTATCCCAAAAAACAGGTATGGCATAGCATGACTCATAGGGAAAATTTACAAGGTAGCATGTAAAAATCCCAATTGATCAGACACTGGGCACTTTTGACAGAGCAGATTCGTGCTGTAAGAAAGCAGCACATTGTCACAGCAGTGATTTGCCAGTATCCCGCACAGCATGCATCCAGTTGAGAACATTTGCATTTGGTCACAAGACAAACATACTTCCAAACATGGAGCAGAATAGGCGGCATCAAGTCCTCAGGAAAGACAGTAACAGGGAGCAGACAATAGACCCTTGCATTGCTCCACTGTATCAGAAAACCCCAATGCTTGCAAAGGTAGAGTTTCTTTCTCCAGAGACAGTTTCTCCTCCTTTCAGTTCCACAGACAGATCTCAGCCACACCACAACTATCTGCTGACATCTGGCTTCCCTCATGTTCCACATGAGGCATTAAAGGCACTGTCTCTCCAAACTAGACTTCTACAGAATTATGTGGAGGTTTGCCTTTTGGTACTGCATGCCTGTTCAAACCCTATTTGAATGTCTGTAATGTATAAAGCAAATGGAGTACATTGCACCATATCTAGTTACTGAAAGATTTTTCTGCATTTTGGAATTTAACTGTTGCAGGACATTGAAAATGAATGTGAAAGCCTTGAAGGGGGAAGCAGATTGTATTTAATATCTGTGTGTGCATATGAACAATTCATATGCCCATATTCAATATCATATTCAAAATATATAACATTCATTCATATTTCTGCCAATGGAAATTTTTAAAAATCCCATCATATAACTCAGATTGAATGACTTTATAAAATAAAGGCTTGCAAAAACAGAATGCATTCTTGTGTTTCAGAACATGCTATTTTTAAAAGCCATCTCACTTTGCTGGGAAAATAAGCAAAATCACTTTTTACTGCATAGTGTTTTTAATGTTCTACATATTCTATGTGTGCAGTCCCTCCTTCTGTAAATAGCAAAGAATGAAGGAAGTATGCTGTACTCTGCCATGCTGCACAGCTGTGTTCCTCTTTGGGTTTGTATTATAGAAATATATTGCTCAAACTGCCCTGGTAATAGTTTCCTTTCACATATAACAGTTCTAATGTAAGGGTAGAAATCATAAAGGGTAGGATTTCTTGGAGAATAAAATATTTCTTTCATGTATCCATTAGCTGTTAGCATATCAGCCATGTATCTGGTGTTTGGGAGTTGCCATTCAAATATATCATGAATCACAATCACAGATTTGCCTGTGCTGGCAGGTGGTTTGCAAATGTACACCTTGATGTTCTCAACTTGTACTTCCTGCCCCACAACCCTCCTAGTCAAATCTGCCTCCAGTATCACACGGGCAGGGCCTCATCCATCAGCCATCTAGGAATCTGCAGGAAAGCAGAAATGAAAACCAGTTGTTATCTGCAATAACAGCTATGATTATGAGGCAATCTTCATGCAGTCCTCCCCAGCCCCCTCCAGACACTTAATAATCCCCACTTGGTATGGCTAAGTTGGAAAGGAAATTCCAGGTGTTTATTGTAAACAGGCTGTTGACATGTTTATGCCATAAACATTCATGAATTTCAGGTCAGTCAGCATAACCCATGAGTGTGTTAAGACCAGAGGAAGGCTTTATGTCAGTCCACCACTCCTAGCTTTGTGCCTGGAGCAATTCAGCATGTGATAACTAGATTTCCATGTGATGTCCCCACACACTGTGCTTCATTACCACTCCTCTCATGGTCTTACAGTTCCTCCTCACAGGCTGGCACCTGACAACCTCTTGCTGTAACTCCTGTGGGATCCCACTGTCATCATGCTGTTTTTCTGACTGCTGTTCCCTTCAAGCTTTCATTCTGGATGTCCCCTTCCCCTTCCTCTTTAGGGAATTCAAAGCTGCTGCTTCCTACATGCACTTTGCTGGTCTCTTGTATCCCCTGCCACATATAATCCTTTCCCAGGGAACCCATCATTAACTGGTATCTCTAAAGGTTCTGATAAATCATCTTGAAGAAGGTAAATTAGCAGAGGGTTTCTTTGCAAAGTTATAGACTGTTCAATCTGAACTGAGAGTGGTCAGAAGAATAAAGACATACACCAGTGTTGTGCATATAACACATCTGTGCTCATACAGCAGAGATACATAACTTCTCCAGAAGTATACATTTTATAGGACAGGCTGGAAACTACTCCATTTCTCTTCAAGTAAGAAGGGTTTCTATGGAGTTTATGACCTAGGAGGTCTTCTCAAAAGAAACCCTCAAGCTCAGTTTAATTTCTTGTATCTTTCAACAGGAGACAGGCTACTGTAGCATCTTCTTTAACCAAACTAATATTTGGTGATCCCTATTCTTCCCCTTCACAGGTATTAGTAGTCATACAGAGATCATTTATTCTATCCTAGTCTGAGAAACTATTTAACCTTGCTCTGCTGTCACTCTTAACTGATCAAAATGGAACTGCTTTCTTATTCCCATGTAAATGCATGTACTGGAGCAATATTCCTTGGTCTGGCTGGTCCCCTTACTAAAGTGAAATGCAACATGCTGGCAAAAAAATCAAATGCGCTCTTCAATGTTTAACGGGTTTTTGTTCAGAATATACCTTATTTATTTATCCCATCCTAGATTTTCTAACTAAATAAAAGCCGATGCCAAATAAGACCTCTCATACACTTCCAATAATCCCTCTTCAATTTCTCTGTTACAATTGTAATGCAGTAAATGGTATTAAAAACAGTTTCAAGGTTTAGTTTATCACATAAACTCTCTCCAGAAAATAAAACCAAATAGCAAAACAATTTGGGTAAGATCCAGTTTGAGCAGAGTCTGATCTGTGAACTCTTAATATTGCAGCCACAGCAAAACAGCATCTGTGCTGTTGTCTTACCCACAGCAGTGAGTCTGGGGCTATAACGTCAACACAGAAATAGGTAACAAGACTCCAAACAGCACTAGTTTGAAGTGCTTATCTGCCTTTTCCTTCATCCATCTATTTATTCTTCCCATTGCTCATTAGCCCTTCTCCAGTTTCTTCTATGGCATGTCATCAAGGTGGTTACTCCCCATTTCCTCATGCAGCATAGGCGTGCCAGACACAAATCTGTCTCCACAATACTTCGTTCTGTAGTAGAGGCTTCTCTTACATCTAGTGAGCACTGGTAGTACTTGGATGGCAGAAATTCAGATTTACTAGCTGCTATTCTTTGAATACTACTATTCCAGTGATAAATATTTGGGCTGCCCCTCTCAATTGAGTTTTAGTTTGCCAAGGAATTTTGCACTATTTGACCAATTAAGATTAACAGAGAATTGCAAGGAGATTTTGGAACTAATGCGGTTTGCCACAGTTAAAATTCGTTTAAGCAGCTTAGTGTAACTCTATTTATACTTGCTTATATTGGAAAAAGAACGATCTGACTCATGATGAGCAAGCATAAAGAATACCCTTGGGTTAAAATTCAAATCACGCTTCTTCCAACTTACTGGCTTATCAAGCTGTAATGATATCCCAAGGTAATTTGATTTTGCTACATATAGGAGATAAACTGATAAATATTCAGTAGTGCAAAATAAAACACAGGGTGTGATGGTGCTGTGTGACAACCAGGGTTTTCTCTGAATAACTACAGACTCCTAATGAGCAGGTGACATTCCACCTTTTATCACAACCCGACAGGCTGGTGCCTTGCTGCACGCAGAGACAACAACATTCAACAGCTTTGCTTGCTACAGCTTCCACTTACTAGGAAGCCAGGTTTCCTCTGACACTGGTGTGCTTTTACTGCAGGATCTGACAGGGACCATTCAGAGTGTTGATTACTGTAATTAGAGCCCTAAAAGTCTTCTTCGTGGCTGTCAAGGAAAGGGGCCCCATCTTGTGAACATTTCCTGGAGCAAGTATGGTCTGGCTGTGAGGCTGTTAACCACGGTGCTGTTAATGCAGTGCTGAAAACAAGCTATGATATCCAACTGCAACAGATCTCGCCTAATCTGGAGTTATGTCTGGGCTGAGAAGGGCAAAAACCTCTTAATTTCCCTATCTCGTGGCAAACCATCCTTCTCTGTATGAGGCATCCTGCCTCAATACAGCTTTTAAAGAAAGACCTGAAGGGCACTTTTACATACTACTTGCAAACTCCTTACCTGCTGACTGAAGAACGGGAATGAGAAAAGAGAAGGATGAGCAGAGATGAGGTCAGGGTATCCACCACTAGCAAGGTCAACTAACCAACCCAAGGAGCAATTTCTCAGGCACCCCAGAGGCCATGGCACATGCTGTGAGCATGTGGAACAGGAGAACCTGGGTGCCCAGAGTGGCTGGAGACACCCTGTGCCAGCCCTGATGACCCATGTCTTGGTGCCTTTGGAGAAGAGTACAAGCAGGCTTTCATGTCTCTCCTATAAAATCTGTTTACGCAATGTGCAGCTGCATCCCACACACACTATCCCACACCCACAACACCTGGATCATAGGGACAAACGTCACCTAAAGAGGCTCTCCACTGAATGCTTACTTTTAAGAAGATGCCTAGTATTTGGGAAAATAGGAAAAAGCTGTTGCGCATGCAGTGCATGTTTCTATCCCACTTCAAACAGGTTTTAATGCCAGTAATGCAACCAGCATTTTTTACTTCAGGACAAACTAAGCAGACACTTCTTTCACAGCTCCCTCAAATTCCTATTTCCAAGAGCTCCGTCATGCTCATCCCTTGTCTCTGACAAAAATGACATCATGTATGGCACTGACTTCACAAAGCCATGACACCTGGAGAATTTTTCTGAAGTTATGTGGGCACAGGAGTGGTGCCAAGGGCCTGGAGCTCTCCTTGGCACACATGAAAACATTGTGGGACTGGGATCTCAATGTCTGGCAACACAAGATGGATCTGATACATCCCTCTGGGGACATAAGTAACAGACTTGTAGTGAAAGCACCAGGTCAGATCATCATGGGGATTTTCAGGATCAAAGGAGGTTGGAGGTTGAAAGTGCCCTTGAAATTCACTTTGTCCAATTTCCCATGGGCCAGGACGAGACCACACCACTAAAAGTCTCACTCACCCTGAAGGTCTTGGAACTCTCCAAAGATGGAGGTTCTGGGAAGCTTGCCCCAGAGAAGTTGTGGAGCATCTCAGAACTCCATGGTTCCCCTAATGCCTGCTGCCTCCTCACCTTGCCCTGTGCCCTCCTGACATGATCTTCTCCACTGGAGGTTGAAGACAGAGGCAGCCCCCCAGTCCAGCCACCCCCAGTCCCCAGCCTTGCCCCACTCCTGCTGAATTCCAGGCCGAACAGCCGAAGTCTCTCACCCTGTGTCCAAAGGAAAGGTGCTCAGCTCTCTTGCCATCTTTGTGGCCCTAAGGTTAATTTGGCCTATAACCTGCTTCTGATGCCTTCCTTCATTCCTGAGAACCATGAAGGCAGCCAGTGGCTAAGTTTTTTTGCAGTGTATTAAGCCTGCTTAATCCTAGGACTGTGATCAAGGCATGTCTGCAAGCAGCCATTATTCATTCAATTCGGGCGTGTTCATCACGGAAAACATTCTCTTCCTAGCTTGTCTGGAAAATTTGTGCATCCATTTTCTATACTGTTCCTCAGAATTAAAAAGCAAAAACTTAAGTGCTTGACTGTAGTGAATCTAAAAGAAGACAAATCTAATAATCTCCTGCATGACTATGGACCGTCTAAATGCAAGTATTACATAAATTAATAATGTCTTCAGTCCTACTTCTTTGTCATGCACTACAAGCCAGTACACCAACCTTATTTACTGGTACCCAAAGAAGAAAATAATCTCAGTTCCAACATTTTTTGGATGGCAAATAGCAGCAAGTTACACTGATGATAAAAGTATTTTGCTGTACCTTACAGTGCACCTTTTAATGTACAGGAGTGACCTTGGCTTTGTAATTACGTCAGTCCTTGAGTTTAAGAGATAACCATTTGTGTCATGGATTTCAAGGTTCCCAATACAACTGAAAAGAAAACTGACTGTGTTCACATACCTTAAAATGCCCTTATTTACACACACACACACACACAAAAATCCTTCTTTCTTCTTCCTCCTGAAAACTCATTGACTGCAAAGCAGAACTTCAGACTTGGGAAATAAGCGATTCCCTTATTAATTGAAGTTCATGGATATAAATATTTTCCATCTGAAGTGGTCTCACAATATAATTTTTATGGCTGTGGCTCACAATTGCCCAAAGATGGCTCACCATCTTCACCAGAGATGAAGGCAGAAAATAGTCTTAAGAGACAGTTCCTGGCAGGCAAGGCAAGGCAAGGCAAGGCAAGGCAAGGCAAGGCAAGGCAAGGCAAGGCAAGGCAAGGCAAAGCATCTGCTCCCAAATCCATGCTTTCACCACCAGGGTTGTATTCCATAAGGAGGCAAGGTTCTCCAAATTCCTTATGGCACAGTGGGTATATTTCTTTATACACCCACACAATTTTTTTGCATATGGATCAGACTGTGTCTGGGTGTCTGGGCAATAGAAGGCACAAGGAAAAGGGTACTGAAATGTCAGCTCTTTTGCAAGCAACAGAGTGCTAGAGGAACTCCTGCTCATGTCAGAGTAATTATCAAAAATCAGGATCTCACACATAGAAATGACACCTTTCATGTAATTAAATAAGACCAGCTACTGACATATTGAATAAGGACTATAAAATATTTAAATGCATTTATGCAGCTGGGCATGCAACTGTGAGAGACTGAACACTGCTGGGACTAGAAATGGTAGCTATATGTGTACTTTTGTATATCTTTTCTTTCTTTGTCTCTTTCTTCTTCTAATTCCCTCTTCTTGGATTTTTGAATAATTTAAAATTAGATGGGTTTGGAATTTGATAAGTTGAATAGACAGGGTTAACACTTTGTGTGATGTTTTATGTCAACAGAATGCTACTCTAAACCTTTTGCCAAAGTTCTCTGATTTTCTATAGTTGCCAATGAAGTTGGGTTTTTTTGTTATTTTATTTTGGCCTCTTGAGAATATCTTGTTGGTATTTCCACCATGCATCTAACTCAGACTACATTAAAAAGTGTAAGCCTTTTTAAGAGGCTCGTTGTGCAAGTATTGTTTAACATACTCAGTCTGTTGAGGTGTGTGAACAACCAGCATGCCATGACCATATAGTTACACTGATAGGATAACAATGTGTGAAACTGCCAGACTGCCTGATATCAAAGGGAAAGTCATATTAATGTTGCTAGCTAGCCTTAACTTATGGCAACATTAACAAGGTGACAGGATGAGAAAATGTAGAAAATAAAAAGGGTGATGAGAATCACCTTAGAGAATCTCTGAGTAAACACTAATTGCCAAGTCATTACCAAGGCAATGAAATTCAAAAAACACACAAAGGAAGAGTGTACATCGGGATGCTTATTTTTGTTTGTACATTATGTTGTTGGGACAATATAAGGGTGATAAAGGGGAAGAACTTGTGAGAGGAACAGGGATATAATGTGAAGGAAGAAATAAAATCAAGATTGCATGAGCCCTGTGCCTGATCAGCATAATTCCACCACAACATCAAACCCACTGTTTCTGCAGTGTTCATGTCTGGGTTACTTCCACAGCGGGGACTGTTCTTGTTTTTCATTGATGCCGTTGAAGGAATACTAGAAATACCCTTCTTAATATTGCCAAGGGAATACCTACCTGACAACATAATTTCTTCCTAACTCCTTGGTATAGCCAAGTGTTTGTTTCATGTATTGGAAATTCTGCCCAGTACAGCTGAGAAAAATACTCTGTAGATAATAAAAGAAAATTGTTTGTATGCAAACCCAGGGCACTTCCATGTGAACACCTATGACCACCAATCATCATACCAAAATAAAGCCTGAAATTACTCAAGTAAAGTCATGATGAAATCATACTTAATAGAAAAGAAAAGCAGATAAACACTATCATGACTATCCAGGTCATAAAGTAAAATAATGAAGCAAATAAGAAGCAAGAAAACTTTAAAAAACTTTTTAATACCTAATTATCCTTTAGTCTGACTTTTATTTCACAATCTTCTGTAAATATTGTCAAAAATAATTTAAAGGTATAAATTAAAACGTTCCTATTTTAGTTTATGACAACTTTCAAAATGAGATCTTTTTCCCCTGACTGTTTTCTTCTCTCAAATTAAATCAAGCACTAATCTTGAAGCCTAGCATTTCTTTCTGCTATTGTCAAACAAACATTTTGATCCAGTCAATCATATCCCTTCTAGCTTCTTCAATATAAGGTTTATCATCAGGTTTCATATCTTCTGGCTTCAGTTGTGCAAACCCATGAACTTGCCCAGGATAAACTTTAATTTTATATGGAACTTTACAATACTCTTTCAGCTTGTCCTCCAATAAGAAGATCTGCAAAAAAAAAGAAGAGCATTTTTTCCATCACATGATGGGTTTTTAAAAAGTTTGCCAAGTTTTCTGTTTCTCATAGAGAAAATGCCTCTTTCGGTGTAAGTGATTTTT
>WEIU01020376.1:147724-162708 GCA_013389925.1 Aegithalos caudatus
AAAAAAAAAAAAAAAAAAAGGAAGGAAGACAGATAAGAGCTGGAATGAGCACAACAGACTTACTTGTTCAAACACACAGTGGTGGAATTTCTCATTCACCAGAGAGACACAGCTGGTTTTTGGCTGGTTTGACTTCTTTTGCTCCTTAAGGCTTTCACCAATACTTCTCCAACTGCTCCTCCTGGTTTTATAGAAATGGGCATAAACTAAAGCCCAAAAGTTAATCCTCACAGCTGTTGGCTGCAATTTTAGTTGTATGTCAATAAAAGAAACAAGATCCTAGGACATGGAAGCCTGCTGCCCTGAGGCAAAATAGAAAGGTATTCACTCCCAGACGACTACTGATATCTAAAAACCCAGAAAGGCAGGTACTCTGGTGGCATCTAGTGCAGAAGTGAAACACTCAGATGGAGAAACCCATGAGCAGGCTTAAACATGCCCAATATTCAGTCACCCCATACAGTATTTGGAGAGCTGCTGGTAACAGACTCGCCAGAAAGTTGATATCATTACAAATGTTTTATTTATGTTGTAAAAAACCTGTTTAAAGCATCTCTGTTCAGTGACAGGATTGCAGCCTAGAAGCTGCAGACAAGGCAAGAGGGACAGCAGAGCAACAGCAGCCTTGTTCAGGGGTTACCACTGCTGAGGTACTTTGTGAGGAACCAGTGGAGAGGCTCCTGGGAAGGACCATGCAGAGGCACAGTGGGATGGAGTCAAAATGCAGCTCTGCAGAGCCAGCTATAATGCCACTGGGGACTCTGTACCCAAATCTGCCTTCATAGCAAGAGGAATCCTTTGGGATTGGGGTCCCTTCAGGAGGGGAGCATAGCTATTCCTTCTAATAAAACTTCACTGAAAATACAGCCTTTGTACTGAGCTTGTAATTTGGAGCTTGGTTTGATGCTTTTTTTTTTTTTTTTTTTTTTTTTTTTTTTTTTTTTTTTTTTTTTCTTCTGTACATTAACCTGATTCCTTTCCCTCCATCCAGTAAAATGGTTCATATCTAAAGTTATCTACTGAGTTACCACTTGGAGGAAAGAAATATATTTTAACAAATCTGATTTAATACTACAGGTTTCTGTCTTGGGTGTCCAGTCAGTGTTTGAATAAAGACCCTTGGAAATCAGGCCGGCTCTTCCTATTGCAAATCAAGGCTTGGCAGGAGGTTTACATGTACAGATACTTTCTTTATCATCAGTGACAACTAGTCTTACACTTACAATTTTGTTCTTTACAATTTACCTATCATGGTACTCTGGAGTTGGTGGTTGCCTTTGCCTGGAGCATTACAAAATTTCTCCAAGGAATCCTCTGATTTGATTAGTAGTGAACCATATCCCCACTCTTTCCCATGCTCTCCCATGTGTCTAAGAAGAAAGGCTCCGAAGTCTGTCCTTTGTGGGAGTGAGTGACCTTATCTGCTTCATCTGGTGCATCATTGGCAGGCATGACCATGTTCCCTGCACTGATCAGAGCACCCGCTGCTCCTCACAGGGCACCAGGACCAGGGTGATTGCTGCTGCTTCACCGTAAATCTTCACATCTCTCACCACGCATCCACTCCCTTGTGATTTTATTTGCTGCTAAAAAAATAATAGGCTCAATCTGTCGTCATCTCTCCCTTTGGCCATCTCCCCATTGCATCCACCCCTTTTTCCTCCTGTTCCACTCTGTTCCACTTATGTAAGTTATTTGAAGCCACTGGTTTCAATTGGTTTCTGGTTATCCTTTTTAATGTTCCAGGGTTTTTCTGGGGTAGGCTAGGGTAGGGTGTCAGACTATACAAGTACTTATCTACCTAAAATCAAATATTATGACTTTCACCACAGGGGCAGAAGGATGATGTGCAAATTATAGCTTTCTATAGCTGTATTGCTAGTTTGCAATGTAGAACTTGTTGACCCAACAGATTCTGGGTTTCTTACACCAATCTTGGAGTAATTTTTACTTAAAAAGAAATTGCAAATATTTATTCTCAAATTTTCCATTTTTCATGAAAGTGTTTGTGGGATTTCAGAGGGTGTGCTTTGTGGACTTTATAGAAATCGGGTGGAGTACTTTAATTATGCCAAGCAATAGCAGGAAATCTATTCTAACATTGTGGGTGACAGGCAAAGAGGGGTATTAAAAGTACTTACCCCTGTCCAGGTGTTTCTAGGCTATTCAGTATCTCTTTTTTAAGGAACACTATCAATGGAATTTCAGTACAAGACAAATTATTCCAAATAATAATGAATATTAATAACAGCATATAGGGGAAATACTACACTCTGGAACAATGGCTCAGAAACAGGTATCCCAGACCAAAGGTGATATCTGTTTTTCACTGAACACTATAAATGCAGATATGAGCAAGACAATATAAGTACATAGATAATTGCATGGACTAAGGGCTTATTTCCTTCTCTAAAAAACTAAACATCTATTTTGTGCATGATTTAAGAATATGTATTGTCTTTTTTTTACCAAATATTTTGTCTTCTCATCTAAAATGAAAAAAAATTTGAAATCCAGTAATTAATTAAAAACACTTCTTTTTTTTTTCAGCTATCCAACACTTAGAGTATTACTTTCAATGATGAATTAATTCCATGTGTTTAGTCATTGAAACTGAATTTTACATGCAGAATTTTTCCATTACAATGTTGTTTACATTTATGATATATATTTTGTCAGTTTTATTTCAGGGTATAGGTCCTTTTACCTTTTTTTTTTTTTCCAATTCCTTTATTTGGTATGTGTTGTCTCATACAAAACTCATCTAATGCTCATTTTTTTTCAGGAAGTTTCTGGGATTAATCAGCTGGAAGGGAGTGATTTTTTTTTCCTTGTAATTGAGGCCATGTTTACACAGAAATGTAAATACTATTTCAGTCTTCAGTACGAATAAGCTGTCCTGGACAAAAAGCTGCATCTTGTGCCCATGGAATTTATCTTTATTTTCAGAATAGGCAACTTTCATGTGTAGAAATCTGGCTTCTCCTCTATAGGCTCCCAGCATGCACTTGAACAGTTTCATTTGGCTGAGATTTTCTAAGACATTATTTCCAAAGCCAAGAGGACCCCAGAATTTCCACCTGCATATGATCCCCCAGAGGTTATACATCTCTCAGATGAACCTTTAGGGTTTGTTTTTTTTCCTAACTGGAGAAAGAGAAACAATCAGGAGCACTGACTGTTCAACAATCAGTGATAGCTACTATCACTGAATATTGAACAAATCTGGCAAAAATTACTATACTTATCGGTGTTTTAAACTCTGTAACTTTAAACAGAGTGTCAGGGAAAAAAAACTTTTACCCATGTTTGCTTGACTTTAAAAGTCCTGTTTTGCAAATATGTCTATGCATTAGTAATCTTGGAATGTATCCAGACATCTTTGGACTGCATCCCACAAAGTAATACAGACGCCCAAGTGCAACATCAAAGCAACAAGTTTAAGGAAAGTATATATAAGAACTTCTAATTATATAACAAGATAATTACCATACATAATTCAGAGCAATCAAAGGGCTTTATTAAATATGTTTGCAGAGAGCACCTGTCTCACCCTTTTTCTAAAATGAGATAATGAACTTTGCCCTAGCAAAAAAAAAAAAAATTACATTTTTGTGTAATCCTGCAAATGGTTGAGACTGTGCTGGAACTATTCTAAGTCTGTGCCAGTTAAACAAAACGAGTTTCTAAAACCCCCTGAGCTGCTGTAAACACATAATGGAGCATTTCAGAAGACAAAAGGGATCCAGGCAGGAAGGGGACCAGCCCCCTGTGTGAATCCTGACCCGCACTGCCCAGTGCAGGTACAGGAAGACACACAGGCAATGTGCATCTCATGTGGAAAGCAGCACTTGGGCCAGGTAGGCCAACCAGACTGCAGTCACTGCCCACCCTACCTAGTTCAGATGCTGGTGGCATCAAACATTGTGGTGTGGAAGAAGTTCTCTTCCCCTGCTCACCTGGACAGTTCAAATGTTTGCTAGCACTGTGTGTGCCAAAGCAGGAGTGCCAGGAGTGAACTCCCAGGCTTGCTCTTCCACAGTTTGGTGGTGAACTAGTGAGTTTCAAACTGGACACTACAGCAAGTAGAAAACATGAGCTTAAGCAGGAAATTAAAGGCCTGATCAGATTTGCTTTAAATAGCTGATATTAGCACTTCCAGACTACACAATTTCCAATATGCTGCTTCCTTCTGGTCTGAAATTGGATCTCAGTTTCCTCATAGACCCACAATGAGATCTCAGAGAGCTGAGGTGTTATAGACCATAAGACAAAAAGTTTAGGCCCATCTTATTGGATCCTTTAAAAGGTTCATCTCTAAGGTGCTTTGATTTTCCCTTTGTTGCCTGGAAGCTGCAGAGATGATAGCCTGTCTTTACTTGACACAGCAGGTAGCATAAGGCAGATTCCTTCCAAAGACCTGTCTTGAGCTGCAGATTAGACCTCAGGACAAGCTCAGGTGTTCATTACAGCCTGTTCTCCTGGTTCAGGGGGAAAACCCAATCCAAACCCTAAGCCTCAAGCTGAAATCAAATCCCCAGTCACCTGCCTCTTCAAAGAGACCAACAGGCTGCATACAACTTATTAACTTCTCCAGAACTCCTGGCTTGTTTGTAGGTTCACCTGGGGAGGTGAGATCCATTTTTTTGAGTGAAATCACCACTTGCTTCTATCAAGCTAGACCCCAGTGAGTTTCTTTTCCTTGCTTCTATCAAGCTAGACCCCAGTGAGTTTCTTTTCCTTGTGTGCAAACCTTTTCATAAGTCCAAATACAAAAAAGTGAATAAGTTCTGCAGGAACTTATTCTTCTGTGGATCACCTTCTGGCATGTTATCTGGATAGAGAGGGAAGGAAAAAAGGGAAATTAGTCATCTTCTCTGCAGAAGGAATTCATAGTGTGTCTCTACCATCACATACTCTTTCTCATGAGTGATTCTTTCTCATGACTGACATTCATGGGAAGCATTTGACTGAATGTTCACACAAAAGATAAAACTCAAATATAAAGCAGGTGGGAGTAATGTTGTGAGAGGAAGTCTTGGACAGGCTGGTTCTGAAAGAAGGACCCAGGACCTTCTACCTAAGACATATGTCGTCAGTGTAGACGTGAAGATTTAATATAAATATGCTGGGTCCTAGATCTGTGCTCAAGCTGCTGCTGCATCATTCTCATTTGTGCAGAAACTGCCATACCCAGAAGGCAGTTTCTTCACTTCTGTCTTCTCTGGAAGACTCTGCCTTGGTACAGCCACCTCTGTTTCTATGTGAACCAGAACCCTGATTCTTCTCATTCCAGTCAGATACCAGTGTACTATCAGCTATTCCAACACTCCCTCTCTGATTTTAAGCAGAAATCACTGCCTGTTGAAGATCTCTTCCCCAGAAATTTCTTCAAAAGTGTCAACCAAAACTGAATTTTGAATATGTGGATTTTTCTGATGCATATTCATCCTAAAACAATCACATCTAGGTCATTTCAATTCCTCAAGAATTAAACCCCATGATTTTGCTGAGCACAATCATTGTTGTATGTTATTCAACAATCATGGTAAGTTCTTTCCTGTGAGAAAAGACATAAATGCCAATCTTTTCAATCTTAAGCCTCTGAGAACTAAATTAATTTCTGATGACAATTACATATGTGAATTGAGAGCAAAGAGTAAGCATGGCCTGACTCAGAAGAACAGCAATGAAACTACACACTACTCAATGAACTTATGAATTATGTAAACAGAAAATCAGAAATTAAACAACAGGCTCATTCTTGGCGTGGTAATTAAGCCTCTTGGTTACCATGCAAGATGCGGTTATAATAAAGGTTTGTTAAGAGGCCTATTTTTGTTTTCTGCTTTGATGGGATAAAAAGATTTTGTGAAGTTTGGGAAAGAACTGGCTTCCCTAAATGCAATCTAGATCTTGCACATTTCATTTGGGTACACTTCAAAGTAATTTTTGCTGTGTTTAGTTCATCTTTCAGGCAGCTGAACTACTGGCAATTGTGTTGATTGCTCCTGGAAACCTCCCAGAGAATCTGCAAACTTCTTTTAAGGTTTGTTAGGTATTCCTCTTATTATTTAGGCATGGTATCTTTTCAAGGAATCCTTCTTCTAATGTTCTCCCAACAGCAGCTGAAAATCAATAACTATAACCTCCTCATCACACTTGTAACTTTCTCTGCTCTTGTATTAAATGACTCTCCATTAAATGGCTGTTAATCTTAAATGCAAATTTTACAAAGAAGAAAATATATTGTTTGATTTTTATGATGAAAACAAGAACTATATGGGTTTTCCAGTTTGTTATCTCCAGAATTAAAAAAAAAAAAAAAAAAAAAAAAAAAAAAAAAAAAAAAAAACCCAAAAAACATGACTGAGATGCTAAGAAGAAACCATGTTCAAGTCAAGCTCAGAAGAGCCAAATCAGTCCAGGTCCCAGCCCTACAACATACAGCACTTGCCCAAGGTCCCAGTGATTTTATTCCCTGGATTCCAGGGGGAGCTTTGATTTGATCATAAGCACAGCACTAAATATATGTGGCAAATTTCTAAGTACAATGGATCCAGGTGAGTGAGAATTTATAACTTTCAGCTTTCAATTTTCATTAAAATATGGTCATATTGAATAACTGAAAATGACTAGGCAAAGAATCTTATTAAGTACCTGTGGTTGTATATGATACTAAAGCATAGGACATTATTGTTCTGCATGTTATAAATATGGGTTTTCAAAAATGAAAAGAGATCTTTAATGTCTTCCTTCTCATGTGGCTTCAAGGAGACAATCTAAATTCATACCTTTTCTTTGTTGTGATAGCTGCTCTGAAACTGATTCCACATCCAAAATCTACAAGCCAATATGAAGCATGCTTCAGGTCCAAGAATATTTCAGATATAATCATTAAAGATGTGTTAACATAGATAAATCAGAGTATTTAACCTAAGTACGCATTATCAATCCCAAGTTTCGGACTGCAGTGAGACAATCTGTAATCAAGCACAAGCAGTTCTTGACGTACAGATTTCAGATCACCTACATTCACAGATCCTTGTTGCTCAGATGAATTGGAGAGTTCTGGGTCACCTCTCTTGGTCTCTTGGACCTTTTCCTGTGTTTGCAAGGTGCAGGCTGCTGGTGAGAACACATTGATTCACACAGACACGCTGCCCCGTAGGGCTGGACTGACATGCCGCTGGACTAGCTCCCATCCTTTGTGTCCAGGATCACACAACAGGCTCCTGGCATGAGAGCATTTGATGTGTCAGTGCTGAAGCACTCCCCTACCCCTTCCTGCCCCTTGACCCCTTCCTGGTGGAGAGCTAAAGCATCTCTCTTTCCTCTTGGCTTCAGACTGCTTGATACTGCAGGTAGGACATTTCAGCAGTTAGCATTTTGCATTGAATTTCCCAGATTTAGACCAGAAATTCACTGAATGTCATTGGGGTGACAATTACCCCTACCTGGATCATCATCAGTAAGGCCACGTTAGAAATTTCTGACATGTTCTTCCCCAGAGCCTCCTGAACAGAGGGGTAAGGGCCAGTCCTTGGCACAGGAGCTGGGACTGGTCACCACTGGAGCTCAAGGGGTGCAGCACTTTCTGCAGCTGAGTGGAGGCAGAGATCATTAGGCACTGTCACAACACCCCTGTGCTCCCAGGGAAAACCCTAAGTCCCCACATCTTTCTCCTGAACCACCTCCAGCCCCAGCTGAGCACAGGCAGTGACTGACCCAGCTCAAGGGACCCTGGCAGTCATGGGATGTGATCTGGGGATTATTCTAGTGATGATACAGGAAGATGTGGCAGCCTGAGACAAGACAGCAGATTGGCAGCCCCCATTTACTCAGTCATTCAGCTGCCACCAGTGCTAGTAGCAAGGTGCAGGCAGCTGTGCAGGATGCTGGTGCGAATGTTGAAGGTTTTAGACACCTGGAAATGCCCTGGGGCCCCTCAGGTAAAAGTCTTCCTTAATCAGGTGGCAGCATTCACGGCAATAAGTTTCCCAAAATCAGCAATGGTTGTTTCATGGCCCATCAAACCGGCAGGTGGCCCCAGCTGGGTGCAAGCCGCCATGGTCCCTGCCTGACTGGCCACTGCCGGCCCCAGAGATGCTCCGTCTCCTCTACCACCACCTTCTCAGAGTCCCCGGACTCCTCCTGGACCTGGAGTACAGATGCCCTCTGGTGGCACCCTTGGAGCTCTGTCACCTCTCTGGATCGGTCCATGCTCCTGCTCCCAGCTGGTGTGCAGGTCCCTGTTGCCATAAGATTCTTTCAATGCACATTGCATAGTCTTGCTGTGGGTGAGATGAGGCTGACTCACCTGTAGTTCCCTGAATTCTCTTGTTTTGCCTTGAACATCGCTGTGACACTTCCCCTTCCCTGTTTCCAAGGACCTCTCCCTATTACCATTTTTTTACTTCATAGAATTATGGAATGGTTTGGGTTGGAAGGGACTTTAAAGATCATGTAGTTCCAACCTCCCCATCATGGGCAGGGACATTTTTCACTAGACCAGGTTGCTCAAAGCCCCATCCAGCTGGGCCTTGAACAACACTTCCAGGGATGGAGCATCCACAAGGTCTTTGAGCAAACTCTTCTAGTCTTTCTCTTTGCCCCATTCACACTCCTCCCATCTTGCCCTGCTCATCTGGGCCATGCTATTCACCATGATCCTTTCCACCATGCATCTCTCTAGCTCTTGGCTGTTCTTCCTGCACTCTTGCATGGTAGCACCCCTGTCCACAGAAGAAACTGTATTTGCCCAGCTTTGGTTTACCCTGATTGGGAGTGAGTTTGAGGGAGAAAAAGAGGTGTCCATGAGCCTTTGTTTTCATTGAAGCTACTGTGAGGTTGAGGCCTCACAAAGAATTCCCTGCCCTTTACTCTATAAAATTCTCCCCTGCCTTTCCATAGAATCGGGATCAAGAACTTGGCTCAACAGGACCGGGAATATAAGGAAAGCAGAGATATATCAATCCTCTCAAGAATCCATAAATAATTTGAAGACCCCGTATTTCCTTCCTGTAGAAGATCAGTAAAAGAAGAGGGAGAAGAAGTACAAAGCTTGGAGATACAGAGAAAAGTGAAAGAGGAAAACTCGGTTTGTCACCCTGAATATGTATGACCTGACTGGAAATGTTGGTACAAGTTTTTGACATCAGTTTCTGCTCTCAGGGCTCATGTGATAATGAATCAGAACAGACAGGATCTGAGAAGACTTTTCCATCTTAAACAGTGACAAACTCAATACTGTCTTTTAAAGTAGGACTTTTCCCATATGTTCTCAATTGAAAAGTACAGATTCCAAACAAGGTTGTTCTCAGAAGCTGAATGGTTATGCTGAATACAGCTGCTTAAATAGTCTTTAGACCCTCTGAGGATCAGGCCATCAGAATGACATGCCATACACTACCATTTATTTCTCTGTGTGTTGTCATCTTTGTGAGATTACTCTTTCTTTAACACTTCTAACCAGGCTGAGGCCCTGGCAGAGGCCCATCTTACATGACTAGATTACAAAATTAGTCTAAAAAATATGTGTAATTGATACACAAAGGAGAGAGAAGATAATGCACCTTTTGAGTAGTAAGCATGTTTGACATTCCATGTCAGTCACCGAACTGAGAATCTACTTCACTGAGCCAAGCATTTTCCTTAGACATCAAAAGCATTAAGTGGTTTCTTCACTGCATTCTTTGACCCTGCACTGAAGGCAGTACACACAGCAAATACATTCTTGCCATAGGGAATCAAGCAAAAGCTGGGGTTGTGCCCCACAATGCACATTCTCAGTGTGCAAGCTACTGTGAAGTGAAAGTTACCACAGAAATCAGACAATCTCACAAAACAGAGGTCGTTGACTCTGATCAGTCTGTATTAACTCTGACCTTTAGACCACAGCTCATTTTCCCCTGGACACTCTTTTTCCTCTTGCTGCAAACATTTAAGAAAAAGTAATGACAAAGCTATCTAAGCCCTTCTGTACTTCTTTCCTAGTCAGTGCTGCAGAAGCACAGGCAGTAACACAGGTGTTGTTACAGAATGTAACTATAGTGACTATGTGGATCATTCTCCCTAACAGATACATTTTCTTTTTGGCAACACTCATGGTTTTAAATGAAGTAGAACTGAAACTTGCCCTGAGGAGTTCAATTTAATTTGGTTGGCAGTCATAACCTTTAATAACATCTGGAAGGTCAAGATAAAGGTTTCTGGCAAAATAAGATTGTTTCTGCTAAATACTGAGGATAATCCCCAACTGCTGTCATCTGCGGGGATATTTTCACAGAATTTTAAAGACATGGGAACCAACATGTCCTCAGAAGCACTTATACACAGTCACTTGATGATGGTAATGTTTCACACTACACCCTCTATTACCAAGGAGATCAAAGTTCTAGAAGTAGGAAAAAAAATCTTTCTAATCTAACAACACAAACATCTAACTGTCTTAAAGGTTCATTTGGACATGAGGAAAGTGTTTTAGGTAAAGAACTGTATACTTCAAATGATATGACAGTTATTAGGAATGGGATATTCTGAAATACCAATGCAGCCCCCTTTTTTTTTTTTGTAACCCCAGCTAGAGAGCGGTGAATCCAAAGTAGATTAATAGCAGCCATTGGCTCCATTCTCAGTATGACACCAGGATTCTGACCAAGCTGATAGGTTCTATATTTTAAATAAAAAAATCCACTGCAACACATGTGAAAAGATCACTGCTGTGCTTAAGAAATGTAATTTGGTGAATTCTGCAGATATTGAAAAGAGACATGAAATTCTGCAAATATTTCTTTATTCCATGGAAATTGTTTGTGTTAATTATCCAAGTATTACCTGGGTTCTTGAAATCTAGACATATAAACAGCCTTGACTGTCTTTTCAGTCAGATTCATTCAATAGTAGTATCATTTAGACTGGGTTTTTTTACCTCATCTCTCACTTAAAATGCTTAAAATGTAACTAGTTTTATTCTTGGTTGAAATGTTAATAATCCATAGAACAAACCTCAGAGCATAGCCAAGCGTCTTCTCAACAACAACTTCTAAAATAAACAGGTTTGGAGCCTAATGTCACGGCTGTGTCTGATGATGCTCAGCCATTATGCCCATCCCTTCATTATGTTTGGTGCAGTTCTGTTACGCATTTCCCAGCACAAAACATGAACCACAAGTCACATATTCATTCAGGAAGTTTGACTCCTCCATTAGCTACTAATCATAGCCCAGGTTTAGTAAGATGCAAGCACCAGCTGAAGGGAAACACATTGTTCAGTACTTCATATACTGAGGTGTCAGAGTCAGTACTTAGTACCAGTGCAGCAGCCTGGGCTAATCTCCTGGTACAGCAGCAAATGGCATTGCATTCACAATACATCTGAGGGTACTCCATCTTCCTCCCAGGAACCCATGGCCACAGCAGCTACCTGCTGGTTAGGGATGGTTCAGGAGATGTCACGGCAGAGCAGCCACTGGCCAGGAAGCACCTGCTCTAAAGTCCCTGCAGTGCATAGGGAAAATCCAGGCTGGCAGTGTTTTTCACCACCTGTTTTTGTAGTCCGCAGACCTCTGTGCTTTCTGATTGTGTCAGGCCAATTTTCTGTGGGCCATGCTTTGTGCTGCACACCAAAGGGCCTGTTCTGACGGTTTTTCTCCTGCCGTGGAAGCTCTGGCCCTTCCTAGTCGTGGTGCATCATTTAGGAACCAGATACATGTTCACTCCAAATTCTGCTTGGTTTGTCAAGATAATCTGACATCCACTTAAGTTCTACTTAAGATAATCCACTATGTTTTCCACATTTCTGCAGCTTGCTGTTCATAACTAACTGAACCAATTTTGCAGCGAGAATCAGGTAAGCAGATGAGGGGAAAAACTAGGATAGCACAGGAAAAAAACCCCCAAAACAACTAGTTAGGAAAATAAATGCATTTTGAAACGTTCATCTACAGAAAAACTGAAAAGTGGTAGCTTTTGCTGTTTGGTTTTTTCAACGTTCTGAATTTTTAAAGTAACTAAAAATGTAAGGGAATAATTTTTATGGAGCCATTTTAAAATGTCAGGGAATATGGAAATGTCATAGTACAAATGCTGGATAGTTTTCATTTTGTGGTTATTATTTTGCATTCTCTTAATAGAACTCTTGAATAAAAATTCATTCTCTAAACATTTAAGTAATGTCAAACCAGAGCAAGACCATATTGAAAAGAACCTTTGGTTTTTTTCTACTTTTTCATTCCATGCTTATAAATATGCCTTTCATTTTGCCATAACCTTCTGTCATTTGGGGTTATATCTATAACTATCTTCAGTTTACACCTATACAATTAACCATATTTCCTTCATTATCTTGATAATAACTTATATGGAACAGAGACTTTTTTTTTTCCCCAGCATGTTTGTTCAGTGCTTGTTGGCAGTAATTCTTGACCTTGTTCAGAGTCAGAAGCTAACAATAACCTTCTAATGCCCTTCTTTACCACAAATTAAAACCTACTTAAGCCATGCGTATTTCTTGGGCAAAAAGCACCTAAAATATTACTAAATAGACTGGGATTAATAACATGTTCACCAAAAACACCAAGAAGGCTGAGATATGCTTAATTTAATTTAACTTATAATAACATACTATAGTTGGTGTTTTTTTACAGTTTAAATTATAATGGTCTGCCTCCAAGCCACGTTTACTGGTAAGCTATTGTATTGCTCACACTGAAACACTAGGTATGAACAAAATTTTGTGAAAAATTCTCTCCAGATTCTGAGAAGATGGTACACATGTAATGTTTGTTAGGTAATTTAAATGGCTGAACAGACAGATACAGACAGGAATGAAATTATTCAGTGGCAACATACAGGGACTCCTTTCAAAAGCTTTAATCGAATTTAAAGAAGCCTACCACGAGAGGCTGAAATTGGAGAATTATATATATTTATCTTGCCATGGTCTTTGAATGCAAATTATATTTTAGAGACTTTTATTGAAATTTCATTTACATTTATCACAGCCAAGTAACAATGATGTAATGAATAATGGCTACATGTTTGGGAATTAAAGAGTGGGAATTAGGAATATACTTGGAAATTGAAATTCTCCATTTCTTGGCTTTTTCTCCTGTATTTTTTCCATTGATTTTCCCTTGCCCTGATAAAATTAGTATTACAGCATTTCTCAGATCCTCAGTACTATGCTGGCAGATTTTTAATAGACCAAGATAATTTGCTGACACTGGGCAAAGTGAAGCTCAAAAATGAGCTCATTTTTAAAATAAACAGTTTTTTTGTTAAAGTTGTAAGCGGGAATTTTTCCACCTTGCCTTTCAGAGCAGAAGGACACAGAAGAGCTGAGTATGGTAGTCTAGCCCAAGTGTATTTTATTTCAGGACTTCACTGTATTTATTCAGCTACTGGAAAGCCATATGAAGCCTTCACTTTCTCCTTAATTTTTTTTGCTTACACAGGCCTGTATCATGCACTCCACCAGCTTGAAAAATGTAATTTTGGAGGAACTAATGTGGTTACAGTTTAGGAAAACAGAGTTATAAAATTGCAAATTGGGCATGTGCCGCCTCTGCACTCTAAATTCAGACTTGAACTACCAACCACTGCTGCTGACACGAAGCCCGAATGGAAAGGATTTAATGACTGGCTGGACACAAAGGGTCACACGGTAAAGAGAGCTTCTAAGACTCATTGATCAACTAGAAGGGTTGAAACAGCTGCCACAATGGAACACTAAAACAATGCACGCATATCTTTCATCGGGATGGAATTCCTCTTTATCCTGAATGAAATTAAATTGTTTTCTTCCTTATTCCTGCCAACTCAGCAGAGCCCGAGCGACAGCTCCCAGCGCACGTGGCAGAGTACAAAGTTTTAATACGCGCTGCCCCGGCTATGCAGGGCAGCAAGACATGGAAACATAAATGATTAAGCTAAGAGAGAATTTTGTCCTTTACTGAGTGTTTTATTAGCTCTATTGGAGAGCCTCAGCTCTGCAAGGCGAGGTGATATTTGACGAACAGCACAGGTAACCACTTGATTCTGAGGAGGAGGACGGCTGTTTGCAGGGCTTACCCGTCCCTGAGCTCTGGAACATTGACCCTCTCAAAATCTGGCCAACTTCACCTAGGGATGCAGCGTTTCTCTCCGGTTAGAAGTAGAACTTAGAACCGATTTTAGCTACATTTTGCCCGACTCCTGTGCCCTTCCCCGGCCCGGTCACCGCCCTGGGCACGGACCCGCCCGCCCACCGCCCTTGCTNGTGTTGGTCAACAGCTGGCTGAACATGGGCCAACCGTGTCCAGCTGCCCAAGATGGCCAAGGACATCCTGGCTTGGATCAGGAATAGTGTGGCCAGCAGGACCGGGGCAGTGATTGTCACCCTGTAGTCGGCATTGATGGGGCCACACCTCGAGTGCTGTGTCCAGCTCTGGGCCCATCTTTCAGGGAGGACATTGAGGTGCTGGAAAGTGTCCAGGGAGAAACAGCGAAGCCGGTGGAGGGTCTGCAACACCAATCCCCTGAGGAGTGGCTGAGGCAGCCGGGGTTGTTTAGCCTGGAGAAAAGGAGGCTTAAAGGGGGAATAATATCACTCTGTGCAACCACATGAAAGGAGGTTGTAGCCATTTTCTTCCCAGACAGCTAGTGATAGGAGAGAGGACATAGTCGCAAGATGCAGCAGGGAAGGTTCAGATTAGACATTATGAGGAATTACTTCACAGAAGGAGGGATTGGGCATTGGAATGGGCTGCCCAGGGAGGTGGTGGAGTCGCCGTTCCTGGAGGAGTTTAAGGAAAAGCTGTATGTGGCACTCAGTGCCGTAGTCTAATTGGCACGGAGGTGTTCGTTCACGGGTTGGAGCCGACGATCTCGGAGGTCTTTTCCAACCCCATTGACTCTGTTTCTGCGGCTGGGAGCGGGGCAGTCCCGCAGCAGCGCCCGCCCTTGCCGGGCCTCCCTGCACCGGTGGCCGGCAGGCGGCGCTC
>WEIU01020376.1:163088-182267 GCA_013389925.1 Aegithalos caudatus
AGCAGGCGGGGTGCGCAGGCTGGGGCAGCGGGAGTGGCGGCGAGGAGGGCACTGCCCCGAGCTCTCTCCGGGCCGGCGGACCCTGTGGGACCCGGCCCAGGGAGCCTTAAATATCCGCGCTTGGCTGGGTAGTCATAGCTGCTCCTTTCGCAGAACTGACTTTGTTACGTGTGCTGGGCAATCTGTGTGAAAAATTGAAATATGCAGGACCTGACATGTTTCTCTGTCCCTTTTACAGCAGACTAATACATATCTAACTTTAAAAAAAAAAAAAGAATTGTCAAAGGTATCATAGTCATGAATGGGTTTTTCTGTGTATTATCCATTTTTAAGGGTATTGTTTTATTTGAGATCAAACGTGGATGTGTTTTGTCAGCACTTTTGTTATGCTTAGATAATCAAAAAATCACAGAATAGTTAAGGTTGGAGGGGACCTCTGGAGTTCATCTACTCCAACCCCCCTGCCAAGGCAGGGTCACCTAGAGCAGGTGACGCAGGAATGTGTCCAGGTGGGTTTTGAATGTCTCCAGAGAGGGACTATGTAGTTCAGGCAGATACTGGAGAACTTTGATAAATCAGCACTTCATATTGTAGCATAAACCAAACTAAATAAAGGATGTTTGTTGTGCTATGTTTCTTGCAGCGTTTGAGCTTTGTTTGTCATCTCAAACTATAAGTGCAAATACATATTGCGGTAGCAAGGCAGTTCCAAGGAAAGCATTTTGCATCTTGGCTTTTGTTGCTTTGGCATCGTTTTGAATGTAGCTTTTTATCAGGTGTCACTTGATTTTCCTGCTTGAGAGGATTAGGAAAAAAAAAAAGCTGGAAAAACGTGAACCACTGGATGAAATAAGGCCAGCACCTTTGTAGAAGTGTATTTTGGGTTGTGCTGTAGACATCTTTAATACCCATGATCGCTGATGGTTTATCAAAATGTTGGTGTTTCTTAAATCTAATATTTAAAATTGCTTGCTGCAGTTCTGTAGACCTAGTCACTTACACTGATGAAATCAACAAGAAAGTGAAACTTGGATCGCTTGTCCTCTGGTTGCCCAGAAAAACTGTTTTTTATGCAAGCTGTGAAGTGGATACTAGAAATGACCTCCTGATTTTCCACCACTCCGGTAGCTGGTAAATCCATCTCAATGGATTTAATTCAAACAGCATAGTTGTAATTTGCTACAGGCTGTTACCAGTGGTAGACTTTGATCATACCTGACTTAAGTAGGTGAACAGAAAGACCAGCAAGACAAAGAGGAAGTATTTAGTTACATCTTTAAGGCACTATCTTCTTTAACTAAACCCTTGCATTAAATTCCATGCTTGAAATTTGGATTTTCTGGTTTTATATATAAGCACACACAAAGGCACATCTATATGCAGCCTTAGATATTATATTGTGGCCTTATCAATGCTGTCCTCAAAAGCTCACAGTGGTAGCATGAAAGTAACCAGTCTATATACTCACTTTCCATAAATACCACTAGAATGTTACAACTTCTTCTACAGTTTCAAAGCTCAGATCCTACTATTAGAACTTCACGGGGCTTGCCAGAACGCTGAAGAGACTTCCCAAGGTTAGAAGGCTCTGAACACCAGTATCAGCAGCAGCTAAGACTGTGTTAGTGCCTTGAGGAAGAGGAAACACGATATTATTGAGTGCTTGAACTTCTGCTACAAAGTGTCAGATGGGCTTTCTGTTAACAGTGTTATGGCATTGTGGTTCTGGTGGGCTTTGTGCTTGACTGGGCTGTATTGTGGAGCTAGAAAACTGAGCTGCATGGTGAGAGCTTAGATAACAGAGGCAGCTTGGGATCATGGTCAGACCTAAGTGGAAGCTGCTTCACCTCAGAATGAATGGGAAAGTTGCTTCTCTGCAGCANGCCCGCCGGAACCTTCCGGTGGCTGCGGCTTCGGCTGGGGGAGTGGGGGCCCGGGGCCGAAATGAGATCCCGGGGCGGAAAGCAGCAGGCGGGGTGCGCAGGCTGGGGCAGCGGGAGGGGCGGCGAGGAGGGCACTGCCCCGAGCTCTCTGCGGCTTCGGCTGGGGGAGTGGGGGCCCGGGGCCGAAATGAGATCCCGGGGCGGAAAGCAGCAGGCGGGGTGCGCAGGCTGGGGCAGCGGGAGTGGCGGCGAGGAGGGCACTGCCCCGAGCTCTCTCCGGGCCGGCGGACCCTGTGGGACCCGGCCCAGGGAGCCTTAAATATCCGCGCTTGGCTGGGTAGTCATAGCTGCTCCTTTCGCAGAACTGACTTTGTTACGTGTGCTGGGCAATCTGTGTGAAAAATTGAAATATGCAGGACCTGACATGTTTCTCTGTCCCTTTTACAGCAGACTAATACATATCTAACTTTAAAAAAAAAAAAAGAATTGTCAAAGGTATCATAGTCATGAATGGGTTTTTCTGTGTATTATCCATTTTTAAGGGTATTGTTTTATTTGAGATCAAACGTGGATGTGTTTTGTCAGCACTTTTGTTATGCTTAGATAATCAAAAAATCACAGAATAGTTAAGGTTGGAGGGGACCTCTGGAGTTCATCTACTCCAACCCCCCTGCCAAGGCAGGGTCACCTAGAGCAGGTGACGCAGGAATGTGTCCAGGTGGGTTTTGAATGTCTCCAGAGAGGGACTATGTAGTTCAGGCAGATACTGGAGAACTTTGATAAATCAGCACTTCATATTGTAGCATAAACCAAACTAAATAAAGGATGTTTGTTGTGCTATGTTTCTTGCAGCGTTTGAGCTTTGTTTGTCATCTCAAACTATAAGTGCAAATACATATTGCGGTAGCAAGGCAGTTCCAAGGAAAGCATTTTGCATCTTGGCTTTTGTTGCTTTGGCATCGTTTTGAATGTAGCTTTTTATCAGGTGTCACTTGATTTTCCTGCTTGAGAGGATTAGGAAAAAAAAAAAGCTGGAAAAACGTGAACCACTGGATGAAATAAGGCCAGCACCTTTGTAGAAGTGTATTTTGGGTTGTGCTGTAGACATCTTTAATACCCATGATCGCTGATGGTTTATCAAAATGTTGGTGTTTCTTAAATCTAATATTTAAAATTGCTTGCTGCAGTTCTGTAGACCTAGTCACTTACACTGATGAAATCAACAAGAAAGTGAAACTTGGATCGCTTGTCCTCTGGTTGCCCAGAAAAACTGTTTTTTATGCAAGCTGTGAAGTGGATACTAGAAATGACCTCCTGATTTTCCACCACTCCGGTAGCTGGTAAATCCATCTCAATGGATTTAATTCAAACAGCATAGTTGTAATTTGCTACAGGCTGTTACCAGTGGTAGACTTTGATCATACCTGACTTAAGTAGGTGAACAGAAAGACCAACAAGACAAAGAGGAAGTATTTAGTTACATCTTTAAGGCACTATCTTCTTTAACTAAACCCTTGCATTAAATTCCATGCTTGAAATTTGGATTTTCTGGTTTTATATATAAGCACACACAAAGGCACATCTATATGCAGCCTTAGATATTATATTGTGGCCTTATCAATGCTGTCCTCAAAAGCTCACAGTGGTAGCATGAAAGTAACCAGTCTATATACTCACTTTCCATAAATACCACTAGAATGTTACAACTTCTTCTACAGTTTCAAAGCTCAGATCCTACTATTAGAACTTCACGGGGCTTGCCAGAACGCTGAAGAGACTTCCCAAGGTTAGAAGGCTCTGAACACCAGTATCAGCAGCAGCTAAGACTGTGTTAGTGCCTTGAGGAAGAGGAAACACGATATTATTGAGTGCTTGAACTTCTGCTACAAAGTGTCAGATGGGCTTTCTGTTAACAGTGTTATGGCATTGTGGTTCTGGTGGGCTTTGTGCTTGACTGGGCTGTATTGTGGAGCTAGAAAACTGAGCTGCATGGTGAGAGCTTAGATAACAGAGGCAGCTTGGGATCATGGTCAGACCTAAGTGGAAGCTGCTTCACCTCAGAATGAATGGGAAAGTTGCTTCTCTGCAGCACCTGAAAGCACCAGATACCAGGTTTTGCTGAGGAGAGGCAGTTCTGGTTCTTTCTAGATAAATCAGTTTGTTGCTAAATAACGTAATCTTCACTTTTTGTTATTCCAGTTGGATTTCAGTTGGAGAGATAATAGGCAGTGAGTGAATCATTCTCGGGGGGAACTTACTCTTCAAGGTCATTTTTTCCAAAACACGAGCATGAAGAACAGGATGCAAAGTGCGTGTGTGTACACACAGAAAAATAGTGACTTTTGCAAGGTGGAATTCTTTTTGACTATGGCTGTAGGTCATAAGGTGCGTAGCTTAACACATTGACCCTCATCAGAGTTTATTGATTTGAAGCTATCAGTTGCTTAACAGTCCAAACGATTACACTCATAATATGTTTATTTGGATTTATAAAACAAGTGGAAATATCTAGAAATTATCACAGCTTTGAAAAAATTAAATTTAGGTTTATTTTACTAAGCTAACAGACAGTCTTTTCTCAAGTAAAGAATTCTTTTGCTCACAGTAACGCAAATTGCTTTTTCCCAAAAGTTTTGACAGTAAGTGAACAGTTTGCTGTGAGGGTCAGTCAAGAAGCCATTAAATGAGCAGATTGAGAGCAGTGGCCATCTCTTAGGTGCTTTTAGCTTGTTTTCAGTGGTGCCAGAGTACCCTTAAAGCAGTGGTTTTGTGTGTGGTCTCGTGCCTGTCTGACCCCTTGTGAGGCTGATCCAGCCTACAAAGTTGTCAGCTTGCGGCAATGAAACAGCTCTGTTGGAAAGAATGCGGGAGGAGGTGGGCATGCTACAGCGAGTGGGCAGGGCCTGCTTGTCAGTTGGAGAGACCTGTCTTGTGCAGCCATCTGGAAGTGCTCTCTGGGATAAAAGAATCGTTTGTTAAGTGAAGTAACAGTTCTGGTCATTCTTGTCAGCAGAGGAGCCAGGACTCCTGATGCTTGCAGCAATGCTGCAAATCATCGCTGTTCAACATGGCAGTGATGGAAGTGCTCTTTGTGTCTCTTTGTAGCATCACTCATGTGATATTGAATACCTGTTTCTGTTAAGTCTAGGTTTTCATGCTGCATGAATGAATTCACTCAACACTTTCATAGATGGAAAACTGTTTGAATTGAATCATCTGAATTCTTATGCTTTATGTGTAGAAACTGTCCTAATACTCTGTGTACTATGGATATGGTCATAGTGAGACTTCTTTATAGAAAAAAAAAAATCAGTCTTTGGTCCTTTTGGAACTTTTTGTAGAAAAGCATTAACTTTTGAAGATTTTGGCCAAGAACAATGATAGGTGATTCAGGCTTGAAAATGCATATTTGCAGTAGTCTCACATCAGCTGGAATTTTTCTGACAAAGATCTCTGATATGCATGTGTTCCACTCTTGCATGTTTGCTGGATAGTGGTTGATGGAGAAATAATTAACAAAAGATAAAATCTCAAAATTGCATATTCTATAGAAATGGACATTTTATGTTCACTTCCTTAATAGAAGAAAAAGGAAGAGTCAAGGGAAGATACGCATCTGTCAATAAACAGATAAGACTTGATTTTTATTCCTGTTTATTTGTGTGTTTAGAGCTCAGACTAACTGAATGGTATTTAAAATAGACATTGTTCTTTAGAGGGAAAGGTTTCTTCTCACTTTATCCACAAAACCTCTTGCAACCTTTAGTTGTGAGAAAATGTCAAAAATAGTGAATGAAGAAGGTGCTGGACCTCTGGAAATCTTACTGAAATTATGACATAATAAATAGAAAGTGTCTTGTCTTTTCTTGCTAGACAGTAGGCCATGTCCAAGTTGGGTAGCAAATTGCAAAATATGTATGTCTGTTATTTTGGATTTTTTCCCTTTCAACAAGAGCACCAAGGAAACATCTGTTTTAGGTTCAAGAGTAGCAAATTACTTAAGTCATTGTTGGACATTATTAAATCTCTTCTGTTCAGCCTCTGTTTAACTTTTTCCAAACTCAGATGGCATTTTTCTATTTTGAAGTATCCTCATTTAAGAAAATTATCCTTAGCAGTTTGTATATTTTTTTAGTGATAACTCTTTAGGTAGAAAACACATCCTCCTGTAGTTTTACTGTGTCTATTTCCTAGAAATCCTAGAATTTTATAAGATGTGTTTCGAGTTTATGTAACATGATCACGCAGATAATGTTCTTGTTGCTCTTTCTGGTGGTCTCCCAGTCTCTGTCTTGCATCAGGTGAAATCTTTCATCCTCTTTCAGTTTATTCTGGCTTCATTTTGCTACAAAGTAAAGTTTCTAGAATGTAATTGTATCATTAGTCTTGAAAATTGGAGTTCTTTAAGCAGTAGTGTAATAAGCTTTTTGTCCTTGTCAGTAGATATATGCAGAGTCTGTCGGTCGGAAGGAACTCCGGAGAAACCCCTCTATCATCCGTGTGTGTGTACTGGCAGTATTAAATTTATTCATCAGGAATGGTGAGTTGTGTCTGTGTGTTTCTTAAGTTTTTTTCCTAATGAAAACATATTAATATGTTTCTAAAAATACTTCAAGTCTTTGGGTTAACTAGTGAAAAAAGTCCCATTTTCACTGGAAGTGTATTAGGGATTCTGATGTTTTTTACGTGATGATTCATTACAATTCAGGAAAAATTTAGAAATTTTATGTGGGAAGAAAGCACTGATAATTATTTGTGTTTGGGACTGCAGTTCTGATTATATATCAGAATTACGAAAACTAAGCAAAAAATCAGTATGTTGGGGCTTTTTTTGCCCACTTATAGTTGTGAATAGAAAGTCAAACCTCACAGAAAAAAACACCAAACCTTGGTGATTTTTGGTTATTTTGAGATGTGTTTGATTAGGAAGTGCTAAACTAAAATCTGTAGTTCTGATCTATATGGTCATTTCTGATGGTATTTTAATAGTCCCTCTTTCACCAATACAGCAGTTCTAAATTTTAGCTGTGTGCATCTCTTTGTCATATCTTGAAGTATTTATAAGAAGTGGTGTCACTGTTGGATGTCCGTGTCAGGATATCTGCTTTGATCAATAATGTACTTAAAGAATGTTCTTTATCAACACTGTGACATATGGCAGTTTACCTTTTTCTACTGTTGAAACCTACTTGATGGCCCAAGAGGACTTAAAAAACATTCTAATTTCAGTCCTGCTTGACAGTACAAATATCCTGATTAAAGTGTGAAAGCAGAGAATGGGTGTATTTTCCTTAATGGAGGGATAAGTCTGAGAGATGTATAGTGTGTGTTAATGTGATCACTTTTTATTGCAGCTTAGTTCAGTGGCTTAAACACAGCAGAAAAGAATACTGTGAATTATGTAAGCACAGATTTGCTTTCACACCAAGTAAGTATGTTTTACTTGCTCCTATTTTTTTCAGAATTTTTCTCCCATAGTATCTAGGAAGTGATTCCGTTTTCATTCAGTGTGGTAGATCCAAACTTGTGGTGTAACTTCTGTATTCTTATTTTAATTGCAATTTTATGCATGTATTGCAGACTGTGAATTGCTTAAATAATGGGTAATTTGGTTCTTTCATAATCTTAAATGAGACATAAAAGTATTACTCTATACCTTTTCTGACAGCCTCAGTCCCATTCTTTTGTTGCCAGCATTACAGCGTGTGACATGTTTTCGGCTTCATTGATAAATTGAGTTTTTGAAAGTCAGAATAGTAAAGTGAAACCATGGCAAAATTTGAATTGCAGTTTTCAGTTACCTTTAAAGGATCTACCTGCAACACTAACACTTGGCTTCTGTCAGTTTTAGTTCAAGTGATCTTGATAGATAATAGAAATTTTGATTATTCCACTTATATTTCAGTCAAGATATGCTAACTATCCAGTATTAAATTGCTTTTTATGTTAGGTACAACTAAATAGGTTAGGCAACTTATGATGAAGAATCTTCATATGACTCCCAGAGGATTCTTAATTGCATTTTAACTGATTGTAGTAGGAATAGGTGAGGTGGCAGGCTGTTTATTGTCTGTAAAGAAGATAAAGTGGGTTTTATGCTACATTTTTCTCTTTAAATCTACTGATTTATTCCTGCTCCCCTGTCACCTTTTTTGTGTGTTGGAGTTTTTTTATCTCCTAGTTTTGTATTTTGGTAGAGAAAACTGAGGCTAAGGTAGTTTAGTTCATGTATTTCCTGTTCCAAAAATCCCTTAATCCACCTTCCTTCTATATGTTGAACCTTGGTATGATGTATTTCTGCAAACAATTAATTAAACAAATTAGACCAGCAGTGAAATGTGTGATATTAACTCTGTCTTGGGAGGGTAATAGCATATTTTATGTTGAACACAGGAGTATTTCATGTTGAACCAGCTTTCTGATTATTATTCTTAAATACTACAGTGACCTGTGTGAGGAATGTTAGAGATCATCTGCTTGCAGGTTTATTTGTTAAACATTTTTATAAAGGCATTATATCTCTTCTGTATGGAGCTTTTGCAAACTAAGAGTGATACCCAGTGCTGAATCTCCCTGCTAATTTACCACTTTCAAAAAAAAAAAAGACTAATTTGCCACTTTCAAAATTGCATACTGCGACTGGGTCCTCTACAGAATTTAGTGTGCAAGACCAGAAATGGCATTTCAGTGATTTATTAGCTGTTAAGAAAGAAGACTTTCTAGTTTTGTGTAAAAAGAAAAAAGCGAATCAATGAAGTTTATGATGTTTTCCTTTGGATCTAGGAAAAGAAGATGAGCCACTCCAAACAAACTAAATACACTTTATATGCATGTTACTGTTGATAAGAGGAAGCTTACTTACTGCCCTGTCAACAGAGGTGTTCCTGCAGAAGTTAATTCTTTATTGACACTGCTGTTGCCAGCACAGCTTGTAATGTACTTCCAGGTTATGAACGGGGAGAAAACTTAGTTATGTGGCTCAAAAAGTTACCGTTTTTCATAGGAGCTTTGAAATTGGTAATCAGGAATCACTTTCTCCTCATGCAATAGAGTGTATCCTCCACATTCAGCCTCTACTGAGGGTCTGCTTATCCTCTTCCACACACTTGTCACTCCCCTGACTGAGCAGGCTCAGCTGATAAGGTTTTCTTCTTGGCTTTCCACGTTGCAGCGTGCTTTTTCCTACCAGGCTTCACACATTGGTAGCATGACAGGTACCCTTCACAGATTCCTCCTGCCTTCCCTACCCATCTGGTCTTGTTTCATTGTTTCCCTTACACCCAATACTCATGCAGTTATGGTTTCCTTAATTTCCCTTATCCTCTTTGGAAGACAATGTGGCTGTCCAGTCTGGAAACTGGATTTGCTTGTGGGAGCAGGGAAGGAGTCACAGGTGCTGGAGAGAGAATGATAAGACAGAAAAAAAAAGGGACTTATATATATATTCCAGTCATCCCAAGCAAAGTTGGATCTAGCCTTGTAACCATGCCAGGTGTAACACACTTTCTGAGTTGAATCACCACGGGATGTGGTCAAATAAACACATGCGTGTAATTAACATCTGTGCTCCAGCAGACAAGCACTAACAGCGTAACAGGGTATTAGTGCAGTCGTACCAGCAACTCCTCTCTTGTGTAGCTTGGTTTGCTTGCTAAGGCTGTTGCTGTTGTTCTCTCAAAGATGTTCCCTTGCTAGTGGGACTTCTTGTGTATGGAGTATTTATAAATTATTTCTAGTGCATTTATTCTCTAAGTTCTGTAACATTTTGGGATTTTTTTTAGCACCTGAACTGCTAGTTTTGTTTTGCTTGTAAGGAAAGTAAAAAGAGAAGATTCAACTTGTATTTTGGCAGGAGTACAAAGGAACAAATTTTACTTTTGAGTAAAAGCATCACTGACTAAATGTGTTTAGTCATGTAGGTAAATGACTCGATTTCAAATGCATTCTTTAAAACTAAATTTTTTATGTTTTAAAATTAATTTCTCTTCTGCAGTTCTACAAGGTAAGAATTAATACAACTATTAAAGAAGTAGCTTTTGACATTTTTTGGTTCTCAAGGTACTTGTGAGTTTTCTTCCTGTGTTTTTAAAGAGTAACTACTCTGTATTCTTTCCCTCCCCACACATGCGGTTTCTTTTGTCACGTGCAAGGTTATGCTTCTATTAATGCTACAGTAAACATACATAAGCACTGACACATGAAAGAAGGTGAGGCTGTATTTCCCAAGAAAATACAGTTGTCAAAACCTCTCCATTCTGTAAGAGGTAACGTTAACATAAATACTGTGAAAAACACAAATACAGAAGCAGACTGTTCTGATCTTTGTCTGAGGATTGGGATGGGTTCATTTCTGCACTTCCTGTGCAGTTTCATTGCTGGTGTGTGGTTTATACAGTGTCACAAGCTTAGTTAAAACAAAGACCGTAAAGGAAGCCATATGAGTAGGGTGTTCCTTATCATGTAATTTGGATATTACATTATTGAAGGATATATTAAACTGATTTCTTTACCTGTTCGTTTTGATAAAGTTTTTTAACACAGTAGTCCATAGCTTCAGCATTTCTAGACAGTCTAATTTGAAAAAATAAACTTCTGGAACAAAATACTACATGCTGGCACAGAATTCAGTGTGTCTTCTGCCAGCTTCAGTGTGCAGAGTATACACACAGCTGAGATTTATGTGAATGTTATTTCATATATTTGTTAGAGCTGTGCTTGCCTGAGAAGGAGTGGAGTTTTTCTCCTTTGACCTTAGTGGTCTGAAGCAAAGTCTGCATGTGTTTGAAGGGTGTAAAACACAGAAACATAGAATGGTTTGGGTTGGAAGGGTCTTTTGAAGATCATCTAATTCAACCTAAAGATTAACTCACAAGCCCTGTTTTACCATACCAGTGCTTTTACCCAGAAGCTTTCAGATATGTGGTTTTTACTTCTGAGTTACACCATCTTATTTCACAATCAGTGCATAGGGATGACTGAGGTGGCATATAAATGGCTTACAAATGTAGTAGTAAATAAAAAAGCTATGGGTAAGAGGGTTGCAAGTGTGATGATTCTGTGAAGCAGGCTAAATGGCAGCTTCTAAAGAGAGCCTTGTGTTTTTTCCTACCTTATTCATGTCAATGTAAGAGCAGATTTTTGTCATACCATCTGTTTTGGAGAAGTAAAATTAATAATGGCATTCCTGGAAAAGTTAGGCTTATGGAAAGGAAGGGTAGAACAAAACCCCAGCTCCTGAAAACAACCAACTGAAAAAAAAACCCACCCAAATTTAGGATTCACAAGTAAATTAGCAGTTATAGTGCATATGTGTGACCTAAGTATCCAAAAAGCTTTCCAGTAGTTTTTTTCCATAACCTGTACAGCTCAAAGAAGTTGAGCTAAACCTATGAAAAACTCAGCCAAAGTCTGCTACAATTTCATGTTGTAATAGGAAAAAAAAAAAAAAAAAAGACAGTCTATTGTTCCAATTGGTTTCTAGTGGAAATATTTTTATTTGGAGGAACTGTGGTAAATAATGCAGGAATTTGGTTTCTCAAACTGAGTTTGGAAAGATTACTGGGATGAAAAGTAAGGGATGGAGGTGTGGTGAGGAGGATGCATGTGCAGAAGCAAATGAGGATGGATGCTGTGGTGACAGGGGTCAAGTCTCAGGCTTCAAAGTGATAGTGGGGAGTGGATAAAGGGAGGTGCAGTGTGCACAGAAAATGGCACTGATGACAGATGCAGGTGGGGAGATAAGCTATGAAAATCACTGGCAGCAAGCTTCAGTGGTGCAGGGTGCTTGCACAACAGGGGTTCCTGTCATGTTAGGAATTCCTGCATTTCATACACCTGAATGTTGCAGGACATGAAAAGATTTTACCTTACCATCATGATAAGCTTCTTGTGGAAAAAGCTGTACATATTTTGAGGTAGGTGTGCACAGGCTAGTGCACAGGAAAAACAGCTTTCTTCCCACCTTCAGCTTCTGAAATCATCAAAAATCACCAAATTGTTAAAATTTGGGGGATATAGCTTGTATTCTCCTTGTATGTGTTCAGCAATTCCTGGAAGATGCATTTTAAATTTTTTTTAACTTCATATATTTTCTACTTAAAAACTCAGCCATAACAAATAAATCATTAATATAAAGTCAATGTTTTCAATGTAGTCCTTATTGCAAAATATTGAACAAAATATATTTTTTGAAAATGAGAAAGTTCTCAAAGTATCTACTGAATTGTCTGAATGGTACCGTAAATATTTAGCAGATATACTTTAAATAGATATTCTTTTTCACCCTTGACAAAAGGTTTTTGTCTCCTGTGGCAGAATTTTTCCAAAATGTTTGTTCACTGTGAGCTGAGATCATTAGTTAAACTTCAGTTGGCATTTTCTATGGTTCCAAATTATGTGCTAAATCTGTTTCTGTAACGAGAAAATTGTAAGAAGATGTCACAATATGTTTGTGTCCTGCTTTCAGTTTACTGCTTTATGTTCTCACAGCTACAGTTCCCTTGTGTTACACTTTTAGCCCTTTCTTTCATGAATTCCAGTTCCTTGCCAGATACCTGGCAAATAACAAGCTTTGAAATTTCAAACCAGTCACTACTTGTCTCAGGGGTACTGTTTTGTTGTTACTTTATGTCAGTTATAATCCACATATTGCTGAAATGCACCAGTCTCTCCCCATTCTTTGCTTGTTGATACTGTTTGTCTGTGTTCTTGAGTTCTCTTTACAATACAGAAACAGGGAAATAGCCCTAGAGAGAAAAGAATTCTTTTCTCCTGTAGAGGCTTCTTCTCTGAGGCTAGCAAAAGTATGATTGGGAATGTAGGTGAAGGGGCTGCAGGTAGATAGCATAAAGCAGTATTTGTTAGACTCTCAAAGGATTGCTCATGAGAGGAAATGAATACTTCTTTCTATTTGTTCTTATAAAAATAGAGTTTCCTTATGTAATTAGAAGTATGTGAGGTTTTAAAAGACAGTCCATAATGTTAAAGTCTTCAAGCACAGGTGTTTCCAACATAACAGATATCCAGGCAGCAATGCCTTTGTGCAATTCCCAAATATGGTTTATCTTCTTTATTCAAATTTGTTACTGATAGTGTGTATTACCACTTCCTGGTGTGCATGTAAGTGTGTAGAAACCAAGCACATGTAATAAAATCGTTAGATGTTTTCTATTTGTCTGCAAAAGAAGACCTCACCACTGTTTTTCATGCCTTTTGAGTAGGGATAGGCATATGCAACATATAGGTGTTGAATTTAAAAGGTCAGGAAGATTTAGTATTATGAGGATATCTGTGCAGGATGAGAGATTTGCATTGTGCAATGTAATAGGAGCATCCTTAGAAGAAATTCTGCATGATATGAAACAGCTGTTGAAAGTCAGTCATTGTGTGTAAATTTCAATGCCTGTGGATGCTTAATCAGTTCTCTTAAATTTTCTGTGTGCTGCTTTTATTTTGCTAGGGTTTTTTTTTTTTGGTCTGTGCTGTTGGATGGCAAGTAGAATCTAAATTATCTAGCACAAATAGATATTGTGCAAAATTGCTAACTGCTCTTGATCCTTGTGCCTTTTCCTTGAACTGTGTTTATAAATAACAGACAGAGGAATCTTTGAGGTAGTGCTGAGTGAGAGTCGTACTGATTTTAGAATCTACTTTTTCTTGAGCTTATTTTTAGGTAATTGGAGTTTACAGTAAACAAATAAAGCTATTAAAAAACCTCTCTTAGGTCAAAAACTGGCGCGGAGCTTATTAATTTTCCCATTCCATTCAGAGTACAATGAAACAAATGTGTTATGTGAATTTTTTGTTGTTGTTTGGAGTAATTTCTTGAGAATATGAAATATGTTCATTCTTCCAGTAAGCTTTTGTCAGATACAAACAGTTTGTAGTTGGCAGGACTTTTACATAAATACTTCTCTAAAGGACAAACTGTTTCACAAGTGCCTTTTCTACACAGTTTATTCCCCAGATATGCCTTCACGGCTTCCAATCCAAGACATCTTTGCTGGACTGGTTACGAGTATTGGCACAGCAATACGATACTGGTTTCATTATACACTTGTGGCCTTTGCATGGTTGGGAGTAGTACCTCTTACTGCATGTAAGTATTGATTTTCTGTACATAATACACATTTCTGCACATACACACAGGGAAATGGGCTGCTTCCTGCAACAAAGTTTTGTGAGACCATTATTGTTTATTAAAAAAAAAAATGAAGATGCTTTTTCATTTATTTTCACTCAGAAATTGTACCTGTTTGACTCTTAAGCCAGTATGCAATGCAGAAAGATGTTAAGACAGGAGAGAATACATGAAAGCACTTTTAAATACCTTACTCCAATAAAGTTCCTCTTCTCAATTATCCTCCTTAAAATCTACATAGAAGGTTTTATTTTATGCCATTTATTGATACTTAGGATAGAAGAGTTGTCCTATTTTCATTATAAATGAAATTGCAGGGTTTTTTTAATGTGAAAAGTAAAATTCCTTTACAGCCATGGACAAATTGATTTGTAAAACTCTTACCTCTCAATGTCATGTAAGTAATAAAGGAATTCAGTAAAAAAGAGAGTGCACATTTAAATTACTCTATTACCCAGTTTGAAATTTACTTTCCAAATAGAGATGGAAAAAGAACTATGGATGTTTCAACAAGCTAAGAATACGCAGAAAATGGAGAAAGGCAGAAGGGATGTAGTGTTCAGTCAAGGAAATAATTGGAAATGCATCTTTACAAACTGTAATACGCCCCTTGAACAAAAGAGCAAGGGAGTAAATGCATCTCCCCAGACAGTTTCTCGGTATTTTCTGTGTTTTTATTTGTAGCTGGCACAGCCTTAGTTTGAGAGTAGAACAATATTGGCATCACCTTATTTTCTGAAGCAGGCCTATACACTGATGGCCTACTTTTTAAATACAAATCATGGTAAAAAGCTATTTCTTAGCATCAACTATTAATCTATAAAAGAGTTATTTAAAACAGATGATGAAATGGTGATGATCCTTGCAACATGATACCGTAACGTCAGAAGTTTATACACATTGAAAATTTGATTGAACAAATTAAAGGGAGAAAATTCCATCAAGGGTTAATTAGCTGTGAGATATTTTGTATAGGAAGTGTATGAGAATGTACTGAAGAACTATCCTTCCAAGTATCTAACCTGCTTCCATGTCCTTCCTTAGGCATCCATTAGAGTGATCAGTGCTGGATGCAGGTCTAGATGAATCTTTGGTCTAATCTAGTGTAGCAGTATCTACACTTTGAATGTGTACTTTTAAAGATGTGTAGCTAAAATACAGCTTTGTTCCATGGGGCTGTATATGGTCTTGAGTTCTGTTCATGCTCTGAAAGTTGAGATTTTCTTCCATGTCATAAATGTAGTTGGACCCCAGGTGAAATCCCCTGGGATCCTTTCCAAGTGAAGCTGTAGCCAAAATCGAATTTATATCAAGCTTCTGTTTATTCACACAGGTCGTATCTACAAGTGCTTGTTTACTGGCTCTGTGAGCTCACTACTGACACTGCCATTAGATATTCTGTCCACGTAAGTACTTCAGCAGTTTGATAAAAAAACCTGCCTTAGTCAGATTACCCTGAAAACAGTAACTTTGGAACTTAATGTCCCTTTCATCCAATTTCACTTATTATCTTCCACCATTTTAATAAGCAACTCCCCATTACCCTTGGCACAATCAGATGTATGGACAACACCATTACAATAGAAATCATTTCACTTTGGAGTTCCATTATTCAGGCTCTTTGGAGCTGGAAAACAGACTGCAAAGTGGGCCCTGATTAGTGAAAATTTGTATTTGATGTCAAGAAAACTTTAAAATTACACTTAGTAATTTTAAAAAATAATTTCCTATGGTTTAAATGAGATACATAGTAGAGTATTAAGAAGTGTGTCACTAATAACGTCACTTCCTATTTTCTTTGATGCATTTTTATATTTTGAATTTAATTTTTTCCATTCTGAGTTTCTTACATGAGAGGGATTATTTTTTATCAGATTTCCTTCTAGCTGTTACTTGGATTTTAAATGCTTCAATCACATCTGCTATTGCACATTGTATTTCTTTGTCCTTTTGAAATCCGTTTTTCGTCAAGAATCAGTAATACCAAACAACAGAATTTCAAGCTGCCTTTTACTTTCTCATTATCTTGAACATGAGGAACTGAAACTCAGTTTAAGTAGGATCAGCTGCTCATCAAACAAATTTGAAATGAATTTTCTCTGTGGTTCAGCTAAGTCATCTCAATTGGGCTATTTGATTTGAGAAATAAGGTCAAGTTGCATATAACTAATTTTCATTATTGGAGAGAGGTGCTTGTTTCAGTTTAATAACAGTATATTTACTGTTATCTCTGTAGTGTAGATTGTATTTTTATTTTTTTGAGAAGAATCTGAAACAACTGAACATAGAGCACCTCATGGCTATTAGGGAGAAAATAAGGGACTTTAGTATTTGTCAGATTTTAATGGTGTGTGAAACTGTTTTTTGATGTTTATTTCTTTGGCAGAGTCAATTACAGTAGTCTCTTTTGTCATCTTTTCATTTTGAACTTCATGTCCCCATGGTATTCACTGTGCTGTGCAGGCGCAAGTGTGGAGCTTCAAGTGGGACCAAACAACTGCTTCTTTGGGGATGGCAGAGTGCTATGGTGCCACGTTTCTTATAATTGTTAAGAACATACTGTAGTTTTCCAAGGAGGTACCTGAAATTAGGGATGAAAATTGCTTAAGATGGTTTAAGTACCTCTTGCATTGCATGAAACCCTAGTTTTGGTTGGTTGTCTGAACTTTGCCTTGCTGCTGCTCTACAGTTAGGTATGACTTGATTGAGTAAGATTTTTAAGGTATAGAGATAATATCTGAGGTAAAATGCTGCCCAAAATGTAAAGCAGTTGAAGGGAAGCCCTACAGTTCCATTCTTCTGATTCATGTAGCTCAGCAGGTAAAATGCTGTGGTGAACTGGATATTATGCATTTACCCATTTAAGTAAACCTGTTATTATATCAAACCATTTACTTAGTGACTGTTGTGTTGCCTTTGCTGTTCTGGAAGAACTACTCTCCAGTCTTACCTCCAAAATATTGTTTTCATTAATATATATATATATTTTTTTTTTAAACAGGGAGAACTTACTGGCTGACTGTTTGCAGGGCTGCTTTGTGGTGACGTGCACTCTGTGTGCATTTATCAGCCTTGTGTGGTTACGTGAACAGATTGTCCACGGAGGAGCACCACTGTGGCTGGAACAAAATCAACAACAGCCACTCAATGGTGTTGGTCAACAAAATGAGGTAAAACTTACTGCTCATTAGTTCACAATTAATTTAGAAAATGTGGGTCTGGGAGTAAATACTTTATCAGAACACAGCAGTAATGTTAGTTACTTCAGGGTATTTTTATTTGTTAGCAGAAGTTGAACACTTGTTCCTTTATAAACTCAGTGAAACCACTTAGGTTTTGAAGTTGTTTTATTGTGTAGCATTACATAGATTCTTATCTTTGTATCTTTACCATTTCTAAAGATAATTTTATGCACATAAAGCTGAATTCTCAGGCATAGTCAGTGAACATGCAGCTTGCTTTTATTTTGTCTTTTTCTTAAGTATGCCAGTTGTTCATGAAGTTCACTGTTCTCGAAAGAATTGGAAGTTTTGTTGACACCACTGAAGTTGGAGCTTCTCTGCCTTTCTCTCACTCCCAACACACACATGCGCTTCTTCAGTGCTTTCAGAAGCCTCTTGGGTGGGAGAAGTTATAATATAAGCAATCCACGCATAGAGAAGAAATAATTCAAAATGTTGTTTTCTTTTTAGTAAATGTCATTTTTTAAAAGACAGAGATTCTCATCTTGGTGACCGACTCAGGTTGGCCTTGAATTATCATCTTTCTAATATAATGTTAGTTTCCATGAGAGAGTTCCCCTCTATTAAGCACTGGTGAGAGCACATCTCGAGTGCTGTATCCAGTTTTAGGGTTCCTCACTACAAAAGAGGCATGGACAGACTGCAGTGAGTGCAGTGGAGAGCCAACAGAAATGATTAAAGGGCTGAAACATCTGATATGATGAGAGGCTAAGAGAACCGGAATTGTTTAGTTTGAAGATGAAAATGCTCAGGGTGGACCTTATCAGTCTGTATAAATGCTTGATGGGGGGCTGTAAAGAAGACAGAACCAGAGCTGTCCTGCAAGGCGTTGTGTGACAGGACCATAGGCAATAGGCTTAAATTAAAATGCAGGAAATTCCATTTAGATTTAAAATAAAAAGGTGGGGTTTGTTTGTGTTGGGTTTTGGTGGTTTTTTTTTTAATATTAATACTGTGATCACCTCATGGACCAGGTTGCTTAGAGAGGTTGTAAAGTTTCTACCTTGGGAAAAGGTGGCTCAAAAGCCAAGTAGAAACAACACTGACCCTGCCATAGCTGACCCTGCTTTGAGTAGGTGGGTTAGCTAGATGATCTCTAGAGGCCCTTTCCTACTTCAGCTACTCTGAAAAGTTATCTGAATGTTTCTTTTCCTGATTTTAAAGGTTTAGTGGTCCCAAGTGTAATTCTTACCTAGAAAATACATTATTGATTTATTTTAATACTGCTCAGTTTCCTATATGTATGGTATAAAAGCATGAAGAGAGCCTGATCAATTTAACCAAGTACTAAATCCCATTTCTGCAGGCTCAGGCTGCTGTGAATGGAGGTGTTGAAAATGCTGTGCTTGATCAACCTGCTAACCCAGCTGCTGAGAATGTAGTTGTAGGTGAGAACCCTGAAATTCAAGAGGAACAAGTAGATGAAGAAGAGGAAGATAACGAAGATGAAGAGGATGCTGTAGTAGAAGATGCAGCAGATGCAAACAATGGAGCACAAGGTAACAGGTGACTCAAAACATTAATGTTCTAGTTCTTACTAAATATAAATTAATTGAATGTAAAACTGTCATAATTGAAGGAAGCTGTATAAATTCCCACTTCAGCTTATTTATCTTGGCTTTGCAAATTTCATGCATTTTGAGTGCTGAAGCATCTGCTTGCTGAAAAGCTGTCGGCAGTTACAGGATGAATATTATGCACTCAAGTCATTCTGTTCATTTCGAACATAGCATGGATTGGTCACATCTTGTTTTGAGTGATCTAACAGCTGTAAAAATGGCCATTGTCTCCTCAGATGACATGAACTGGAATGCTTTGGAATGGGATCGAGCAGCAGAAGAGCTTACTTGGGAGCGAGTGAGTAAGAATCATTTTCTTGAATTTAATAATTCAGGCTAATACTTGAAATGATTTG
>WEIU01020377.1:0-19897 GCA_013389925.1 Aegithalos caudatus
ATATATATAGATATAGATATAAAGATCAATATATGTATCTTTTCAGTGATGCCTTTCAAACAGTACTGTCCTCCCAGTCCCAAAAACTAAAGCAAGCAAGGATCTGGATTTTCCAGTCCTAAAGTGATACAAAGAATGAGAATTCCTAGGGAGCTGGCTATGAAGTTGTTCTCTAGTCCTGTGCAAATATTCCCTTACACTCTGTTCATGGCACATTTGTTCCCCAAAGGCCACAGAGCTGAGGAGCAAACCTCCAACAAGCTCTGCAAATAAGAGTCCCATGGCCAGGAAAGCCAGTGGTGCCTCTGGATGGGTAGTGCAGGGTCTCTGGAGTGATGGGAAATCCATGCTACCTCTGCTACTTCCAGCCCAGTTCCTCCAAATCCCTCACACTGCTCTGGTATTCCCAAATCCTCACCACACAGGCGCCACTGGGGGAACCTCTTCAGTTTGCATTAAGACATTTGTGGACTTGAGCTGAGAAATTCTGGTTTTCAGCCATTCAGAGGATGATTTTTGCAGCAATTAGCTATCAGATCTGTCTCCATCCCCCTAATTGCCTATGAATTTCACAGTGAGCAGCACGAAAGCCATTAGTGGTCAGAGAGTCACAGCAGATTCAGAACACATTTCCTAGTGAAAGAATTATTAACTAAGATCTCTTTGGGGTGACATCCAAGCTCCACTAACCACTTCCCAAGCACTCAGGAAGGGATTAGGTCTGTTTGGAGGCACTCAGATTTCAGGGGTGAAATATCTCACAGTTAGGAGGAGCTTAGGCCTTTTTACCAGTATCTTAACCACTGACCTTAGTAAAACTTGGTAAGAATGGAATAAGATGAACTTCCTATGAATTGCAAAGCAGCACACACAGACCCCATATGCTGTCAGGTCCCATGTCTCCACAGGAATAAGGAAGGTACCCTGTGGATGCTGTGTGATTCCCAGAGTACCGGGCTATGATGTGCACTGCACGCCACAGATGGAGGGGAGTGGAAAGGCCAAACTTCCTCACTGTAGCAAGGTCCATTTAGTGATTTTGTAACTCCAGCTGGACTGCTTTTCGCAGAGAAGAGGATTTTTATGAGGGAAAAGGCTATAAATCTGCTGTCACTGAAAGCCATCAGACACCATGTGGCGTGTTCATGATATCACCAGTGTGCACCAGTTTTAAAACAGGGGTTTTAGCCATAAAGCTGCCAACCAGAAAAATCAAATATGAGAGCAAAGCTGAACTTTTAACAGAGAAACATCCCTTTGAAAACCCTTCCTCTTCCTGCTTCTTCTCAACCCCAAAGCTTTGGAGAGATAGAGAAGGGGAAAATGAAGGGTGTACGCTTCAAAGTGCTCTGATAAACATCCCAGGATTAAAACAAAGCCAAACTCTGTGTCCCGTTTCTGAGCAGAAACAGCTGTCACTCAGCAAAAGCATTTGCTTAATGATGAGGAGGCCAATAAAAAAACTCCAAAACTCCCCAGTCCTTTAAAAAAGTGGGGGTGTATCTGTTTCATAATGTTCATCCTGCCCTGCCATAAGTTAAAAATCATGAGGAATCGGTGCAATGTGTCAGGTAAGAGTCAGAGATGGAAATCTAGCAGGCTAAATGCGAGCCACGCAGCCATAAATTGCTTGCCTTAACTGTTTGTGACAATTGGTAGCAGACAAAAGTTATATATCTGCAGCAAACGTTTCTGCAGGACACAGCTTTCCGTTCTGCTCCGGTTACCGTGGCCTTTCTCACCACCTCCTTGCAGAGCTGTTCCTTGTGTTTTAAGGAAATGCTGGAGGCTGGGAGGAGAGGGGAGCAGCCAGAGCTGGGCCAGGCCACTGAAACCCTCTGACATGGACTATAACAAACGAAGGCAAAACATAAGGAGCCTCAGGGGACTCAGAGCTCCACGAGGCAGAGATTTTGTGCATTGATACCTGCAGACAAAATCCTGATTGTAGACACCAGTTCAGTGCCAGAACACTTTTCCGCTAGGAGACTTCAAATTTATGCTTCTAGCAGGGTTGAGAAGTTCACAGAAAGGTCATATTCATCTGTTTCTTTGCACTGTAATGCTATACCTCTCCCAGTGATTTTAATTAGGACCCTCACAATTAATTTGTTTCCCCATCACATGTGTATTTCACTCCTTGTCACAAGTACAAGAAAGGCTGCTGCAGTTGCTGCCTTCCCTACCAAAGGAAAAATGAAAGCTCATTACTTCTGCCCACAATTAGGGGTAATTCACTCTACTGCTTCTACACCCTGAGCTTTTTCAGGCAGGTTGAAAATAACTGCTCCTTTCAGCTGGCTGCACAATGCCCAAGAATCTTTGCTTTTGGAGGTTTTGCCTTGTTACCCCACAGTCTGCTATTGGGGTCCAAACCAGCTGGCTCTGTGTGTGTGCAGAGCAAACTTTGCACATGCCAAGGGGGTGGGTAAGTGGGGGAGAGCAGGAGGGAGAGGGGAGAGCAATTTTGCAATATTTATATGGTGTCACAGCTGAAAGGGATGAGCAGGGATGTTCACATTTCCCACCAAAGAGGCTGCACAACTCAGTTTTACTCAACACTTTTGAGTAAAACCTGGGGTGTTTACAGTTTGGAAGATAAAGATACTGTGATTGGGAAAATCTCTCCTAGCAATGAAACATGCAGAGGGAATATATTTCCTATTTGTTGGATGCAGGATAAGAGCATTCAGCTCCTAAAATGCATTCAGGTTTTTCTCTGCTACTATACAAACACTGTGCCTTCTGATTTCCTCACTATTCTCAGTATGTGGGTTTGTACAATGCAAATGGTTGAGGATATTGCAGAATTGGGCTTTAAAAGAGCAGAAAAGATTCAAAACAATTTTTTGATCCAGTCACAAACTTTGTTTTTTTACAATGGCCTTGATACAAAGGCCGCTTGCCAAAGGTTTTCAAGAAGCTTTTAGATAAAGCCCATACACAGCACAAATAGAGGAGCTTTTTGCTCTTGACAATTTCAATGGAGAGGCCACCACTTTGGGATTCAAGTACATGCCCATAAATTTGGCTGGCAACATGCAGAGGCCTCCAGCTGCCACATAGGGGTGGTGGTCTGCCCAAGCCCTCCATGAGTTCCCAAGGAGAGAAGGAACTTTGAATCATTTCAAATTGAGCTGATACAACACTGTCACATTACAGCTTTTCATCACTCTGTCCTGGCCTGTAAAAGCCTTGCTCAGGTTTCTTTCCTTCCCCCAGATGAGCAGTGTTGAGCTACACAGAATTCTTGGATAGCAGCTTGGGATGGGGAACAAGAAATCATCAAAATTATGTGAAGCATGATGCAAATCTCTGAAACATGGGGGTAAAACAAATAAGGCCTTCTTTTGCATAACTCATCTGTTGAGGACTCATAAAAGGCACGAGCTGCATGGATTTAAGGCATCTACAATGGGGATAAGCCTGTGTGAAATCATACAGAAATTCCTCAGGGTTTTCCATGAGGTCACTTCAGAGCTGTCCTCACTGGATCAGGAGGATATATGAATTTTAACACTGCCAGTGTGTACCTAGTCATGCTAAACAAGGAACATCCTTAACCCTGTCTGTTAAGAGATGTTTCTACACTGGGCAATGAAGCAAGGAATGACATGTTTGAGTGCTGTCATCACAAGAAGGCCAGGAAGTTTTGTGTGGGACAATCCCTAAGGCTCTCAGGAGAAGAACAGACCACCTAAGAAAACTAACTCATGGTGAATGAGGTTTTTAACATCATTCCAGTCATTATTTCCATATTTCAGGAATCTGAGGAAGGGAAAGCGATTGAACCTTAAGCAACTTCATACTCAACCTGCACAGCTTGTTGATTATCCCATCAACATTCAGAACCATAGGATCACTGAGGTTAGAAAAGAGCTCTGGGATCACTCAGTCCAGCCATGGTCTGACCACAGTTTTAAACTGGGTGGTGGAGGGGAGCAAATGCAGTCACTGCCCAGCACAGCTCCTGCTGGACAACTGATCCCAGCCTTCCCAGCCTGAAACTGGAATTTCTCAGCAGCAGAGGCAGTGGGTGCAGACGTATTGTTGGACTTCAGGATGAAAGCTGACTCCTATTCCTTTGGACCAGCTCTCACCCATGACTGCACCTGTGTGCCTTGCTGAGTGTGCCTTCCAAGCCTTTCTCCAGCTTTGGCTCTTTTCCTGCTCCAGAGTCTCTTAAAAGAGAGGTATCCAGTGCCAGAAATATAACAAATTAGCAGACAAAAATTGAGGTGTCAAAGCAAAGAAGAAAAGAAAGAAACAAGGGGAACAAAAAAGAGCACTGGGAAAAAAAAAAAGATCATTGTGACCAAGGCTGAGGCAGCCCTACCTCAAAGCAGTGGATACAAAAAGAGAGCACATGTTGATGTTTTTACTCCTACTGATAAACATCAGAGGACAAATACAAGCACCAACTGTTGCAGAGGTTGGTTTGCAGCACAGTCCCCCATGCACCTTCAGGATAAATTCAGCCTTCCCTTATCAGAGGCAGCGAGGATTAAGGATTATCCAAATGAATTAAAAATGCAAGTGATACTAACTCATTCTGGACCATCCCACCAGCATCCCACAGAGGCAATCACCTCTCTGCAACTTGCAGTTCTGGTGGTTCCAGGAATATTTATTTCCTTTGGTAGATTTCAAACTACACAGCTCGGAGGTGCTCCTGGGCACTCCTGGACATCAGATACCTCTGGAAGCAGTGGAGCTGCAGGTGAGCTGGCAAGCTCTACAGGATTAAGATCACTGTTTAGAAAGACATTTTTTTGTCTGTAGATAAATATATATTTGAACAGTTCTCCCAGTAATTATTCTTTAAGTACATCTGTGTTCAGTGCCTGCCTGTCGTGGCAATAAATGTAATCCCAGTGGATGTATTTGCCCATGATGGTTGTGCCCCCTTCATGACAGAAGGCTTGGACTGGGAACAAGGTGGGTGTGAGGGGCTGGTTTGGCCCACAGCAGGAGCCTCAAGGAGTACATGACCACTCCAGAAGCAAAAGAGGGTTCTTTGACACAGAGTAAAGGCAAGGATATGGAAAGGATGTGATCATGTAAAGAACGAGCTCTTGGAGATCTGCATTCCCAAAGGTTTGGAGGACCCAATGTCAACCATCAATCAAGACCAGGGAAAACTCTGAACTTGTAACCTCCAGGCTCAGCCCATAAGGAAATGTTTGCATAAAAAGCATAATAACAATTGTTTAGAGGGAAGATGTAGCAATCTACATGGAACTTTGAGTAGCAGATAAAATTTGTTCCCAACTACTTGTGGTTCACAGCACTTCAGATCTATTGTAACCACTTTATGACCATGAAAAATGACATGTTGTCAGTACACTAAGCCCTGCAGTCAGATCCTAAAAGCATGATCCATCACTTGAGTTGAAGAAAAATATCTTGTGAGGTTTGTCACTACAAGATTCATGTCACATCCTGTCTTGGAGAAGATGGTGACAAACACAGTCACCAGCCAGTCTGCTGCAATATACCAAACAGTCTGGCAAAGTATTTTAAGTCTTGATGTTTTTCAAGTGTCCAAGCCTGAAAGAGCCCCAGTTGAATGGTTCTTCTAAACTGTTTGCTCCCAAAGTAGTATTCAAGCAACAACAGCAATGTGGCACTCTGACAAATTATATCCTGATATGATTATTTACAACAGAATCACTCTGTGTGGCCGAAAGGTGACACTGGACAGCAAACAGGGCACTTAGCTGTGTGTGGGGAAGTGTCCAGGCAGGGTTTTACTGCTGCAATGGGAACTAAATGGTCTGGTTTTGTGCCTTCAAAAGAGCACAATTTGAGCACATGCAAAACTGGAAGGCAAATTAGTCCCGATCCAATCTAAAAGTTTTGGTGTTGGCCAAAATCTCTCTCAATGACTCTCATTACTGCTGATGGTGCACATTTCATTTCTCAGTGTGTTCCAAATCATTTAGCATGGTTTCAGTAGGAGACAGCTTTACAATTTCGTAATATCACTGCTTATCTTGCATTGCCAAACTTCTCTCCTCCCTCAACCTCCATTAAAAGAACTTCCAAGGACTTGTTTCTTCGAGCTCTCTTAACAGCTCTTTCCAACCAGTATGAAAATGCCAGGTTTGGAGAGCTGTTTTTAAAGACCAGGTTGGATGAGGTTTGAGGTTCAGCATTTGACTGAAGCAAACACAGCAGCACCTCAGGAATTTATTGCTTGGATGGAGAGTTTGTTACTTAGCAAACTCTCGTTTGAACATATGCTGCTGAGCAGGAACTTTGGATACATGCCTGAAAAGATAGTGATTTCTGTCCTGGAGTGATTACCAGCACCAAAGGTCATGCAGTGAGCTGGAGAATCTGTAAATCCTCGAAAGACAGCAGAAAGGGTGGGGGGGGGAAATGCTCCTTTTGCCCTAAAACAGATCAAATCAAGTAGTAGCAACCTTACTAGAAGGGCAGCTAAGTGCCAGCCATGCCTGTCCCCCTCATGGCCCAGCACTGCCTGCATTCAGCACCCAGCACAGCTTTTTTGGAAAAGGTGTGGGCTGGATTTCTGGATTTGGCTCTCAAAACCCCACTGGCAGCACAGGATAGATCACCTTGTGCAGATCTGCAGCAGCCCCTGACTGGTCATGTCATTTTTTGTGGAATACCTCCTGTTGGAGGAGAGCACCAGACGGAGCAACAACGCTCCCATTCTGCAGGGGCTCAACATGGAACAGCCAAGCTTCTCAGGCAGCAGCTGAAAAACAATAACAAGTACTAAGATACTGTTCACAAAGGTCTGCTCTAGCCTGCATTCAACTAAAGAAAGGCAAAGTTTAGCAGTAAAACAAGGACCAAACAATGTCAAAGTTCTCTAGTGAAATGCTTTTCTTTAAGTGGTGTTACATGCATGAAAAACCAAATCAGCTCTGAATTCCAGCTCCAACTGGATACAAGGCAGGGGAGTAATTAAAACAGCATAGAAGAGTAGACCATGTCAAGAGTAATCAAAATTTACAAGCTCAGTAGATAAAGATTGTTTGTTGTTTTCCTAGAAGCCGAGAGTAAAACTACCAGAGCGTTAGAGGAGACCAGCAAAAATCCCTGCATTCTCACTTCTTCTACAGAAGACAGCAGCAGAATTATTCAGAGCTACCAAACACACAGAGTTCTGCCCAAGTTTCTTGGCAGATGGCCCATTCACCCTGAATAAAAAATCACACAAAGGTCTCAGTGTCCAGAGCCCAGACTGCGATGGTGTGAAGTGGGGAAGCTCCAGGGCTGAGCTGGGATAGGAACCCCTGAAGCCTGGGGGTCCTTGGGCAGTGTTGCAGCAAGAAAACTTCCCAGGAGGACAAATCAGAGCCCGTGAGAATGAGGAGTCTCTGTGTCCATTTAATGTGTTTGTTCTAAGGCTGGGCTGTACAAACTGTCCCTCTGCTGCCTCCTTGGAGGTGCTGAAGTCAGCCCAGATGAATCAAAGTTAGCTACAACAGGGCAAAGGGAACATTTGATGCCTTTATTGCTGGTTTTTATTACACAAATTAAGTCTTATGAAAGACAGCATCATGCTGAGGATTGAAGATATCAAATTAAGCCAGCCGAAGAAACACGGTTTTCCTAAAACCAGATTTTTCGCTTCTGAAAAGAACAAGATTTGTTTTGTTGCTTTAATTACAAATTCCATTTTATTAAGGATTCATTTTCTTCCAGGGGAAAAAAGCACACAAAATATAAACCAGAAAAAAAAAGTGCAATAGAAGAACACAGAGCAGATCTATCACATATATTTTTGTTCCCAGATGTAACACATATATTTTTGTTCCCTATTTGATCCCTGGTTGCATGTATTTGAGGAGAACCTCTTCCATAGTCCAAGGTGGATCCAAACAAGTGGGAAGGCACAAACAGGGTTAGATGTAGAGCACAAATAACCATGGGTTATAGATGGCATTCCTTTCCTGATACAAGATTGAGAAGAAGCTTTTTCAGTAGTGATTCTTTCCAACACACCATCTGCTGCTCTCCATACCATGTTCACCACTGAAATCTGGTTTTCACTACACTGAGGATGTCACCCTAGAAGGTCCAAGCTTTCATTTTAGTCCTAGATTCCATGATTCCATGGGCTATGAATGAACCATTAGAGAGGAGTGAGAAGTGAACTCACAGTTTCAGTGCCTCACTAGAGAAGCTGTGGTTGCCCCATCCCTGGAAGTGTTCAAGGCTGGACAGGGCTTGGAGCAACCTGATCTAGTAGCAGGTGTCCCTGCCCAGAATGAGATGAATCTTTGATGTCCCTTTCAATCCATGCTTCTTTCAATGCAGCAATACTTCACAACTTACCTTTAGTTTTAGGTCTTCCACTGACAGTTGGTGGCCAAAAGCATCATTCCCATGTGCAGTCAGTGCTCTCCCATATTTCATCCAGAGCTGCAGGAAGTGGAGTTCCTCCTCCTCCAAGCCCTTTTCTCTGGGGTTCAGCTCCTGGGAGAGGTTGTTTGAGCCTCACCACAGCACCCAATACTCCTCTTATCATTCCCAAGGCTCTCCAGGCCATCATCCCCTCAGCAGCTCAGAATGGGCATCACCAGAGGTACAGAAGCATTCTGAGCTCCATGCTGAGCTCCCAGATTTTGGCTGGCTCCACTTAACCATCACTGCATCTGTGTTGCAGTAGCACCTAGTGGCCAGGGCTATGAAAACACACAGAAAAAAAGGAAGAATTCCTGCCAAAAAACCCTAAATACTGCTGAGCTCAACCAAGGAACAACAGGTGGTCATGTACAACTGCTGCAGCCAGCACAAGGTAACTCAAGTTGACTCTAAAGACCTAATTCTCATGTGAAAGTGAGAGTAAAAATAATTTACATCCTGTACTAGTTGGCTCAAGAGACCCCAGTATAAATGAGAATCCAGTCCTAAATCCTCAATGGGATCCAGGCTTCAAGGAGGATTTCAGCTCAAGAAGGGGTCTGGGTTCTACTTTGCAGTGTGTGAACAGCTGAATGGGCAATTCGTATTATTTTAAGAAATGTCCTGATGGGTTTGGTATGGTTTTGTTTTTTCCTTTAATAATTACACCCCACTTATTAGGCTGTAACCAGGGGGACCTATAAAGCCTGTTGAGCTAAGATCAGCACAAATCATCCCACCAGGAGCACACAATGGAAAACTGAGAATGCAGGAGGACGAGGTGTTGCTGAAGTGTATGAATCATGCAAGGAGAGCTGCTTCTGGGAATCACACCTGTTGTATCCTTCCATAAAATAAAATAAAAATAAAATTAAAATAAAATAAAAATAAAATAAAATAAAATATTTCAGCCNTTCCTTCTTACTGGCAGTACAGCTGTCTAATTCAGGAGTGCAGAGTCTAAAAGAAAAGAGAGCTCAAAGAGCAACAGGACAAGAAAATATCTGATGGCTAAATTTCCCTTTGCCTTTTCACTATTTAATCAGAAGTCAGAAAAATAAATGTCACGCTGAAATTCTTGGAAGCAGGTCCTGAAGTTCCTTCTCTGAACTCCAAGCATGTCCTGCTGAACAGGATTGGATTGAAACATCAGGAAGTTTTCCAAGACAGTGCATGGTTCACTTGGCACTGGGAGCTCAGTCTGTGCTCTTGGGTCAGCCCAGAGCTGGAAACCACATTTGTGTCCAACACAGCCCAACTGTCCATTCTGCCACACTCTGCCTCCTGTCAGGATGTTGTCTGGATTAACCAGCCTGCCCTTGGCTGGGGGATCCACATCACTTTCTCTGTCCCCATGGAAGGAAGGAACAGGAGCCACTGGCAAATCCAAGGTCAGAAACAGCTACCAAGGGGAGAAAGCTGCAGACAGGGATGAGAAAACCATCCCTCCATGTCATGGCTGTAACAGGAGGAATTATAGAAGTTGTGTGAAATGGGCCATCAGTGAGATATCTGGAAAATATACTCCTGAGATTATTGTAAGGATTTATTCTCTTTTTCCCTGGTTACCTACTTCTCAGGGAAACAGAGAGGGGGAGAATCTCCACATTTCTAGTAGGAGTTCTTTGTTTTAAGATTTTGGGTTTTTATTAGGGATGAAAGAAATGATCAGAGGAAAAATGAGCTTGTTTCTGTCATCTGCTGGCACCATCTGAAAACCCAGCAGCAACATCTTTGAAATAGAGGATTAAGTCCACCCATTTCTCTTGTTTCTGCCTTCCCTCCCAGTGTGGTGGGTGGTATGAGCCAGTAAGGGGAAAGCTGGTCTGGAAATAAGGACTCAAAAAAGGACCCAAGCTCCCCCCCATTGCTGTCATCAGGCTGCCCCACCAAATAAATTCATTTTTCTGCCCTTTCTCCTTCTGTAGGTTGGCTAAATGAACTCTTACTCTGTGCAAGGATGTTGTGTTACTTTAGAAATACTGGTGTCCCAGGAATTCTGGGGGAACAGAGCACAGGAGCAGAGCAGGAGCAGATCCCACTTTCTCCTGATGATCAGGGTTTTCTGCCGCTTGAGCTGCTCTGCTGCTGAATGCAGAGCTCGAGAAAGACAAGAGTGATCATGTGGCACTACAAATATCCAGGCTGGGTTGAATCCTCCAGTAAAGGTTTCAAAACAAATAACAGTAACGCAGAATTTTTTGTGCCCCGGTGGTTCCAACCAGGACTGGGACCAGATGTGCCAATTTTCAACAAGAAAGGCTACTCATGCTATTCTTGGCATGGCTTGAAGCAAAAAGTACTACAAATCCTATTTAATATAGTGCCTAAATGCCAGAGACCTATTTGTTCTCTGGGTCTTTCCAGCTCAGCTGGTTCCGATAACCATCTGACCTCCAGGGCCCAGCTCAGCCCCAGTCCCAGCTCCCACCCCTCACAACTGCACCCATCACTAATGTTTTCCTTCTGGAAATGGGTTTCTTCCTATGGCTGAAGATTGCCTTGCAAGTAAAGTTTACAGAACGCTGTTTAAATTTAAATTTGGATTGCATCACGTTTTTAGTGGTGAGATACAGCTTTGGTAGGGTTGGCGCTCTAAATTAGCAAGATGGGCACGGGTGCTACTGACAGATGTTTAGAAAACTGTTCACATGGCTGGAGATAAGGGGCTTACTGCCCAAAATATCCATGAAAATAAGACCAGATACAAGCATATCAAAGTTGCATGGAGAATTCATCCTTCCTTGGGTTCCCACTGCATGAGACTGATCTGCTGGAACGCAGATATTGAGCAAAGCAAATCCCTGTCTCACACTGAGCTCTGGATGATTACAACATCTTACCCTGCACTCCCATTAACCAGTTCAAATGGAAAATTTGTCATTTGTGTGGCAGACAGCCTCCTGACAGCCACCACTTTCAGTCTGAAAAAATCCAAAGTACTAAATATCCTTTTTTCCCCTCTGTCTTCACCAGTAAATCTTCCTCCTAGACCTCAGCACAAACCAGAACTTCTTGGGAAAGAAAGGAGCAGCCAAGAGTGGAGGAGCAACAAGTTAGAGACAACACAGGATTTAAATCCATGGAGATGGATCAGTTTCACCTCAGGATACTGAAGGAGCTGGATGATGTGTAAGACCAGTGTTTAATACCAAAAAAAAAAGGTCACAGTGATCAAGGCAAGTCCTTAATGACAGGGAAAAACTGATCTATCTATCAGAAAGATGGATAAAGGGTCTTAGGAGGCTGGGTTCCCTCCATCCCTGGAAGGACCATGGAACACATGTTCTGGAGTCCATTTTCACACAGGGGAGGTTCTGGAAGATAAATAGGGAACAGCCAACACAGATCCACTTAGGGCAGATCAGTTTGGTTGCTGACTGGCTGCGGAGATAAGGTGAGAGCAGTGCTATACTTGGCTTTTAGGAAGGCTTCTGACCCTATTTCTCATGGCTGTGGGTTTGTAATCTGAGGAAGCATGGACTGGACAAACAGAACATTGTATGGATGGAAAAGGGGCTGGACAGCTGGACCCAGAGCATGGCAATTGATATGCAGCAGTTCCTTGCCAGCTGGGGGAAGAAGCCAGGGCACAGCAGCAGGGTTTGTACAGCCTGGTGGAGAGGAGGCAAGAGGGGAAGCCCACGTGTCCAACAGCTGTGGGAAGGGAGGTTACAGTGGTCATGCAGAAAAACCCTCTAGGTAAGGAGAGAAAGTTAATAAAAAGTGCAACACAAATTGCAATATGGGAAGTGTATAGTGCAAAACTTTTTATGTAGCTGGGTAATTCAGCTCTGGAAGGCGTTATCTAAGGGTGATCTTGCATCTGCTTCCATGGTTGTTTCCAAAGCCATGGCTCATCTGATCTAAATGTGATTACAGTCCTGATCTAGCTGAGAGATCTCCTGCAACCAGTTTTATTTTATAACTGTGTGATTCAGACAAGACTGAGAAGGGAGGTGAGTTAGGAAGCAAGAGAGAAAAGCCTTGTCAGGACAGATCCTGGCTCTAATTGCTGATCTATTGCTCAGTCCCCCACGCAGAAACAGGACAGGCCACAGCTACTCCCAGCACCAGGAGAGGATGGGACATTATCCAGGGGGGAGATGGTCACCTGCCTGGTTATTGTTAATGAGGACACTGAGCTATTAAGTCCATTCTGCCTCATACTCCTCCCCTTGACCTCTTCCTCCCCCCAAACCTGGTCTTGATCGTTTTCTGGAAAGGAACAGGCGAGAGGAGCTCTGCTGCTACTGACACCAGATGAATAATTTACAGAGCAGAGAGCCAAGGCCAGACCAGCTTTCATAGTAAATAAAAACAGCTCTTTGTTGTCAAAAGGAGAACTGGATCCTTGGCACGGTCTGGTGACAAAGCAAAGCTCCATATGTGGGGAGACAGCCGCAAGAGGCTGAAAGCATCTGCTGGGATATGCCTGAGAAATACCCCAGTGCTCTCCTGGAGCAGAGCAGTGAGCACTCAGGACAGAGCACCCCAAAGAGCACCTTGGTGTGCTCTGGGTGGAGGGGCCCCTGAGATGCAGAGCTTTGTACCCATGTGGTTCCAATCCCACTCCTGGCGCTCGTGTTTTGTCCTCTGCTGGCAGAGAGGTGGCTCGGGGAGCCTGGCTCTGGTTAAGGCCTCCCTTCCCTCTCCCCCCACCCCACGTTGTTACTAAGCAGGGCTTTTCTGTTTCGTCTCACTTTGCTTTTATTATGGCAAAGCCCTATAAAACTATCAAGTAGAACTGGCCGAAAAACGGTGTTTCCAGTGCCTTGAAAATGTACGGATTTAAATATATATATATAAAACGTTTGGGTTTTATCCAAATTGAACAGAAACCTTTTTCAGGTTTTTTTTTGGTTTTTTTTTTTTTGAAAGGAGAGCAGTTTCCAAGAAGCCAGAAGCTCCCCAGACCCTGCTGCAGCCTCCCAGTGAAACTCATGTCAGAGCTTGTCAGCCTCAGCGGGCAGCTGCAGAGCTTCCAGCATCCCTGGCCTTGGGGCAAATCCACCAGGTGCNCAGTTTCCAGGAAGCCAGAAGCTCCCCAGACCCTGCTGCAGCCTCCCAGTGAAACTCATGTCAGAGCTTGTCAGCCTCAGCGGGCAGCTGCAGAGCTTCCAGCATCCCTGGCCTTGGGGCAAATCCACCAGGTGCATCCGCTCAGGAGCCAGGGACTTGTGCACACTGTGCCTCTCCCGTCCTGGAAGAGATCTGCCAGGAGTACAGGTGGGTTTCCTTAAGCTCTCTTCCTCAGGCATGGGGGAAAGTCAGCCGTGCTCAGCGCAGTTCCAGCAAAATAAGCCAGGTTTAAGGAATGATTGTTTCATGGGAATGTTTCTGACCAGCCCAATTCTGTGGGATAAGCCATCAAAGAAGGAACTTGTTGGCTGAAGGAGCATTTTCTTTGCAGGGATATCTGATCCATCTGCAACCTGACTTCCCTCTCAGGAGCATCCAGTCCCAGTGATCCTTGTTGGATCCAGCTGCCAACAAATACAACTCCATGTGGAAATGACAAGACCACGACCACCCCACCAGTGCTAATGGTTGCTGGGGTGATGTCAGAGGAAGACAATCCCAAACATCAAAACTTCTGCTTTTAAAAGCAGAAGGAAGATGCTGGTACCACTTTCTGACCTCTCTGGATGCATCTTCCCTTCATGCACTCAGGCCCGGTGATGAGGACATTCATAAATTAATAGTTTGGATTACCTTAAAACAGATTCCTCTGAGTCAGCCCATATGGTTGTGACGAGCTGGTGAAGCATACAGCATGCTACAGCTTGGCATCGTGCCTGCAGCTCCTTCCTGTAAAATGGGCAGCCTTTAGAGCCATTTAATCACACTTAAACAAGCTTTTTATCTCATTTGTTCTGCGTCATAACTCTCCCTCCAAACACTATAAACTGCTGTGGCAATACCATGAAGCACAGGCCAGCCTCACATTTTAGAGTCATCTGCCTGGCTCTCACAGTTTGTTTAAATCAGTGTTTCATGATAAATATCTGTTTTCTGCAGATTTTTTTTTTTTTTTTTTAATGCAGCACTTTTTCCACACACAGCCCTAAGTTCATTTTCTCATGGTGAAGTCATCACCCTTTTCAGCCACCACATCCTCAGGCTGCAGGTGCAATTCCAATGCCTCCAGCTGTCTGGAAATGGTACCTACAGGGACATATCAGGATTCCCACTGCCCAAGAGACCCCCAAAGGTGGCACAGATGGCTCTGTGTCACCTGCTGCTCTGCACACAGGGAGTGGGTAAGATGTTTTGTTCTTTTTCTTTCCATGTTCAGCCTCCCTGTGCAGCCTGAGTGTCTCAGCCCTCACATGGGGAGATTCCTGCTATTTGTTTTGATGCTGTGGGTGATGTACAAAAGCCCCACAGTAGTGGGTGAAGAGTGGGAAATACACTTCATGTTGAGAAGCAAACCAAGCAAGCAGCTCCATGAAGAGTGTCTGCCTTGGGGGCTTCAGAAAGGGACAATGACCCAGCCCTGTAGGTATTTACAGGCTGCCTTTTACCCTTCATTTACATCAAAAAACCTCAACAGTGGCAAAGATTCCCTTCCACATTTGTCACACTCTGTTTCACTCTGTGACAAATCCCAAGAGCACACCAGGATTAACTGGATGCCCAGCCTTGCAAAGGAAAGTGCCAGCTCCCTCTATCCAAGAGAAGTTGCCTGTCACAGAACCTCAAGAGTTAAAAATACCCTGATAAGCTTTAACCTCCTGAGTGAGAGGGAGAAAGACATCTGCTTTTTATATTCACAGCCCAGCATCTCTGTGCTCCAGTTCTGAAAAATCTGCATTCCATATCAACAGAAAAGGCCTCATAATTTATGCAATGATATACCAACATATTTAAAGGGCTATATTTTACTCTAATGAGAGAAATAAGCTATCATTTCCTTCACATGAGGAAGGAAGAGTTCTTGTAATAAACACCAAATGGGCACCTCTTAATTTCTTTAAGAGCAAGGATATTATGAAAGCAAAGACTTTGAGCTTTAGCTACCTACCAAACAAATCTTCACCAAAACAGATGCAGACACTGTAAGAACATCCTGGCAACTGAAGGATGAAAATTGATTTCAATAAGGCTAAACAGTAGAAAAACAAGACTGAGAATTTGTTGTGTGTCTCCCTGCATCTTTGGGCCAGTGAGGTTATGCCCAGTGAGCCTGAATTAACCTTATTTGCTTGTGTTCCTTTTTCTGTAGTCATCATCCTTTCCACACTCTCAAAATAAAACTATTTCTTGGCAGAGAAAGGACCAAAATCTCCAAGAAGAAAGGCAGAAAGGGTTTCCATCTATAGAAAGATTCAAAATTGCAAAAGGTCTGTGTAACTAAAAATGGTAGAAGAGCCTACAGGTGAAGGAGAAAGATCAAACAGCAGCAGCAATGTAGGAGAGGAGGTTCTGTTCTCTGGATGCTTTCCCACTGGGAGAATATAACTTTTAGACAGAAAAAATAAATGGAGATCTTCATTTCTGCTGCAGTGCTAAATGGCTTTTAGCTGCAGATGAGACACACAGGGAACCAAAAGAAAAAGGCATTTTCAATGAGAGGGAACAAAACAAATAAAGTGGAAATCACCCCAAAAATGCCCTGTTCATACTACAGATCCTGTCCAGCTGTAAAAGACATAACAGCCTTTCCATGTAAGGCAGCATGTATTCATATACTTGAGTATTTAAATAATTTACTTAAGGGATACTATTTTATTAATTTTAGAATTATTTGTACTGACCCACAAAACCAAATAAGTTAAACCATGAAATGTCAGCATACTAAAAAGAAAAATAATTTTAGAAATTGTTAAAAATACCCAAATAAGGCAATAAAGGCAAGATGAAATTCCAGTTCCACTCTGTGCCATTGTTTTAGAGATGGTTACAAAGGTTTCCATTCAACCAAAGATCACACTGGCATAGGAGGAAGTCCTCTTTATGCACTGTTAATTGCTTCAACAATCTATAAAATTAATGGCTAAATGAACTGCATTTACAGTGATTGTATTCCAGATATTGTTTGCATTTAACAGAATGCCCTTTGTTGGTAATTCCTAGGCTCATGAACTGTTTGGGATAAAGAGGGACAAACACCAGGGAATGTGCCTCAATCCCACAACGGCACCACAGACAGGGATACACATCCCTCATTCAGAGGCTGCAGAGCTGCTTGGAGGCAGAGGCCTTTCACCACCCTGCTGTTCTAAATCCTTGCATTTTTGTGTTCCTGAGAAGGAGGCAAGGCAGGGCAGGGCAGCCCAGCTCCATCCCCAGGGCTGGGAGATGAGAACTGCTTGGAGCAGTCCTTGCCCCTGGCTGGGATGCACCCCCAGCTCTCCCAGCCTGACACAACTCACTGTTCCCACTGGGAATGCAAGGAACACCCAAAACAAAGATAGGGACAAATCAGATTTGCTGGCAAACACTTCTCTGCCAAACACCAGAGCCCAAGCCAAGCCACATCTCCATATTCATCCTGGCAATAATTCACCACACATTTCAAGTTATTGATTTTTAAAGGAGGAAAGAAATGTCCTCTTTTTGACTAGAAAATTTCAAGGTATTAAGAACTTATTTTGCTATCTCTTCCCCCATCTGTGATATAGAAGCAAATCTTCCTTAAATCTTTCTCTCCCCCTTGACTCATCTTGCACATTCCTTCACTTGAAAATCCAGATTCTCATCCGTTCCAGGCCTCTTTCCATGCCAGATTATTGGGGAAGAATTTTCTTTTCTTAGTAAAGAGCTGGATTTTTCTCTTCTTTTCTCCTTCCTTACTTTCCCAGCTCAAATCCACATCTCCCTGTTGGATGTACTAATTACCATTCTGTTGCCACTCTCCTTGCACGTTCCCATTTCCCTTCTGTTACATTCAGGTTTCCATCTACCAGTCTCCCATTTCTCCTGAGTTTATTTAGGCTCTTTTTATTCTTTATCCATATTATCCCTTCCCCTCTCTTTTGGCTGGTATTTTTCAGATTGGACAAAGTACCCATTTCTTTTATTGCAAGCACAGGCAGGCGTTTTGCATGTTTTAGATAAAGCTGTGGGCATCTGCCTGAGTTTGAATGAATATAGATGTAGATAAAAGCAAAAACTTGTGTTTTCAAGCAGGAGCAAAAGCATGACAATAAATTTCCCCTTTTCAGAAGAAACTCCATTTAAAGAACAATAATTTAGGGAGCCAATGCATAAACCAATTCCAGCTTCTTCTCATGATGAACAAGTGGGGAAAGGGGACAAATAAAATCTGGGCAGAAAATGCCTTGTAGAAACATGACCTACACACTATAAACAGATAGTCTGAGAACCACCAAGGGGAATGACAGCTCTTCCAATGCTTTCTGTGGCCCAGGATCCCACTTGGAATGCTGGCACCTGGCCCTTAAATGCCCAGATGCCTCTGGAAACCTGCAGATTCTCCTCACCATGGACAGGATTCAGTAGGCAGGTTGGTAACCTGCTCTCCAAAAGCTTGCAAGCCCCACTCCAGAAAAGTGTCAGCTGCATCCTGGACACCAAGATTCCCTTTTGGTCAAAGATTATAAATAGCAGCAGGCAGATCAGTTGCCATTAATCATTTCTAATAGCACACAAGGCTTTAAAACAGCAGTCAAAGGAAAGAGTGATTAAAGACATAAGTATATATGGGAAGTAGGATAGAATACAACTCTGGGATTTGCCAGATAGATATTCATTTCCTCTGGCTTCTTTGCTAGAGATTTCCTAGAGGACATAGAGTGAATCCAATTGATCTGGACATCAGTAAAGTATGTCACACAGGGCCACATGGAAAATGGCTCTTTACAGGAAAAAATAGGAATTTGTACAAGTTCTGGAAAAGTACATGAAGGGTTGATTTGTATGAAAGGAAACAATTATGTGAAAAGGAAATTCTTTGGCTAAAGGGAATTACTCATGGAGCTCTTCAGTATTGGGAATGTTGCCGGGAATTCTCATTAGTGACCATGGCATGTAATGTAAGAAATGTGCTAATGAAGATTGCTGCTGACCCCAGGTTCAGAAATGCTCCAGCAAAGAGAACAAGATTAACAATAACTGGATGATCTTGAGGCAAGAAGTCACAGAAAATGGACATAAATTTGTGGTGGAAGCTGTGAGGCACTCTGTGATATCACTGCAACCTCCCTGAGGTGGAAAGACTGGGAGCACTGGACAATAACATCTGAAAGGAAGGACTCTGAGATTAGCAGAAAAGGAAACCATTCTCAGGAGCAGAAACCAGAAGAGGATGGCCTAATTTGCACCCCAAATCAAATCTGGTTTAACAAGGGGCTCAAAGCACATAGGCCAGAAAACCTTGAAGAGCCTCATGCCATGCCTGAGAATAATAAGGCAAAAGTTCCAACAGGCTGCTAAACCTAAAGACACTTGTTTTTATCAGCAGTCATCACTGAAGGACCAGGATCTCCTCCCCCTGACATCAGCTTCCACTGCTGGCATTTCCATGGCCACCTGGACCCAGGCATTCCCTGCACATGCCCTCTCTGCCAGAAATGCCCCAGGCTTCAGAGGTGAGAGGCAGCTCTGGGGTGGGATTTGCAGCATGTGGAGAGGAGGCATAGCCTGGGAAGTGTTGCAGATCTGGATGACTTAAGGCCTTGCAAATGGTCTGTGAGATGTGGCAACAACAGGGAGCACTCGGGGGCTGTGTGTTGGGAAGCACCCAAACATCCACTGGACATTCACAGGGGAGGGTGACAGCAAGCACAAGGTGTCCCCAAAAGCTGTGGAGCACTTCAGCACCAGCAGGATGTAAAATCAAGTGAGCAGTGTCATGAAAGAAGCCAAAATTGGCTGAAGTTTCTACAAAACTCCCATCTTTCTGTGATTGACATCTTAGAGAAAAGCAGACTTTTTTTCCTGCTTTTAAAGTAAAAACGTTCCCTGCAGTGAACACAGCCTAAATATTCCAGCATCCTGTTGTTGTATCCAGTCCAGGACGTGAAACCAAGGCCCTGGGTCTGTAATTGGGGCCACATGGATGTCCCTGTGCTCACGTTGGAATGTTCTGGCTCCAACAGCCCAGCTCCAGGTGTACCCAAGTTGCTTCACCTTGACCCTGGACAAGCCATGGTGAGCCTTTAGCTCAGTTCCCCATCTGCCAGCCTAAGGTGATCATCCAACTCTCACCTGCTTAGAGCCCATCAGGGTAGGGGATGTGTTTTCTAGATGAATATGCAAGAGGACTCTGATTTTGGCTAAGGCAACCAAGTGCTACAGTAATTATAGATATCATAGAAATAGAGCCATATTATATAAATTATTATAATGAAGAAGCAGTGGCTATTCTCCTGAAAAGTCCCAGCACTTAGGGTTCTCATGTTTTTGTTTTTGGAACAGACTAATCACTTTCACATCATAAACAAATAATGGTTTTAATAGATTCCATACTTGTGGAACTTTTACAACTAGCATGCAGCAAAGCTCTTGCCCTTCACAGGCTTGCTTTTTTTTTTTTTTTTTTTTT
>WEIU01020377.1:19907-74557 GCA_013389925.1 Aegithalos caudatus
TTTTTTTTTCTGAAATAGCAGAGTATATTCTGCAGCAAATTAAGTGTGATTCACGTGGCATTTTGTATGAGCGCGCTGTGGACGTGGCCTATGAAACAGGCTTTGTTGGAATTCTGTAGCCCTTATGTTCCATTTTTTTTTGTGCTTGTAGTTCTAAATATTTTGCTACAGTTTCATCCCAGGGAATAACAGGGGAGCCTTTCTCTGTCCACCTATGAATTCCCACCAGTGCAATAGCAGATGGGAGAAGTTGGATGCTGCCCTGTCACCCACGCGGGCTCTGAGCTTCCATCCTGCCCCAGGGCAGAGTGAGAGAAGAACCAACCCTCATAAAGGCACATGTGAGCTTCCACAGGTGAATTCAACTCCTGATGAACCTCTGGGGCTCACAGATTAATGTCTGCTTCCCCAGATTACTCTGAATTTCTTGTGCTCATACCCATTGTGTTTTCAGGCAGCAGCTGAGGCAACGATAATCCCATGGGATGAAGCTTGAGGAATTCCTATGGCTGAGGTGGCACCACCACCACCCTTATTACTTTTTTGCTGTATTCAGTATCATTCCATCTGTTTGAAAAACTCAGTTCTCTGGAGAAAAGCTCAGCTTAGACTGACCCAAGCCAAAGAAAGGCTCTGTTGGGTGACCTTGCTTATGAAGCCCAGAAATTCCAGCTACAGAACTTCTGCTGGCATGAAAAAAAAAAATAACCCCAGCACTTATGTGCCTAACATAAAACATACTGGACTGAGAGGCCCAGAGAAAGGTGGTGGAGACAAGATTAATGGTTTTAACTGGGAGTGAAATTCAGTAATTAAGTAGTGACCCATGACACTTGAGAAGCAGTAACAGTTTGTTGACCACAAGAATGATTGTTCAGAGCACCTTCTTAATGTTGTAAATGTGAAAATGATTTACAGCATGACCAACAGGGAAAAAAAAAAGCAAGTTAGCAGGCAGACAGGATTGACAGTGGTAATTGTTCCTGACTGCATACATATGTGGAGGTAGGAAAGTAGAAATACTTTTGCTGTGTAGCATGGTAGCTATATATCAAAATTACCAACAGCAAGGGACTCAAACTCCTGGAGCTGAGGTGATTAAAAAGTGTGCAAACACCACTCACAACACCACAACAAACAGGAAGCCTGAAAAGGGTGAAGGCTTCACTCTGGATTTCAGCAGGGCTGGTTTGCATTGGATCTGGAGTTGTGACAGTATCAGAGCAAAAAAAACCAAATCATTAATATCCAAAATGAGCCTCAGTACACAAATGGCTCTTCTTCTGAAGAAGTAGGAAGACTCTCAGGGGATTTCAGCAGCATCTGAAAGCAAAAATTGATTCAGATTTAGCAACAATGAGATTTGACTGGAAGTCAACAGAGAACCATCCAAGTGTTTAGGAAGGACACAACACTTGTCTTGCAGTGAACTTTGCTCACTGACACACTGAGGGTGGTGATGTCCAGCCTTGCAGTGGCACTTCTTGTGGTCCTGAGAGAAAATATGGATATCAGAATATCCCTGCTTCCTCTTTGAAGGCAATTGAGTCTTCTGCCCCTTGGCCTCAGCTGGACTCACTGGTCATTCTCTGGAGGAGGGATGGTCTTCTACAGCATAGCCTAAGGTCTGACTGTCTCATAAAGCAGGATGAAGTCTTTATGTCACCATCAGAAAAAATAAAGGTTTGTGCTCCCCAAGTTTGGAAATGTTCCCTTTATTTAATGTCAGAGAAATGGCTCTGCAGCTTACAAGAGAGTTTGGTAAAATGGTCATGGAAAGAGCTGGAGAGATGGAGAACAGTCTCCTTTCCAGACATTTCTTCTTTTGAACCTGAAGCTCAGCTTTGTTTTCCTTTTGTGAAAGGCAAAGAGGTTTTCTGAACAGAGCAGGGCTATTCAGTGCACCCCAGGGAGACACCAAACCTCCCACCCACACCAGGCACCTCCAGCCACCAGCTCTTGGGATGACCTGGAGTGCCACTCAGAAACCCCAGAACAAAGCTGCTCTTTTCCCCTCTCCAAAAGGAAAGGCAGTGCAGGAGATGTAGAAGTGATAGGAGCACAGGTCACCATGAGGCTGAGCAGAAGAAAGAGCAGGGCCTTATTTCAAATGTAATTATTTTTATGCTCGGCTTTTTCGGCATCTCTCAAGGCCTCTGTTCCACCATCTCCTGTTAAAAGCTACTCGGTTCTGTTGTGTTTTTTAATATGCCCATAACCCCATTTTATGTAGAAGGGGAAATGCTGGCTCCCTGTGGCTTTCATGGATTTTCATATTGGTGTAATTCAAACAATATGATGGCTCAACTTGACGTCGTTTCCTGGCTACAGTGGGGCTCGTGGTAAGCCAGAGTTTGAACTTTATTGGGGCACATGATGGAGCAGCAGCCAGCACCAGAGAGCCCTGATGAAAGCAAACAGTGGCCAGGCTGCTCAGCTCAGCCCAGCAAGGACACTTCATACTCCAGGCTGGTGCCCTCTGTCACCCAAAAATCTGCCATCCCTACCCAATGAGATCCAAACATGCAAAAAGGGCCACAAGTGCACAGAGATTAAAACATCAACTCCACTCTCATTGCAATGGGCAAGAAGAAATCACAGGTACAAAATATCTGTACTACATTCCCAGTACCTGCACTTTGGCTTTTTGTGACTCTGAAGCCACTCTGAATTCTCCTCTTAGAGTCCTCAGAGTGTCAGGAGAGTTGGTGTTTTGTTCCAGTGAGGACAAGAAGCATTTGTACTCTGGTTTTAATTATAATTGGAGGTGGAAAGACAACCAAAAACTTGAGGAATTAAGGTTGAGAGGAAAGAGGTGAACAAAAAGTGGTGTTGTGGCACTTGTGCCTGTCTCCAGTTGTAAGCATTTTTAACAAATGCCTGTCTTTGTGTTGGGTGTTTGCACATCCCTGAACATGAACACATCTAAGAGGCAGGGCTGGTAGCACAACCTCTTACTTAGCTTGCCAAACATTTCCAATTATAAAGCCCTGTTTTCAATTGCTAATAACTTTGTTAAACTTAAACCACTTGGGCTTCAATTTTCCATGCCAAGTGTCTGCCTTGGGCTGAATTGTTTCTTATCCCCTTTTTTTTTTTTTAAAGCTGTCAGCCAATAAAAAGGTTCAGCTGTTTCAAAGAAGATGGCTAGGAAAAATACAGGGGCTTGCAACACAGAAATATCCTAGGAAACTTGTCTTGCAAAATTCTTCCTGTTGTAGAGAAAGGACTGGAAATCTGAAGTATTCAAAAGCCCTATCAAATCTGGAACACAAAAATTGCTCTGAAAACCATTTTTATACCCAAGCAATAGATCTCTTAGATCTTAGATTTCTGCAACTCCATCTTTCCTGGACACCTTTTAGCCTTTTGCCCTGCTGGCCATGGCAGCACAGTTTGGCCACTCCATCACAGCCTAGCTGCACTCAGATTAGGGCCAGAGAACCTGGTTTTCTTTCATCCCAACTCTCCTATTAGCCACCAATCCTTCCCTTCCCAAAGGCAGCCATCCTTTCTCCAACCTGCCACCTCTCCCTCTGCATCCTTGCATTTTCCAGTTCCAGTAGGGAATGCAAAGCAAGGTACAGCATAAAAGTATAGCTCCTCCTCATAAAACCCACGTGATAGCAAAGATGTGCCATTTCCCCCTCTCCCCCCTTGCAGCAGTACCTTCAGGATCCCTGGAGTCTGCCCCCTTATTAATATCCCCAACGCTCACATCTGTTTCCGATCGGTTTATGTGGATGGGATTTAATAACAAATATGTTCCCCATCAATCCTGGCCCTTGCCGTGCCTCCAGTCCCTAACAGGCTTACAGTATTTTCTGATCAGATCAGATGTTCTCTGTGGTTTGTTTGTCAGATTTGCTCTTTGGTGACTTTCTTCTGGCAAATCGGGTCTGAAATGTAAAATGTGTCGGGAAGTAGTGTGGAGCCACCAGCACTGCTGGGTTCAGGGAAAGCACAGTGAGACAGGCATCCTGCAGCCCCACGTTTCCTGGGTTTAGATTCCTGGCCTGATACACAGATATTCCAAATGGGAGGTTCACATTCCTCCTTGTATCACACTCCTGGGAGATGCTGGGCACGTGGCAAATGATGCTTGTGCACTCCTGGGACCCGGAGGTGCCTCCCATGGCATGGAGCTGAAAAAGTCATTCATACAGGCAAGTGTGGGAGGATTTCAGCCTGACAGGACTATAAACAGAGGGTGCAGAGTTCTCTGCTGTCATGTGTCTTAAAAGGTGGAGGAACCACTGAAATAATCCAGGTCTAATTCCCCTAACATCCACTTAAAAGATCTAGGAGAAATGCAACAGTTCAGAGGATCGTGAAACTGGAGATGCTGTGAAAAGCACTGAAAAGGAGGAAAAGAAAACAGTTTAATGTGCTTTTCAGGTGGTCCTTCCCTGCACAGGTCTGGAAATAGAGCTGGACTAGAATGTCAGTGTGGTGGTTGCTGATATGAGGGGGGGGTTGGGAGTCTCAATATAGCTCAGGAATATTCAAGAGATGAAAGAGGCCAGAGATGGGAAAATCAGAAGCCCTGCAGTGGGACATTAAGCTGGGAGATAGGAAGTGGGAATGCAAGCACAGTGGTTTCCAGCAAGGCTGACATGCTGTTAGAGATGAAGAATAGCACATTGGTGGGCCAAAAGACAGGTACAGAAACACAGATGCTACCACACTACAACAAAGATTAAATGCCAATGTTTGTTCTGCCTTCTGGGGAAAATGCATCAATTTGTGTTGTTCTGAAATTACAAGTCCTCCTAGTAAAGATTGTTTTTGAGAGAGACCACCACACACCCCAACTGTCCTTTTCCTACAGACAATTCCATTTAATTGCTGAGAAGATAGACTTTCTATTAGGGACAAAAAGCCCAAACCCATGTTTTTGGAAAAAAACCTCACTAAATTTTGGGGGAAAAGTGGCTGCCCAAAGCCTGTTATCCCAGCAAGGGACACACAGCTCCAGTACAGTAGCAGCAGAATTCAGTCTGAGGCATAGCCATCAACTCCCACCTCATACATTCAAGAGGCCCAGAGGGAAACCCAGAGCAGTTTAAGACACTGAAATACTGTCTGAAAAAGATGGGGGTTTTCTTTTCTTCATGGTGAAAGCTGCTCTGCCCCCAGACTAGGTGTGCTCAGAGTCAGCCAGCAGGACTCATGGAAGATAACAGCACCATTGACCCTGCAGGACACAGCCTGTGAACATTTCTTTTTCTGTTTTGCTTTCAAGCAGCTCTTGCAGCACTGAGCAGGCTCAGAGGCAGAGATCACAGGTGGGTTGGAGCTGCTCAGCTTGGGGACAACCCAAGAGGAGGAATTAGAGTATCTTGGAGATAGTCCTTGCTTTGCCTGCACAGGCAAGAGAAAATTGTCCTCTCACCTTTTGGGTTGACCAAACACAGACTGAATAATCTAAAACCCAAATAGCCATCATGCCATGGATACTGTCCCAGCTGACCATCCCTGGCCAGACCTGGCTGTGGACAGGTACACATTCCCTGGCCAAAGTTGTGCTGATCCCTAGTTTCAGAGTCCCAATGAGTGTGCTGGAAATCTGGGAGAGCTGCTGTCCCCCTACAGCTTTTTCAGCTGAAGACCATACAGGGTGCAAGGCTGAGACCAGGAGAGGCAAAAATAATTACCCAGACCAAATTATGGGCTCTAAAGAGGAACCAGCACAGTGCTGGGCAGTGGGGTGTGCATGGATGTTCCTATTGAATCCATGTGCTCTGCAGCCCTGTCCCAAGGGAAGCACAGCCCACAGAGTCACAAAGGCAGAAGAATGTGCATCACCATGAGGGAGAATTTAACCCACCCTCATCCTTCAGACTCCAGGTGGGAGGTTTGACCCTGGGCAGCAGACTCAGGGCCTGTCCCACGGCACAAGTGCACACAGCAGAGCAAGATGAAGTGCTTTTGCAGGTGACCCCAAGCAAAGTGGCAATCCCCAACCAGCCAGGGTATCCCAATACCCACTTTGGGTCTGCAAGCTGTCCCCTGGGTAGGATTTCCAGGCACACAGGGTCGTATCTTTCACACTTTTGGAGCAGGGCTATAAATTATGGCAGAGGAACTTCAGTCTGCTCTCTCCGTGCTCCTGGCGCCTGCTGGGGGGCTGCTGTTGTTACAGCTCCAAACGGAGAATGTGTGATGTAGGGCTGGGAAGGGACTTCCCTGACTGCTCCGTGAAGTGGTCACAAAGAGGAAGAAACTGCAGTTTCCTACAATATTTAGCATTATATAAGCCCTCAGCAGTGCCACACTTTACTTCTTCATTTCTAGCGTCCCCCTTCGAGAGTTCTACCCCACTTCATCATCATAAACATGTCAACAATCAGTCCCTGTGGAGGGCTCTGCTGTTTGTTCTTTGGCTCACATGGAGAAAGCATGTCCCTGCTCCAGCCCCCAGCACACATTTCTGTATCCTCAAAGGGGCTGGAGTTGGAATGGGGCCATCCTGTGGCTCCCGGACCTTGATAGTTAAGGAAAAAAAAAAAAAAAAAAAAAAAAAAAAAAAAAAAAAGAAAATGCAAAGGAACATGAACTTGATAAATACGATCAGCTGCCGGGAACGTGCCTGAAGCCTCCTGCTGCTGTTGTTGACATCAGAAAGCTGCGGAGCCTGGGAGACGGGAGGAAATTTTATTGTCCCGCTCCAACCGGGAGCACGCGATGCTGCCGCAGCTGCCTGGTGCTGCCCCAGCCACCCTCCTGTCACCGAGGGAAAAAGGACATCACTTCTCACCTCCTGCACCCAGCAGCTTCCCCCTGCCTCTCCCAGAACCTCCCAGAGCCTTTCCTCGGAAAACAGCGCTGGCATGATGTTTCCCAGACTAATTTTTTATTACACCTGAAGTTTCCTGTCAGCCACCTGACAGCTCCCCAGCCTCCAGGGCTGCTAATTGGGCTCAATTTTGTGGCCAGACAGCTGAGCCCAGGGAGAGGTGCCCCTCCAGGATGCAGCTGTGTGTTGGTGCTTTTTCTAGAGGGGCTTTGGCTGGTGGAGTTGCACAGCCCCAGCTCAAAGTGGTTTCGTGTTTTAGGAAGAAAGGGTATCCAAAATCCAGCTTGCTGCTTTGAGTCTGTGTTCCCCATCAGAGCTTAGCAAGGAAGTTCAGGTTTCCTTAAACATCACCAACGCAGCAAGTTGGTCTATCAAAGGACCAGGAGTGAATTTCATTAATATTGATGGGGGAGAAAGAAAACCCATACTAGTTAATACATATATTATCTAAATACTAATTCAAGCAACTGAGCTGAAAAGAGATGAAAACTCCTTGGGGGAAAGGGAATCTGAAGCACTGCAGTATTTTAGCAGGGGCACGGTGAATAATTTTGCAGTGACAAGTAAAGAATATATGTGATGAAGGCAGAAATACCTGAAAAGTTCCTACACAAATGCACTCTCAGAGTTTTTACACCCTTTTATTTTCTTCCAGAGGCAATGCTCCCTCACTCTTTCAGGTCCATGGCATTTGGTATAGGACAGGAGGGAACTATTTTCTTTCATATGCAGAGTTTAGGCCCCCTGAAAAGGGCTGGCTGGACAGTTATGAAGATCTAAACACCCTGCAAAGACCCAGAACAAACTTTCCCAGTGCTTTGCTAAAAAAATATGGGGTAGTGCTTGGCTGGATGGAGCACAGTGAGAGCTCAATTTTCATGGCTCATTTAGTCAGGGACTTTTCTTCAGGGACAGCCAGCAAGAGCACTGAGTTTGATCACTTTCTTCTGATGGAGGCAAAATGTTTCTGGGTTTTGAACTGAAATTGGCTTAATTTACAGGACTTTCAAGAGGCTTCAAAGTGGTCACCTGGAGAAAAATTTCCAAATCTGCCCCACTCCAAGACAGCCAAATCCTTTCTCACATGAACTTAAAGCACTAAACTCTTTGAAAAAGAAAATCTCTGTTCAGAAATGCTGCTTTAAAAAATTGCTTGTCATTCAGCTATGACTGTGTGGGAATGTCTCCTGGCCTCAGGTTTCCAATCCTTTTGTAGAAAATGTTCAGATCTCCCTTCAAAGTAAAAGAAAATTTTTTTTTCCTAAAAAAAAACCCACAAAAAAACATTACATTTGGCAGGAACAGAGTTCCTCATGAGCACTCTGGGTACTTAATGGCCAAAGCCTTCTGGCAGCAGTGTCCAAGCAGCCCTGGTGTGGCATTGTCAGGGACACTCAGGTGTGAAGGTGCTGAGAGACCTGTAAATATCTGACTGAGAGATGGAAAGAAAGTGCAAAATGAAACTTTCCTGGGTAGCCCAAGGGTTCTTCTTCCAAAAAAAATCACTAGAAAACCTTTAGTACAAACTCCTCCTCCTCCCTGATTAACTCAGGGACAGATTTAAGTAGCACTGTGCTTTGCTAGGGAGCTGTAAGGAGCCCTGGAGGCTGAGATAAAACACCACAGCTGAGGGTTTCTGTGGAGACCAGAGACTGATATTCTGTTATATTGGTAGGACATGGCACATGGAAATGGAGGAAAGGTGTCTTTGAGCACAGTCAGAGCTCTTCCCCTGCAGAGCTGTAGGACACACAGGGATGTGGGACAAGCAGGATTGTAGGACAAGCTGCTTTCTAACACAGGCAGGAAAATGAGAGGCACAACCATCTCACCTGTGAGCACCCAGCCCCTCCCTGATGTCACCAGACTCTGTGAGTGTCAAGGAGGGAATTGCAGCCCTGTGCTGCTTCATACCCCAGGTGCACAACCCTTCCATCACAACTTTGTTACTGATGTCCCCTCCCTGCCCCAGCAGCACATGTGGGGAGTGTTCCCAGCTCCCTGCATGCTTTAATCCCTGTCTCTCCACTCTGCACTGCCCTGACTGCCATGAGGGATCTCCTGAGGGGCAGACCTGAGCACACACCAGCCCAGGCATCAGGATGCAGGCAGCACCTGCCCTTTTGCATTAGCCCCTGCAGATCCTGCACCTCAAGCTCTTTAACCCCACATACACCTGCTCCTTAAATTCTCTCCTAGTTCCTCAAACAGCCTTCCCTATCATTATGCAGCTGAAAGAAAGTAAACTTTCACCATTTTTATTACTCCATTTAAAACTTGTTTACCACCTGTTTCATTTCTCTGTTAAAATGTGACATTAATTTGGGCCCAGGCTAACCCTTCCCTTGTCATCAAATCATTGCATTTAGATTAACCAAGATAAGTACTTTTTTTTTCCTTTCCTATGTAAATCTTCTTTCTTCCCCATGCTAGGCCTGACTCTTGGCAAAGAGGCTGAAGAGAAGAGCTTGGAGGAAATGAATGGTATTTTTGATTCTAGAGAAATAAATGTCAAAAGTCAATCTTGAAAAGATAAAACAGCTTCAATTGACTCATATGTTTGTCATGATGCTGACTCCACAGAGCCCCAGAGAAAGGAAGAAACTGTGATTTTAAGCTGAACAAACTGTTGATCTTTTGCATTGTTTGGATTTTGCAATCAGATTTGTATTTCAGTCAATAAAAATAAGGCAGTTACTCAACTTTTTTTTTTATATTCAGGGCAGTGAGCAGACCCTGGGAGACACCAGCCAAGTGCCTCCAGTTAAATGCAATCACATGCAGCCAATTTCTCCTCCCTCTGACAAGCATTCCTGCAAAAGGGGCTCTCCCTCACTAATCCTGTCATTAAACCTGAAAACCAGATCCTATTATTTTAATATTAATTTAACTCATCTGGCAGTAGCTCTGGTTGCACACCAGGACAAACATGTCACTTCATCCCAGACGAGGGGAACCTAAACTGCACCTCGGAGCTGTCACCAGAAACACACAGAGGGACAAGTTCTGCACATCCCTGTGACATGTTCTGTGCTCTACCTGTACCTCCAGGCCTTCCTGAGCATGCCTGCAGGATGCTAGAAGGGTTTAAGGTCTCCCTGGTAAAAGCACTATTTTCCCCTTGGGAAGTCCCACGCAGGGTATTATTTTAGTGGTCTGTCAACACAGAGCTTCAGCCTGGCTGGGGTTGTGCCATCCCAGGCATGTATTAATGAATCACTCCAGCAGAAGCATCTTAGTGCAACCATCCTTTTAAAAAATCAATCAGAACTAAATGTAAACCGCAAAACCAGTGAGTGGATGTATTGTTAAGAGGTTTTGATTAAAGCTTTTGAAATTAAAAGGATCAGACCGAGGATCACAGAAACATACCGCAAAATCATCAAAAGAAGATGAGGAGCAGATTTTGTAGCCCTTGCTCTTGAGGGAGATAAATCAGTTCTTTATAATTCATGTAAGGAAAGAGTTGAAAAAGTTGGCCTTTGATACACAGAAAATCTTCTTAACTGATCCTGAATCCTTGAAGCCTGTTCATCCTTTGTTGTCTCCCCTGTGAGGTGTCTCTGGTGGCAGGACAGCTGCCCCAAACAGAAGTTTCTCTCCTGTCACTTGGCTGGATGTGCCAGGGTGAATTTTGGGACACCACCAGCACGGTGACAAGCAGCAGATGCTGCAGCTCAGCCACCACTAATTGCTGGAAGCAGGGAAAGCTTTTATAAAGCAGTGATATCACTGAGTGAGTGAACTGCTTGTGTTGCCTGATGGGTACAATTTAATGTTTTTATGTCACAAAGCTCCTTGCATTGAATTGCTTATGGAATAAGCACTGTGCCATATCCTGTTTTTTACAGGAAACCTTCAACATTGACATGAAGTTTTGCTTCCAATCACACCAAAAATGAGTGAAGAGCATCAGGTCTGTAGCACTTCAACAGGGTCAAGCTCTCATCCATTCTGAAACCCCATTTTTCCTCTTTATCTACCTAGCCTTCTCTTTCTATCTTAATTTCATCTGAAATTGACCCCTTTCTTGGATGTGCAGGTATAAAAACTGAGTGTTGGACACAGCTTCTGGATGTGAGTCTGAATGTGCACTATGTGAGCTGGAGGCAGAGAGATGTAACTGCCCTCCTGCAGTTATAGAGTCAGCAATTCCAGCACAGCTTGTGCAGTGAATAGAGCCCTAAATCCAGATGCCAGTTCACAGATATTCTTTCTGTTCAATTACACCCAACTTCTCATTTTTAGGCTACCCAAAAGCCACAGAAATTATTCCACTTTGCAGGGAGTCTCTGCCAAACTAAAACCTGCTTAAACACATGCTTGAGGAAGCCACCTGATTTTTTTTTTATATTTACCACACATTTAAAAGTTATATTTATAAGTGACAGAGCAAAACAAAACCAAAACAAAAACAAAAATAGGTGCTCTGCTGAGAATTTACATGGCAAGCTCTGCCCCAGAGTGTGTTTTTATGGGCTGGTTGTAAACCCCTGGAAACAGAAGGGTACATAATGAAAACATTGACAGATCCTTACCTAGGATATTGCAAATGAGCACGCCATAAAAATGACTAATTACAGTTATTGTAAAACTCAGCTCTCAGGCCCAGCTGCTGAGCTTGACAGGGAGATGCAGACAGTGATAACAGAGGGTTTGGCCTCTGCTCCTGCTGGATTTTCCTACATACAGACAGGCAGCTTCTTGTTTTGACCCTAATGAAGGGTCAAATAAATGGCCATGACCACAACTGGAAATACATTTAATAATGTTGTGAGTTTAATGGCAAGAAGAGTGTTTGCAGGTTATCTGGCCTGAAAAAATCCTGCCCTTTTTCACTGCCTGCAACAAATCCACTCATAGTCCCAAGCTTGGTAGGCCTCACCTGTCCAACTCAGATGGGTTTTGAGGATGTGTTAGAGCCTATATCAAACCTCCAGACTCTCTAAGTGGTTTTGTCTGGTTTGTGAGAGTGGAAGGAGGTCTCTCAGAGGCTCTAAAGGGTAGCAGAGGGATGAGGTGAGGAGGTGGGAGCTGCCTGGATGGAGTGTGTCCTCATGAGGACACATGGGGATCGGGTGGTTACTGCACTGGGGCTGGCTTCACCAAAAAAAAATGGCCAAAAATAAATGGAGATTAGATTACAGGAATACCCATGCATCAGAAGGGGTAGCTAATTTTGTGTACACAGATGGAGAAGTGTAGTTATTGCAAACAATTTCTGCATGGCAGCAGGCGTGGTGCACACTCTGCACGTCCTGGGAAGGGCTCTGCTGGAGTGGGAGACTGCTCAGGACAGGCTCCACCATTCCAGCATTGAGGGGTTGAGGAAAAGCCTTGCATCCTTTCCATCCATGCTAGGAAAGCTAATGTCAGCTGGCAGAAGTAGCAGGAAGGTGACTCTTGGCCTGGGGGAGGTTTTGGAGAAAGACAATCTCCAACATTTCCATTTATGCCTTTCCTCTTCACTTCCCACTGGACCTGGATACTGACCTTCATCTGTGGGTTGGGCTGGACACAGATCCCCCCAGAGCTTTCAGAAACCCCATCCCCAAGGTCAGAGCAAGCTGCTGTGCCTGAGAAACTGGCACTGTGTCCGTGAGGAAACTGCAGTGGAGCCACTCAGCTTTATGAGGGATGATGGAATATTTCTTACTGTGCAATAAAGGCCTCAGCAACAACCAGGGGACAGAGCCTGGCCATGGACACCCCCAAGGCCTAAAGATAAAGGGTTGGATTACACAAAGCAGCCTCTCATTATTCACTCCTTGATACTGCTTGGTAACAGTGTTTTTTAAGGAATCCCTTAATTAGGTTTTACAGTGCATAGGTTAGGCATTTTCCAGCAAGGGCTTTATTGTAATGGGTTACACATGTTCTCATACTGTACACCAAAATGAAACTTAGCTACAGGGCATTTCCTTCCTCTGCTCTTGCTGGGGAGCAGCTTTAACCTCTTTGCAGACATAAAGCCATATTTCACTCCTGAGAGGCAGCAGCTGCTCCCCTCTCCCATCACTTGGGTCAGCTCAGCCCTTACCTGTGCAGGGAACTTGCCAAGGTGCCACAGGGAGCAACCCTAAGGAGATGGGGGAGAGGTGATGCAGAGATGGAAGAGACCCAGGAGGGTGAAACCCAGCAGAGGCTGGCTGCCAGCAAAGCCCAGGAGTCTCCAAGGAGGAGTCCAGAGCTGGCAGCCACAGCTCTGACCAGTGCCAGACTGCCACAGGAATCACCTGGGAGCCTCCTCCAGCCCCAGCAGTGCTGCATGGCTCTGTCACACCTCAGGACTGCTGGAAAAAGGTGGGGGAAAAAAAAACAACAAAGCAGTTTCATGGGAATGAAGACTGAATTAATTGGTAAAAGAGAAAAGCCAGGTTGGAACAGCCAGAGATTTGGATAGGATTTACCCACAGTCATCAGCTGTGGTAAGTTGTTCTCCTGACCCTGGGCTCTGAATATGGCTCACACAGAGCAACCTGAGCTGCATTTTTGGCCTGTAGGGTTTCTTTCAGATGGAGATTGCTGTGAGACTAAAGAAATGAAAACTGTATTGGGAGATGAACACTGCTGGGTCACAGGAGAAACCTGTGGATTCTTCTGCTCTTCCCCAACAATGCAGGATGACCATCAGAGAAAAACTCCAGCTGTGGCTTAAGTGTGCAGAACTCACTCCAGATTTTGTGAACTAGCCAAAACTTGGAAACTTCTGATTATCTTGCTGTTTGAAAACAGGGATATTTAAGGGGGCTTCCATATGGCAGATTCAGATCAGGCTGAAAAAGTCTCATTTGCACACAACTTACAGGGAAGCAGTGGAACTCATTGCCATGGGATGTAATAGAAAAAAATATGTTTACATTGGTTCAATGGACAAATTCTTGGAAGAAAAAGTCCTTCAAATCATCTTAAACACCTAAGTAACCACATTGTGTTTGGTGTTCTTGCGAGGCCGTGGCATCATTTAGACACTAGGGCTTCAGAAAGAGTTTTCTGTGGAAGGTCCTGTGGGAAGAGGCTGACAGCCTGCACAGCTCAGTGCACCTCAGCCCTGCCTGACAAGTGTGGGCCCTGTTCTGCAGGTTTCCAAAACCCCAGACTGCAGCAGGGACCTGCTGATCCACCCAGCAGCCAAAATCCACCTTCCCCTTAGAGCTGCAGTGGAGGGATTAAATCTCAGTCCCACAAAGAGCCAGGGATGTGACAGCTCTGTGCATACCAGGAGCCTGGTTGGAATGACATCTGTGAGTGTTTCTGGGAACTGGAATTTGCAGCTGGGCTTTCCATGGCACACACTCCTGTTTGCACTTGGACCTTTGAAAATCAGCCTATTAGTATGCTCACATTGAAGAAAGGAATTTATGTTGTCTTTATGCTTTAAGCCTGAATTTGTCCTGAGGGAACAGTAGCAGAAAAAACAGCCATTTATTTTTAATAGACACCAGCATCATTACTTAGGTCTGGTGAGCTTAAAGGATTGAGAGGTGAATGATATCATCAAGGAAACAATTTCTTCCTTCGCTTTTTTTTTTTTTTTTCACTCATCTAAGTAAGGAAAATCCCACACAGGAATACAAAGGCCAGGCTGTAGTGTGCAAAACACTGCTTTTCAGCACTGCAGACCTTGTTCATCTTGTCTGCTGGCCCTTCCCCAAGGCACAAAGTCCCCTTCTTGTGCTGTCCCTTCATCACACTCACCAAGAGATGAACCAGGTGAGGGCAGAGGCGCCTGCAAAGCCCCACATTCCTCCCTCCCCAGAGGAGGGGGAGGCTGCTCCCAGTGAAGGAGAAGTTGGGATTTATCTGTAGTGACAGCCCCCCACCCTTGGACACCTCGAGGTCACCACAGGCCAACCAGAGCACCTCAGCTAGGCTGTGACCTTGTGGGAGCCCTGGAAAATCACATCTGGAATGTGTTTCAGCTTCCAGAGCAATAAATGAAAACACTGAACACAACAGGGCTGGAGCAGTGTTGTTTGAAAGAAAAGGTGATGCTTTGACCCTTCTTTGGCCCACAACATGTCTGGTTGTTCCACCACGACTTGTGGAAGTGTGGCTTGGGATGGGGAAAGGATAATAAGGTATTTTATCAGCAAATAATACAATTCATTTCAAGCTTCAGTGGCACCCAAGAATGGGAAATGTAACTTCCACGCTTTTGTTTTGTTTCCAGATACTCAACAAGCAGTGGAGTCACACAGAAACAATCAAGATCAGAAAAGTTCATGCCATTTTCCAAGCAGTTTGGCAAATCCTAATTTTAGGAAAATTATAAAATGACAAGTTTAATTTGTAAACCAACCACAAACAGAAATTCAAATTATAGGCATAACATCAGCATTAAAATGACACCTGACTTCTTTGTCATTTTTCCTTTACTTTTCACCACAGAATTGTGATTCCAGCACCCTGCTCCCTAAAATAAGATGGGTGCCATTGAAGGGTGAGGCAGGGCTGGCTGCAGAGACCCCCATACCTCCCTCTCAAGTAATGCCTGCTCCCCTTTCTCAGCATTCCTGGTCGTGTGGCCACCTCCAAGGGCTGTTATCTGGACCACAAGGAAAAGCACAAGTGCTCACATCATTTCGATGAGAAAATCCATAATCAGAGGGTATTTCCCATTTCCTGTTGTGGTAAAATCCATTTTTTCGTTGCACATGAAATGAGCAGCATCCTTCTAGATGAGGCAATGCTTGTTTATTTTCAAAAAACAACTGGAGTAAAGTTTCTTGAACCTAAAAAGTTCTGAGATTTCAGGTCTAGATTTGGAAGTTGGCCCTTGCCCAGCTGATGCCACTTATGTTTCCATTTATACTTCACTGGCAGTACTGACAGACAATCTCTTCTATCAGGTCCATTAATTTATTGCTTGAATGAATAGTTTTCCCCTTGGAAAGGCACCAGATCCAAACTGTGAGTTCTCCTTTTTGAGCTCTCTGCCCTCTCATGCCCTCCCTGGATCCACCCTGGGGGTTTTGGACATTTCTTTTTGGGCTCTTTTGGAGGCTTCACCCACCTCACATCAGCGAGATATGGGGAATTTGAGCCAGGAAATTCCATCAGAAGGGTTGAGGGGTTAACTCAGAATATATCACTTAATATATCATTTAAGTTTTTGGATCCCTGTGCTGTGGACCCTGGGTAGCCACAGATTTCCATAGTACCATTCCCACCATGGTTCATAGCCATGCAGCCTTCCTCACTCCATGTCTGGTGGAATTTCACCATATCTATGGTGCAGTGTTGTGTCTGGTTATTATTTTATAGAAAGATTTTACATCTTGCCCTTCCAGCCTGGTTTGTTACCACGTGTAGGGTTGGGAGGGAGAAGACAAATGGCTTGGCAAATGACTTCAGAGAGGCTGCAGGGAGAACACAGCACACCACAGAAACCAACTCCCCATTTTTACTGCAGCATTTTCAGGTAGTACCTCACCAGCTTTTTCTGCCTGATTTTCAAACAAAAAAAAAAAAAAAAAAAAAAAAACAAAAAACAACAACAAAAAAAAAAAAAACTCCTGACCACCCTCTTGCTGAATAACTGGCTCACAGAAAGCTGTCGCTTTTTCTCTGAAAGCATTGAGAAACTGGGGCCTTCAATAGCTTCTTTGTGCAGTTTTATTTTGCAGCTCCCAGCCCAAGACAGCATTTCCTGACCTGTGAGGATTTGCTGCCCTCTTCCCTCAGCTCAGCAGTGCCACAGAGACACATCTCCATGGATCTGTGGGATTAACCCAGAGAACCAGCACTCCTCCACTTCCACAGGGACAGCTTCTCTGAGCAGTTAGGTAAAGGGATGGGCAGGATTTATTCAAGCCTAAGGGATAGGATGGTGTTCAAGCAGAGTCATCCTGACCTCACATCTCCATCTGTCCTCCCTCCTGCCCAGGCTGCGATGCTGAGCCCCTCCACCACCACACAATTTTCCCTGAAACCTCTCCTCACCTTCCCCATCATCCAGGAAGGAGATCTCCTTCCACACATAACACATCCTACAAAAACCAAGAAAATTTCCAACTGTCTTGCACTAAAATATCATCATCTGTGAGACTCCACCAGGAATTTGGATGTTTTGAGGCAGACAATGTTGATGAGGGAGCAAGAGAGAGCACCAGGAGCCTGCTCACCCAGTTAAGAGCTGCAAGCCTTTACTTTCCCTTCGTGCAAGGGGGACAGATGAGGACTTTCCACCCCTAGGTTGTGACTCTGGGTTGTCACACCTGCTGCTCCCACAGGTGCCTGTGTGACTGAGACCCCCTCCAGCAATTCCCCTGTGATTGCTTTTATCAGCAGCTGGAGATTAGAGGTACCTTGGAATAGAAACTTCAAGGAAAAAGGGAATGGGGTAATTGCATTTCAAAGAAAGTTCTTGAAAGAAACCTTTGAAGGACCCCATTCAAAGGTTCATTACTTGATAGAACCGTTTTAAAAGGACATAAATTCCTGTTTGGGTTTGGGATTGGCTCCTACCCCAGCAGGACTGAAAAGCAGCCTTCTTTGTAGGAGCACAGTCCCAGCACAACACAGGAGATGAAATCCATGTGATAACATCTGAAATGGCTTTCAACTAAAAGTCCAAAGGTAATATATTTAGGTAAGGCCTGCTCTGAGCTATGCATGAATAACTTCCGGAAGACCTGAGCTTGTGCCTGTGAGCTTTTAGGTAACATAAAGAGAGTTAAATGTTTGTTGTGCTGGCTGTATATCAGATATCCCAGTGCAAATTCACAGATAACATTTACATCCCTTTCTGCTACAGTCTTTCCACCTGACTAAAACGTGGCAGCTGAATTCCATGGCCATCCTGAACTGCAGGTCAGACATGGGCAAACCTTGGGCACAGCTTAACTTTGTGCTGCTCCCTGAGGGCACCCAGTCCTCCCCTCTTGTTCCAAATATCCACTTTCCTGGCAGTAGCATCACCACACAGGAGTCACCAGGCCTGACAGCACCAAGATCCATTGAGGCTGGCAAATTGCTATTAATGGCTCAAATCAGCCCACAAGCACAAAAATATTCTGTCTGTCCAATTTCCTGGCACAGTTTCCTGCTGGACTTTTTCCTTATGTTTGGAATTTTATTTCTCTTGGAAAAAAAATATTATATTTCTAGATGTACTGAGGAAATAGCTGATCTTATCTCCTCTATTATAGGTGACTTCAAAAATAATACCTCAAATGATGCACAAACCTCCATTTACGCAAGCCTGGGTTCAGCTAAGCCCTTATCCCATGAGCAGCATGAAGAGTTGTTTAACAGGATTCAACAGGATGTGCTTTTGAGGATATTCTCAACCAATTTGCTGACATGGGGTCAGAACTCTTAGCAGTTCCCCTCTCAGCCTTGTTTTGCTGTTTTGCACCATGGCTCCTTTGGCCACATCTGAACCTGCATGGGGAGACCCTCCTTGATCCTTTCACTTTCTCCAGCAGCAGCCCCTCATCCTGGCTCTGAGCTCTGCCTGATCCTGAAATTCCTGGAGGCAAACACAGGAGTGCCCCAAGGATGCTGGGCAGCAACCCTACAAGGAGGAGAAGGGTCTGACTGTAATGTCCAGCATGAAAAGCCTGGGGTCCCTGCTCCAGCTTTTAGAGACAGGACAGAAAAACATGCCCAGTGCCCAAATTGTGGTTCAGAATTCCTGTTCAGCTGCTGGGACACAGTGACAGCACCAAGGAAGGAGTGCAGGCTGCCTCAGCAGGAGCCTGGCTGTGGCTGCTGTGACAAGAAGCAGGCAGAGAGTGCTTCAGCCTCTCCCCTGCAGCATCAGCATCTCACAGGGCTGCACAAGTAGAGAACCAGGCAGAAAGCCAGGACAGCTTGAGTTATATTCCTGATGCTGCCATTAATTTCTTATATGGCCTTGGGCAACTTGTATCACCTGCCAGTTTGGGTTTTTCCTTAGATAAAGTAGGGAGAACAGTTAACATCATGGATTTATGGAGTTTAAACCTCTACAAAGAAGAGTCTGGTCTGGCTTCTCTATATCAAAAAAACCTTTAATTTCTCTCAGTTGTGCCTGAATCAAGGCCAATTGCCTATGTTTGACCAATATATATCTCTCCATCTCTTACAGAAGAACAACTTATCTTCATCTGAAACATCAAGAGATGGAGAAAAGCCAGCACTTCCCTTGGTATTTTTCCCCCTGTGATTAATTCCCATCCCTACTGAGCATTCAAGTTTCATTTCCCATTCGAATTTTTTGGGATTCTTCTTTCAGCCACTACTTCTAACAATGCTTTTTTCTGCTAAATGAAAGTGTTTGCCTGATTTGGTATTTCTCCCCATGGCTTACCCACGCTCGCTGGTGGGCCGAGGGCAATAATGGCAAAGATAATTAAAATCTGCCCTGTGCTTTGAAATCTTAAGCCCATCCCTAAGTCCCATTATCCTGCTCAGTGTCAGAGGTACCACTGACAAGTGCTTGACTTCAGCCTTTCAGGCGGCGCGCGGCTGCCAGAGAAAACCAAGAGTGGAAAAGTACTATCCCTTCAGAAAAACAGATGTTGCAGCTCCAATTTGTCTTCTGCCAAGACAAAGGAGATGCACTAAATTGATCTTTTGTCAGGGATTTTGTTTGCTTCCAAGATTAATATCACAACAAACTGGGAGGCACCGTTCCTCAGGGTGCAATGCTGTATTGCCTAAATACCCACACTGAGCATAATTTAGTGAGTCTGAAACTCTGTCTGCAAAGGGGGAGATAAACCTTTTTTATCCAGTAGCACATTATCTAAATAACCCCTCTGAATCAGCATGCAGAGGCTGACCACTCAGTTTCAAAGCCAGGCAGTATCTTTTAGGCTTGATGTTGCTCACCATGGAGTGCCTGTGGTGGTCCTCAAAGCCCTGTCTGGTGGCCTTCAAGGGGCTGCTTGGACACATGAAAGGAAAGAAGGGAAGAAGGGATGGGAAGGACAACCTGGGACACCCTGTGAGATGGTTGGAGAGCTCTGGCTGGAAACAACCACTTTTACCAGCCAGAAAAACCCCTCTCAAGTCATGCAGATGGGTAAGAGACATGCAACACAGGATGTCCATGAAGTGCAGAAGGTTCCAGGATTTTCTCTTTATCCACAGACCAGATACAAGCTGGCTTGTCCACAAGTATCATGTCTGTTTATCTCCACTGATGGCATTGTCCTGTGGTACTTTCTGCTCCATACACTGACAACCCATTTCCCAAACAAACTCATCCCAGATGTGGATATTCTTCCCTGGCTGATGTGAAACATCACACATCTTCACCAGCCACTGCTGTGTTTTCAGCAAAAGGACTAAAAATCCCCACTTGTACAACTCCCTCAGGATAAAGGGCAGCACATAATTTAAATACATCAATTCAATGCTCTGTATAACAAATTGCTCCAGATTTTTTTTATATGGCATGTCCAATTAACAGATTGAGACAAACATAATCACCAGATTGTGATGTTCTTTCCACACTTCTTCATCCACCTGAATAACTGCAAGTAAATATCACCAATGCCCAAATATATGTGCTGCAGCAATTTGTGAATAAGTTCCACACATGTACTCAAGGTATAATGGATCAACAAAAATAACTGGACAAACCAGAGATTTTAGTCTTGCTCTTTTTTTCTGTGCTGTGGGGAATCTTTACAATGGTAGAAAACATACCAGCTACACTACCTCAAGACAACAGCAATTCTTACTGGTGCATGGAAGTGCTCCTGAAGCAAGCTGATTCTTTTTTTCTGCTAGGACTAGTGTGTACAAGGAAGTTTTGTAAGCTTAATTATGCCAGCTAGCAGTGTGAAAAAACAAATACATCATCCCTACAAGAGAGAGAGCTGCGCCAACAAAAAGCCCCTGGTGTGGATGCAGCACTACAAAAGGAAGAATTTATTTTTTTCTTCCTAGTATAGTTAATTTTGTTTGGGTAGCTCTGATAAACTACACCAGCAAAAGAAACCTCTTGGCTTGAACAACTGTGTTTCCAGAGTAGGCTGCCAGTCAGTGATATCTGTGTGTCAGCACATTCCTCCTGCTGGAGAGGAGAGACCTCACACCAAATTCCCTGAAGTCTGTACCTGGGATAGAGGAAAGCCATGAGAAGGATCAGATTATTCAGTATCTAAAAAGAGGCCGAGACACGGTGTGGTGAGGGGAAAGCTCTGGCTGCTCTGAGCCAGTCCAAAAACACACTGAGCCTGACACATGTCCTCTCGGCTGCAAAGTGAATTTCTTGTCAGAGATGATCCCCAGCCAGACAGGCAGCCATTCCTGGGATTCTGGCGTGACCTGCTGCCCACATCCCTGGCAGGTTCCTGCTTCATGTGGGGGTTTATAGTTAGATCTCAAGGTTTTTGGTCCTGCCTGTTGTGGGCCCAGCAGGTTCTGAGATGGGCACTCAAGGTTGTAGCTATACCACACTCCGGGGATGTGATGGCAGAAAGTGTTTCTTTTAAACTTAAAAACTCCCTGAGTTTACCTGGAGGCTGCAGGCAAGGTGTATTTAGGCAATTCACCTTTCCCCTCCAGTGCTACTGAGCCTAATGTTTGCCTCATGTGAGCCTGAAGTTTTCACACAGACTGGCTGACCTACTGTCATCACGGGACTGACTGCAACCTTGAGCAGAGCCAGAGCTGCCCCACAGGGAAGGTTTACCTGGACAATCCCAAGAATGTGCCACCCCTCACTGCAAATGGGCACCTGTTGGGGCGAGTTGCACTCCCTTTTCTTCAGGCTTGTGTCAGCAACGTGAAGGTAAACCCAGGCAGGATGGTCTGAGGACCTCTCCATCCTTCCTGCTCTGATTCTCCATTGATCTCCTAGACAACATATGGGCAAATTCAGAGCTCTGTAGCAGGGCTTCCAGCCTGTGGCCTGGGCCCCTTCCTTTGCATCCTCTTGGAGCAGCAAGTCCCACCTTTTCCTTCTTGCAGAGCTGCGTTGGCCCGTTGCCCTCACTAATCCGGAGGGAGGTCGTTTGTTGGGCTTTTCTTCCTCAATCAACCCACAGAAATGGGCTTGCATGAGGCTTTGTGTTCCTGCAGAGCCAATTCCACAAGCAAGGTGTTAAAGTAATTAAAGGCACCAGGCCCCAGCGCCCCACCACTGCCACCAGCAAGAGGTCCCCTGGCAGCCACCTGCACAACAGAAGCACAGCAAGGGGGGAATCTAAAATCCACAGCTTTTGGAAAGCCACATCGTTTCTCAGCCCAGTTCTCTGGGGGACAACAGATAAACAGCACTGCCCCAAGGAATTTCCTTCCTCCAAAGGTGGGAACTGCCCCAGAGGAGCCACGGCCTCCCATCCTCTGATGACATCAGCTTCCTCAGGCCTGGGCTGAGGGGACTTCAAAGGAGGAGTTAGGGGAAAAATCCCCCCCTGGGAGAATCAAGAAGGTTTGATTCCTGGCCTGAAGGCCATCAGGCAGAGCCTCGTTGCCAGTGGTTCTCCCAGAGAGACCATAAAAAGGACAGGAAAACTTTAGCACAGCAGAGGAAGCCACGCAACCGCGACCAGCGAGAAGCTGCTGCTCCAGAAAAATGGTCCCAGCACAGCCCCATCTCCACCAACATCTCAGCTAATCCATGGACCTGCCTTGCCAGAAGGCAACAAGTTTCCCAGGACTCAGTGTGGATTTTTGCGTGTTAAACACAAGTTTATTCAAAGCAATCTCTGTCTAATGACAGGACATGTCACTTCCTTCCCGCTACAGCTTGCTCTACTCTTAAATCTTGAAGAATTGAAATATCTTTTTAGTCCCCAGCCCTATCTTAAGTTTTGTTGAAATGTTCCCGAGAACTTCCTGGGGGAAGAGGAAAAAAAGAAGGGGCTGGCAGGCAGACACGGTGACACTATGTTCACATAAGCTTCATTTCCTTAGGAAACCAGGCTAAAAATAATAGTCAAAAATCTTGGGTAATTGCCTTCAGCTCAACATCTCTCTCTAGACAGGAAGAAAGGAAGGAATTAGGAGGTTGTAGGTTATATTTCAAGGTTTGTCTACATGATTTGAAGCATAGAAATTAGAAATGAAATTAAGAAGATATATTAGGTCGTCTTGCCCCTCCCTGGGGGAACAAACCTACAGCTGTTTCCCTTAGCTTAGCATATATTTTAGTGAAGTGTGCAGCTCAGTTTCAAATGATCCAAATGATGGAGCTTCCATCAGTTTTCAACAGGGACCTATTCCTTTCCTTACGTATCTTTTCCTTTTTCTTTTCTTCTTTTCTCTTTTTTTCTAAAAACAATTTCAACTTTTTTATCTATTGCCCATGTTTCATCTCATGACTTCCAGCACACCTCTTAATTGTTTTATAAACTCACTGGAGTAGAAAGGTAAATAGTTCTACGCATGCCACCGACATATTTCAAATAGCATCACAGGGTTCATTTCATGCTTTTGGCTGAGTTAGATGTTCTTATTCACTACAGCTTCATGTTTTTAACTGTTTTTCTTGAAAAAAAAAAAAAANGATTTGATTAATAAATTCCAGAGCTTTTTTCGAATCTGAGTTCTTCAGACTCCCCACCCTGGCCACGTTTCAGCTTGAATTTGAAAGGCCCAGCCCACTCAAAATATTTTCAAGAGGTTTTTCTCACTCCCCTTGACTTTTCAACTTCAGTTTTCTGTTATATAATTAAAAATTATCAAAAGGGAAGGGTTACTTTAGTATGACATTATTCAAAAAAATAAAAGAGGTCTCCTTTCTTGGCCACACAGCTTCTTCTATTATACAAGAGACAGTTGCTTTTTGGCTGAGTGGGCCCTGTAGATTTGTGTGACATTTACCTCAAGTTGTCGAGGGGAGAGGGTTGAATCTGCACTGACTATCAGAGTTTTCTGGAAAATCTAGGGCAAACCATACTTGCAAGTAAATTAACTTTTTCTCTCCAAGGTAAGTCCTTTGAGCAGGTCTGAATGTGAGAGCAAAAACCCAGCCACTGACCCAGCACAAAACTGACAAGGTACCCAAGGATGAATTAGCACTATCATACATGAATGACAGAGAAATATATTTCTTTTTGCTGCTTTGCAGCTATATAGCATGAAAAACTATTGTGAGATGTAAACAGCTTCAGCTTCTGCACCCAAAACACAAACACACAGAGGCTTTGACCAAAACCTCCACCTTAAACCTGTTCCACAGTCAGAAGCAGAAGATGTGAAGATGTGTGAGTAGATTTAGCTTTCTTGGCCAAACTGCACTTGTCAAGAGCTAGTTTCAGAGAATTTTATGAAAACAAGATTTCCCCAAGATCTCACAATTGCCTGACTCAGGAGAGGAGCTGGTTTCTGGTATTCTCACACCTCCCTGATGCAGAGCAGCATCCCCACAGCTGCCAGCAAACACAGTGAGCAAATGTGCACATATTTGGGATTCATCCCTTAGTAACCCCTGGCTTCCTCATGTACCCCACAACCCAGAAGAAGCACCAGAGCACCAACATTCCTGTGCCTGATCCCCTACTTACAAATGCCCCTTGTAACTGGGAACTGCTGGGAGGGCAGAAAACCTGGCTCTCTAGATGGGATGGAGAACACTGGGAATATTTTATGGGTCTTGAGACTTTCACAGCCCTGCAGAGCAGAAGTTTCATATCCCTTCTTCATTCACACAACTGTCCCAAGACTAATTCTACTGATTCCCCAAAACTCCAGCCTCACAGACCCAGATGCCACCCACATTTCCCATAACACCAAAAAAATAGATTCAAGGCCATATTAGGCATACTTAGAGACACTAAAAGAAGGTTCCAAGAAGTCTGAGCCCTTTCCTGAGTGCTGACAGATGTGTCTGAGTCACCTTGTTCTCTGCCATTCTCTGCTGAGTCACTTTATCCCAAACCATCGGCAGCAAGAGGAGAGCAAGGAGAAGGAGGGAGCACAGCCAGCAGAGGGTAAGCAACAGGAGCAGAGGGCACCAGGCTGGACCTCATTCCAGCTCCTTTGACGTCTGTTCCTGGTGGGAAAAGTACTCTGGGAACAGAGCTTTCGTGAGGGTCAGGCAGTGACAGGAGAGAGAAGGATGTTGGTACCCAAACCCAAGCAGGATACTCGGAAAGCAACAATATTGTACCAAACTGAGATTGTATTTCAGAGTGGCTTCATGCCAGAATGTGTGTGTGTGTGAGAGGGCACATGTGTACTAGCACCGTGTGCACATGCACACACTCCACACAGTCTTGTTTGGACAAGCCATGTTTCAGCAAAGTGAACTACAACAAATTGCAAACAAACTGCACTTTTATTCAGCCCCCAAACCAGCTGCTTTCAAGGCTGTACCAGTGGGAAATAAAAGCATCACTGGCTGTTGCTACATGACCCAGTAACTTCAGATGCTGTACCTTCTGTTCCATCACAGTGCTTTCCATTTTCTGGCCAAAATGAACACTGAGGTGCTGAGAGTCCATTCATCTACTTATTCAGGGCTCAGCACCACTTTTCAGGAGCACTATATAAATTCAGAAGTTGCCTGAAATAATAAATAACTGTGACAGGTACAGAAACAAAGCCTGTAGCTCTAAGGCTAGTGTTTCTCCCTCCAGAGAGGTTTTTGTTCCCCTGTGTCTGCAGGACAGAACATTCCAGCGATGTTTCAGCGCTGATGGGCCCTCGAGCCTCAGCCAGGAGAAAAGTCAGCGTTCTGGCAGAAAACCCTGCATAGCTCCTGGAACCGAGTGAAGAAAAGGAGAAAAGATGAAATACTTTGTTTACCATATCATGACATCACCATCATCACTGGAGAAAAATGCAAGTTCATCTTTCTTCCCGGGGATGGTCCGTATGACCCGAGTGATTATCCCTGCTGGATAGCGCAGCGTTGTCCTTCCCCTGCACACCAGCACACGCAGACGTGGTTGACCTCGTGGCCACCAGCTTCAGCAGGGTGCAGATGCAACCCACAAAGCTCCCAGTGCTGAATTCCCTTCGCAAGATGTGATGTTTTTGCCTCTTGGTTGAGCCTGAATGCACTCCTGGAGCTCCTGACTGTGGCAAGCTGTGCCATCCCCTGGGATGGAGTCAGGGAAGGATTCCTGCCCAGAAAGGCTTTGTGTTGCCCACTGCTTTAATCATCAGCATGTGCTAGCACCTACAGCAGGGCAGAGCATGCCCTTTACAGAAAGCAAGCCATTTCCTCCCTAGGAAACAGTCACTTCAGCTGGCATCTCTCACTCAGGTGCACAGAGGAGTTGTGGTTCTCTGGAAAACACCTGGAAATGTTTGGCTTAATTCAAACATGTCTAGGTTAGCAAAATCTTTTTCATATAGGGTTTCTTCTCCCTCTTCCTTTCACTTTCCTTCTAAGCTTATCCCCTCAAACTCCAGTTATTTGCAGGGGCTTTGCTATTTACTATGCATCTGTTCCTGTCCTCTGGTAACTAAGCAGTGTTTGAAGATCTCATGGGACAGGTAAATCCAGGTATCCCAGTGCATCACATTTTACCTTTTTTATTTCTTCCTGGTTCTGCTCTCACGGCCTCCCAACAAATCTGTCCCATCCAAACCGGTTTTAGGCTTTATGACAAAGGGAAATGGGTCAGTTTTCTACTGGAAAGAGGGGCCACTGCTCCGTTCTGGGAACAAGGAGTGTCTGAAAGTGTGCAGAGCTGTGTGACTGTTCTGACAACCAGAAATGCATTGAAAACACAGTGGTAAATGGCACTGTAGTCAGCTGAGATGTCCCTGCAGTGAGGATTTCTTCCACCTAACTGGAACTCAGATTGAGTTTTCAGGAAACTCCAGTAAATCTTCCTACTCACACCAGACCTGAGACCAGAGCCAGGGGAGTGCTTTACTGCCCTGAGATGGAATGGAAAACCAGAGCTCCAAAATACTTGCAAAGGGATCATCTCAGGAGGGGAAATGGTGTGGATCAGCTGAAATGATCGTTCTGTTTTTAATGCTACAGGCAACAGCAAAGCAAGATAAAGCTGTTTAAAAAAAAAAAAAATCATCTAGATCTCATGCTTTCCATATTTGAAACCACTTGGAAGTGTTTTCAGGACTGGGAGATTTACTGAACTGGCCCTTGTACATACAAACACAGGCAGGTTATCTCAGATTAACATTTTCTGATTACAGAAACCTAGTGAGAAAATTCCTTACAAAACATTTTACATAATTACAGCTGCAAGAAAATGCCAAAAGAAAGCATAAATAAAAAAAATCCTGGCAGGTTCCCACCTGAATAAAAAATAATGTTTTGAACAGTAGTTCATTAAGACTCTGTTCCTGTGGAAGTCAGAGATCATTCATCTCAAGGCATGGGTAGGAGCCCAGGCAAAAACGTGTTCAGGGGTAACAGCACCCAGTGAAGAATTACCACATCCCTAAGCTGCATGTGCCAGATGGACTAAAGATCATTTGATCTCCAGCAGCCTCGTTTTTTATTATTATCTTGAGAAAAAAAAAAAATAAATAAAAAAGCTCTGCTGTGTGGAGCTTTGTCCTGGGAGTGGGCAGAGCACCCAGACCTGGAGGGGCTTGAGGGATCTCATCAGGCACTGCTGCACACCCTCCTTGGACTCAGCCTTGCACCAGCCCTAAACAGCCCAAAATCACCTGGGTCTGTGCATGTGGACAGGCAGAATAATTCAGAAACACCAGCTGAAAAGGCCATTCCTTTGTGTGAATTCAAGGGACTTCAAGGGACAGTAATTCATTTAAATGTTGACTCGTTATTGGGCTGTCCTTCACAATTGTGTCAGGAGTAATTTTGACCTCAACAGTTTCTTTAATTGAACCCGATTTAGATGGGAGTCCACCAGCACTTCATTTTTATTTGAATTTTATGATTCAATTCAGCATTTAGTTTCAGTTGCAATCTGATTTTATTATACTTGTTCCTGGTGGAAAATGTATCCACCTATTACCAGCACCACATAAATTCAGATGCTGTCTCAGGGAACATTCTCACACGTATGAGAGCCTACATTTCATACATAATATGCCTACTTGTTGATAAGGCTTGTTGCACAACTCAGTGCCATAACCTTTCCAGAGGAAGTATTGTTTCAGTGCATAATATGTCACAAAGGCAAAGGACTGTGACTTTTCCTGCTGCTGTAACTCCTGGTATCTTTGGGGCTCATCCTCAGAGAGGTAGAGATGTTTCAACCACACACTGGGTACCTGTTCCAGCACAAGTGTTGATTTGAAAATATGTTCCTTCCCCAAGGAACTGATACTCACATGTCTCCAGGGATTGTTTTTGTATGAATAAAGGGCTCTGTCCCATAGATCTGTTTTCCCTTCCCATGTGGATTCTAGATGCTGAAATAGCCCAGCAGTGGTTGCACTGCAATTTTTGCTCCCTGAAGGCATTCAGAAGAGCTGCAATATTTCCAGAAGGACTGAGTATTCATGCTGCAGCACCACCACATCCACTGCACTTGGTGAAAGCTAAAACTGAAGGCAGAAAGGCTGTGGCTGTACTGTGGGGGCCACTTTCCAGGCAGTGGGGATAGGACAGGGCTGCCTCAGAGTCTCCATCACCTGCTGCTTTTGCTCCACGTGTGAGAGAACAAGGGGAGGAGGTGACTCTTTAGGAGGCTGCCCTAGCCCTGTGATTTTGCCCTCACACCCAGTATTTGAGTTTTGGGAGCTGCCTGCAGACAGGGTGAGTTATCAGACACATAAGCAGCAACCACTGCCTGAGCTGCCTTACCTGATGCACAGCCTGGTCTCCTGTGCCACAGTGAGCTCCACAATCCTGTGATCAGACAGAGCTGCCTGGCTTCAAGTCAGGTTCACTGCAATAGAAAACAAGTAGATCATTCCAGATTCTGCAGGCCAGATCGTTTTCGAACACTAACAAATTAAGAAGAAATTCAGATTTAATTAATTCTCTTTTCCCCCCTATATAATCCAAGAGCTTTTGTAACATCTGAAACTTTTATCAGAGTTGACAATGGTATAAATACCTCCCTGCCAGCTCCTAGAGTGCTAGCAAACAATCTTTCATCAGGCAAATGAACTCTTACAGACGGAGCAAGATATAAACACCCATATGTAAAGCACATTCTCTGGACTGGATCCACCATGAGCGAAACCCTCCTGCTTCTCTGGAACCAGCAACACTAACTCCCTTTATACATCTTAAGTGTCCACAGTCCAAACAATAACACATTAGCATGCTCTTGACACTGCTGTCAAAATAAACAGCTATTTATTAATGTTCTACAAGGCATTATTTTTAAGAGAAATCAATCGAGAAATAATGTCAGAAAATAATATATATCCTTCTGTTCCCAAAAACAGCATCTCCCTTTTACTTAAGACAACATCTGGTCCAGATAACAGCTGCCAAGGGTAGAGCTAAGAGTCACTGTGATTGCTGTTGCTTGGTGGTTGCTGGAGTATTTTTGAGAACAGCATTTTTTCACTCTGTGGTATCACTGCCAACTATTCCCTGGGATCCCAGGAGGACAATGCATTCCCTTTCTGCTCTCACTGGATAAATGGAATAAAGGCTGACCATGGTGTTTGCTCTCACCCATCAAACCTGCACTAAATATAAGAAGATATTGAAAGCTGCCTCCCCCTCTCTCTTTCTGAGGTGAAAACCTCCCCATCTTCACACAGGGAGACTTTTGCTGCCTTTTGTTCCTGTCGGTCAAGCAAATTTAAAGATATCAAGGAACCTCTTGAGAAAACCAAGAGAGGAAACGTGAATGCAAAGTGAACTTACAAACAAAAAGCTATTTTTAGTGTTGGGGGAAGCTCTTAGCATTGGACAAACAATAGAAGGAAGTTTCAGACACTGACTGCTAAGGAGAGCTAATATCCCCTTGTCGCTGCCCCACCTAGTCTGGATACAGGAATGCTGCTGCATTCTCAGGCTTCCCACCAGCCCCAAATTATCCACCTTCCCCTTAGCATGGTGCAAAAGTTCAGGGCTGAGAGCACCTGGTTGGGTCACACACACACACAGAACCTCACCCTCCTGCTGGCACAGGTGATTCAAGGTCACAGCGTGGCCCCAGGGTGGGCTCTGTGACATTGGTGAGGGTGGCTGGTGGGATTTCCATCTCCAGTGCCACCAGGTGTGGTAGCAGGGCACAGCTGGAAGCACCCACAAGGCTGAGGCCAAAGAGAAAAGCAAGCTTTGTGTACCCCAGGCCCAGGATTAGGACAGAGCAGCTGAGCAGAAGCAGGAGGAATGACATGGATGGCCTTGGGACAACCCAAAAAGGACTTTCCTGAGCACAGAGCAAAATGTGAACCAGTGGAGTCTCACTGGTGCTCAACAGCTGTAGATTCAGGTCATAATGTCATTTTGGGAGCCCCCACAGATTCCCCTTTTCCTCCTAGAATTTCAGCTCTCCACCCCCACAGGCAACACAAATAAGATATTTGTCAATCAAAGGTGCAGGTGGACAGGACCTTGTCCAGTCTGTTTGGTCCTTGCTCCAGCTGCATTCCTATTTATTTATTCATTTGCAACCAGAGTGAGTAGTCAGTGGTCAAGAACAGCCAGACTTCCAAGATCAGTGAAGTAAGACTACACATGAAGAACATTGTTTCCCTTGAGACCTCTCCCAGATCTTTGCATTTCTCAGAGACCTGAACCAATGTTCAGGGAACAAGAGATCCCGGGACAGAAATTTCAAGGAGCAGACAATTTTTTTACTTTTGCTGCTGGTTTTGCTATGAGTTTCCAAACACTTAAAGACAGGCTTTGATGAGAGGGTCAGTCAGAAGCTGGATGCAACATGGAACTGCACAAAAAAATAGAAACTATACAGGATTGCTCAAGTCCTTATGTGGCCCTAGTGCTTATATAGACTCACAGGAGGTCAGTCAGGGACATTTTGCAGATCTGCCTGCCAGAGGGAGAGAGGGATATTTATTATATTGCAACTAAGCCTCACTCAATGTGCCCTTCCAGGGACAAAATTCAGCTTTGTACTGGGCCACAACAGAGAGAGAGTGTAAGCAGCAGGTTGAAGGAAGTTCTGCCTCTGTATTCAGCACTGGGGAGCCCAAGTCTGGAATTCCCAGCTTTGAAATTCCCAGGACAGAACCCTGAGGAAGGGGAGGGAGCCAGTGAGGCCAAAGCACATGGTCTGAGGCAGCAATGGGGAATCATAGCTCCCATGAGACCATGAGCTAACAGAGAAGATCAAACCTGCTCTCTCAAAAATGCACAGCTAAAGATAAGTTGCAGCATGGGAGATTCAGATCATCTACAAGGAAAAGACAATTTTACCCTAAGAATGGTAAAAGACTTGGGCAAGAACTAAGAAATCTTATATCCATGTATTCTTTCAGTGAATCTTTATCAGTTATGTAGGGAAGGTCCTCTACACCCATCCAGCACTTAACTCTCTTTGACCTGCCTAGGTGTGTCTGGCCTGCTCCAGGAAATCTGCTTGGTTTTCTTCAAATGGCACTTCTGTCACTGAATGAATCCCTTGGTCAATTTTTAAAGAAAGTCACCTCTGATTTTGGATTCTAACCCACTCCTAGAGGCTTTTAAATCACTTTGCTCCACAGATATTTTGTCCTTCTTAAATATCACCTGTGGGAGATGGAAGGGTTGTTGTTTGCTGCTTCTTTCTAAATGATTTTCACATGGTTTTTAACAGTGTGGGGAAACAGTGATTGCAAAAATCCTCCAAAGAAAAAATATAGAGGATTTATTTCTGATCTGGCTCTTGGTTCCAGTGAAGCAAAGGGTTAAGGATTAGCTCATGGAAAACATTTGAGCAGCTCTGATAACAGAGTTTAGCAAACAGTGGGATCAAGCTCGCAGCGCTGCTGGTCACACATTGCAAATCACAGCAGCACCAGCCTCATACCCTGCATGTTTCTGCTTCTGGGCTGCACTGACTCCTGCAATAACTCACCCACCACTCCTGAGAATCCTTTGGAATCACCCTTCCACCCACCAGATCTGCAGCCATGCACCAGTGTCCCCCCAGACCTCTGCCCACTGATATCACACAAAGAGGGAAAGCTGCTGTTCCAGAGCAGGCACTCAACTCCAGCAGTGAGGAGATCCAGTGGAAACTGTGCACTGGCTCTGAAACACTTTGGCTGAGGATTTGTTCAGCTTTTTAAGAGAGATTGCTTAGTAGGGCAGCATGAGTGAGCTCTCTAAGTATAGTAGAGAGTGGTGCTCAAGAACAAAGGTGCTGCAACCTAGAAACTGATATTACACTGTGAAAGACAAGACACTCAGAGAATCATACAATTCTAGGGTATTAGCTGTCTTTTATCCTCACTGTTTTCTGCCCAATTCCATGGGTCTGTAAAATGCAGCACTGGCTTAAGGCACAGCACTGTTCCCCACTCACAGCTGGGGCTGCTCCCTGCAAAAGCATCTTTGCACAGCCAGGACCAGCCTCACAGCCAGGGAGCCCAGATGTTGGGCACAGCTGGCACCCACATTAGGAGAGGCTCTTGAAGTTGCTGTGGAATTTGACCACTGTTGAAGCCAAGAGTGGAGTGGAAAAACGCCTTCTGCTCTGTCTTATGTTTAAATTCCGAAGCTGCACCTCACTCCTCTCTGTTCCAAAAAGAAACAGCAGTGCCACAGCCATAATTCAGTGCAGCTGCTGTTGAACATGCTGGGGAGATGTAAAAACTGGTGTTACTATGAACACATACTTCACCTCTGGGATTAAGCTGCCTGGTTTCCTTCCACTAACATGCAAACCTTACTCTTTCCCATTTTCCTCCAAAGATGAGCACAGCGGATGGTGCTGGTACAAAAGAACCCAATGGCACTGATGTCAATGGGAAAACCCTGACCCCCACAGCACTCTGCTGATTCTCAGGGGCTCACTGACCTGTGCATCACACCCAAGAGCACACAGAGCCCCTCTGACAGTGACATGACACCTCATCTCCCATTACACCATTTGCTTCTTTTCCCCAGTGGTACCTACAGATCTGTAGCTACAGAAAGTGATGAGGCAGCTGCTGCCACACTCTCTTGGGCTAAGGAAGCAGGAATTTTTAGGCTCACAGCCCTATCTCAGATGTTGGGCAGCACCAGTGGGTCAGGGGAAGGTGTGAGGCACCCACGTGAGGCAGCTGTGATGTCTCTCTACAGCCTGCCTGCCTTAGGAAAAGATGAAAACAAATGAGTTTATAACCTTTTGTCAGCCTGTCCCAAGGATGTAACTTCACAAATATTTAGGTCAAATGGGGCACACCCTGTGCTGCACAGAAAGAGAAGGGAAGAAAACCCAGTGTTCAGCTCTCGAATGCCACACTCTGTGTGCTAGATAAGATAAACTGGTGCCAGCCACTTGCTATCGCTGCTGGCTCAGCCTGGGAGCTGAAGGTGGCTTAGGACAAAAGTGAGGTGAATACTTGCCAGAGGAAGCCACCATTTTCAGCATCACAGTCACAAAAAATCTGTAGTTAGTCAAAGGAAAACAAGGATGAACACAAGCTAAACTAAGCTTCTCTCTGCTGATGTTTTTAAACTCAATATGGTATATAATGAGGGATTCAGCAAAGGTAAAATCTTGCCTGGATTCATGGGAGTGCACCCACTTTAGCCATTAGTGCCCAAAAGATCACAAGGATGTCCCCACAAGCATGTCATAGAGGTGAAAACCAGCTGCAGAGGCTTGTGATTCCTGTCTTATCCCAGGTTCCTCTTATCCCAGTCTGCTCCTCGTTGGGACAGGAGTTGGTGAGCTCTTCCAGCTTCCCAGCCAGAGCCAAGAACAACTGACAGCCACAGGCAGCTTCTTACTAAGTCATGACAGGTTTCTCAGGTATCACAGGAAGTATCACTAAGGTTCCTAATTAGCCTGGAATTCGGTTTCCTCATGGCAAAGCCTGATTGGGATAAATCTCTGTCTCACCAGTGCCTGGGGCTCTCATCCTGCTGCTGGAAATGGGTGTCCACTGCCCATTCCAATTCTTGGAGGGAGGATATAACCTGGCCACAGGGATTTGTCCAGAACTGTCCTGAGGGCAGGGAACCAGGCTGGCTGCAGCTTCCCTGCACTCCAAATCCTGCTCTGAGCACTGGGCAGGGCAGAAATCTCTCCTTGTCCCAAGGCCACGTGTCCTGTCAGCAAGGTGGGACAGAGGCAAAAGCAGATGAAAGCTCCTGCTCTTCCCCAGTCTGGGCAAGAGGGCAGGGAAGGTTTTTGGCACAGAAGCGTGTCCCGTGTCCTCGGTGTCCCCAGGGTGGCATCACAGTTGGCACATGAGCACAGCAGACATCACACAGCTCTGTGAAGGGGACAAAGGCCAGCTCAGAGGCAGCCCTGAGAGCTGACAGCCTGGCCCACGGCTCTTTTCCTCCATCAGCTGTTCATCATTTGCCTCGACTGTGTTAATTCACACATTTCTCTCTCCCAGCTCCCATTGTTTCCGAGCAGGCCATTGTCATGGGGCCAGTTCTATATTTACAACAGGATGTCAGCCTATGCTTGCAGTTGCCTCCTTTGAACTGGATACTTTTACCTTCTATGTTGGCAAGGATGCAATTCAACAGAAAGGTAGAAAAATAAACATATGTTTATTTAAGACACGCTTGGTTGTATCGAAATGCACGAGTGGCACTTCTTCCTATTGGCCCTTCCACCCTCCCAGCCAGGAGAGCACAGGTTTTTTTCATGACATAAACAAAAGATTATTTCCTAAGAAGACTGAGAGTTTCCTTTAAAGGAGAAAAGAAAAAAAAAAAAAAAAAAAAAAAAAGAAAGGAGGAAGGAATCTGCAGAATAGCCCTTAGGAAGCTGCAGGTCTAGAGGCCCTTTAGTCCCTCACCAGCAAAAAGTATTTAAATATAGTATGGCCTGCCCAGAGCACAGCCTGAGAAATGCCATGTACCCAGCAAAGAAACCACTCTGCAGCCAGGGCCAGAGGGTGCCAGGCTTCAGGCTCGTGCCCCTTACCCTGACAAGGGCCCAGGATCTGCAGCCAGGCCTAAGAGCTGCATCTTGGAGCTGGCTGCTTCAAAAGGTTTGAATATGATTTATTACATTTTAATTTGCACACGCTGCCTAATTTTAGTTTGTGCAGCAATGCAGTCAAAGGAGGCATGCAAAAGCCTTTATCCACTGAAAGATGCTGCCAGCCATCTTCAAGCCAGACTCAGGATATGAGGCATCCACCTCCTCTGCCCCTCACCCTAGGACCACCAGGCTCTCTCTGTGCTCTTCAGGAAAGGAGATGATTCCAGGAGATTTGAAAAGCTCCAACCTCATACTCCTTGCAGTGCTTTCTCAAGACTGCTTTCAGCTATGAATAATTTCTATCTTATTCCTTGGACAACCAGAGTTCTGTGAAGTTAAGCTTGCATGAGCCCCCTCACCTTGCTGAGATCATGAACCTTCAAGTTCAAATGCAGCAGGTTGGGAAATGGGTCAGAAAATTCTTCTTCTTCTCAAAATAGTAAATTTTTGAGGCAAAACTGTGTCAAAGCCCAAGTGCTGTTCATGCCTCATGGGAGATGAGGCTGCATCACATCCCTGTTTTTGCAATGGGTGAGGAGTAAACTCCATTTCCTCTGACACATTGTGATCTCCCCAAGCAGTGAAAATGGTGACACCAGTGACAGGAATGGCTGGGAATCCACCCAAACAGCCTGGCCACTGATGGGAATAGGGACATGTGCTTCCAATAGGACTAGAAGGCCCATGAATGGCAATTCCAAGACACAAATGTTTCATCCTGGTCAAGATTGCTGTCATAGTTTCCAACGGGATCAGCGCATTTCCTGGATTGAATTTACCTCTTTCCCCTTAATTTCCCTGGAAAGTAGCTCATTTTGTGATGGTGGAATTAGCCAAAAAGGCAGAATGTGGGTAGGAGTGTTTTGTCCATTGTTGTTTTGGAGCTGTCCCCAGTTACCACGGTCTCTGCTCGATGCTGTACCTGCTGTGGAGACACAGGGTGACTTTGTGCTCCAGGACACTCTGACCTGTCTCCCACTCACTTTCCAGAGCACACACGAGTATTCACTGCATTCAGCTGTAATGAGAAGCTCTGAAATAACTCAGGCTCTCTGGCAAGAGACTTCTGTTATAACAACAGGCTTTGGCTGCGGATTTATCTGCCGTGGATCCTGCATCCCATACAGCACAGGGCAGCTGCAGCAGGATGAAGCCTAGAATGCCATAATATAGGCAGGAAGGGCTGTAATTTGAAGGCCTTCCCACAAGAATTAAGTAAAACAATCTCCTCTTTCAGAAGGCAACATACTCCTTGCATAAGGGTCCTTTAAAACAATATACAAAGCTGCTGAACAGGAGTCATGGGGGAACCCTCTCTGATCCTCAGTTCATTCTCAGATTTAGCTGATAGTTTCCCTCTGACTGCTCTAATTCATACAGAGGAGCTCCAGGTTTTACTTGCAAATGCAGAAAAGGCTGCACATCCCACTGGCTGTTTCCTGGGCCATTTGCAAGGATCATGATACTAACATAGAACATGGGAGTTTGCTCCTTACTTCCAAATTATCAGTGTCCTGGTACCTCAATGTCCTCTCTCCAGATGGAAACTGGTTCCGCTCAAGCTGCATTTCCCATCCAGAAGGACTCTTTGGGGAATTCTCTTCAGGTATCAAAGATCAATATTGAACAAACTGCAGCTGTATCAGATGAGCTTCAATAAATGACACAAAACACCAGGACAGACATGACAATTGTCTTTGTCTAGGCTTTATATCTGGGATCCAACGTTGACTCTGGGAAAGGCAGAAAGCCAGTTTATATTATTGTTATGTCAGACTATGTCAGCTGTTTTCCCCGAATTCAGGGCAAGTAGACATACTTTATGGAAAGAAACACTATTCTCGGCCCTCTATTGGAGTTTTCTCACTATTTCCTGCTGTCTTCAGAGCTGACCATCTTTTAAACATACCAAAAATATCTGTGCAGTAATGAGAGACTAGGATACCATGAAAAAAAAGGTGAATTGTGACATAATCTAGATATAAAAACACACCAGCATTTGCAATTACATTGATAAGGCAATATCTAGTACCAAAGCCCTGCTTCTAATATCAGAAAAAGGCTTTCAATGTGCAAGAAGCCTTTGTGAACTTCTCACCCTGAGGAAATCACTTCAGGCCTTCAGGGAGATGCACCACAGAGAAAACCCTCTGTGGATTACATGTCACAAAAGCTTTGGAAACCTCTGTTACAGCTATGGGGGCTTCCAGCACAGGGACAGTGACAAGCACCCAGCTCTGTTTGATGCCTAAGCCCTAAATGTTGTTAGTCTATTGCAATAGCCAGAGATGCTGCATGTCATGACAGAAGCAGGAAGACCCAGGGCTTTGTGGATGGGATCACAGTGTCCAAGGAAAACCACTCAGTCCACCCAGATTGAGCCTCTCTGTGTTAATTCTATGCAGTGTGGCTTGGGAAAGGGGAAAAGGGGAAAAGAGATCTTTTAGCACTGGGTTAAAGATGATTTGACTGTCCACAGGTGAGCTAGATGAGACGATTGTAGAAAAACATTTCTCATTCATTTATAGAATGGTTTGGGTTGGGAGAGATCTGCCATAGCCAGGTGACTTCAAACCCCATCCAACCTGAACAGTTACCTTTAACAGGGACTAAAAAATCATAATGCCTGGCAGAGTACAAGCAGCAGAAACAGTAGGAAATAACAAGGCCCAGCACTTCTACAGGGCTATATTTCAATGCTGCACACAGAGTTTGGAGCAGTGGAAACAACACAAGCTGTGAGGCAGAGATCTGTCACCATGGGCACTCCTACTTCAGAGAAATTTATGGCTAATCAGGGACATGACATTATTGTGCCCAGCCAAGTGCAGATGTGGGCTTGATAAACCTTTCCTTATCACTCCTGAAAGGGATGTGCTGCAGTCTGTCACTGCTCAATAAACAATTCCACAGCCAAGATCTCAAGTGCTGCCACATCGTGTCCTGATGATCTGCACTTCCCTTGCAGAGCATCAGAGAAAGATGCAACAACAAACACGTAACAAACACATGGCCACAGCCCTTTTGGGCTAATGGGTTGCCAAAAATGGGCAAATGTTGATTACTCGTGCGTGTTATTTTGCCTACAGAATTAGGAGTCATCCAAAGTCTAAAGAAGCCAGTGAAAAACCTGACAATGGATTCACTGGGCTTTGCATCTGCCTTAAGAACATTAGGCAAATTTAAGCTATCACCTAAGCATAGGCTGTGTTTTAGGGAAAGACAGACAGATAGGAAACTTTTTAATTTGCCAGTCTTGTGATTTTGCTTTATATTTTTGTTAACAAATTTTCTCAGTTATTAAAAAATACTGAACAGCTGGTCCACTGAAGTTTCCTCTTCGTTTTTTTATAAAAAAGTTCCTGTGGTACAGGTGCATTGCCTTCACAGCTATTTTTCCTGATTTCAAATTTCTCCAAGCCCTTGTTTTCCCCATCCCTCATGTTTGGCTGGACACCAGACTGGCTTTTCTGTGATGCTGCACTGAGCATACCCCATTTAGACACAGGGAGGGGCTGGAGAAGATGTCTGGTGATTTTCTTCCTGCAGACTTAGCATGAAAAGGGAATTGGGAAAAGAAAAGGTAGCCTTTCTCAGGCCATATCCTGCAGCAGCCAGGGACCCACCTGGTCCCTGGAGAGGCTTAGAAAATCCTCAATGTTTTGCCAACTCGTGAGCTCCTCACATGGCCCCTGGACAGCAGGGGAGAGCCATAGCACAGTTAACTTCAGTTAGCTGCTCCCTAACTCCCACAGCTCCAGTGGTCTGCTCCAAGAGCAAGCAGAGAAGCTGCCCAGGACATCCATCAGCCCTGGGGCAGGGAACAGGACCAGATCTCCCTTCTCTCCACTGCTGGAGCTTGAACTGACTGGAGGGGAGGCAGCTGAATGCACCTCAGCTCCCTCTGTGTGTGCTCAGAGCTCAGGGAGCTGGGGGCAGGAAAAGCAGGACCAAAGCAGGAGCACATCTTGGGGGGCAGAAGGGCTTCTCTAGTGCTGACCCCATCTCACCAAACTCCATCCAACCCAAACAAAATAATTGCCTTTTGCTGTGGAGGAGTAAACTCAGCTGTTACAGAGCTTAAATCTCTTTCTACCCTTTCCCTCTTAGACAAAGGTCCAATGCCACATACATGGGCTGGAAACCTTTTGTGGATTATTTCAGAGACTCAGTCTGGAGAAAGTTAGAGCTCTGTTAGGAATATTTCTCTTCCCTGAAAGTTTATTCAGCTGTAACTCTGAAAGTTATGTAAGGGAACAAGACAAAATTAGAATATTGGATAAAAATAGCACTAAAAGAAATCTTCATCTTCCTCCAGCATTTTGGGATCAACTTTGGGATCTTTTCTGGCTCTTCACCTAAAGTACCCCTTGCCCTAAGCTGGCATCTGGCTGAATGCCACAGCATTTGCAATGTCCAGGCAAAAAGTCACCTAGGATGGGAACAGCCTGGTTCCACATCCTTTCATGGCAATGTCCATGGCTGTGCTTCCCAGCCCTCAGAGCTTTACTACAGAGCTTAAACCCAGGTCCTGACAGTGAGTCAGCACCGAGCTGTCAAACCAAGCTGAAACCTCCAGGAAGCAGAATGTTCTCTCTGCATGCTTTTCGTACCACTCAGTGCATTACAGAAACTCCCAACAGGGAGAGCCATGGCAATGCTTTGGAAGGATGGGTTTATTCCAGCAGTAATTCGAGCATTTAAACTTTCTGACAGCTGCTGTGGACAAATATGCAATAAAAATCGAAGCCAATTCAAAGCTGGTATGCAGAGGTGGGAGAGTGCATGAGCATTTGGGTTCTGGGCCATGCTGTGCTTTGTTCAGCATTCAGACAGAGTGTAGGACTGCAGAATCCCTTTTCCACACTCAGGTCGAGCCTAAGTCACTTTGGCTTCATTTTCCAAGCTTGGCTGTGTAAAGCTAGAGCTCTGTCTCCCATTATCTGAGCATTTGGCTGCCATGGTCTAAAACATGACTGGCCCACGACGAGCAGCTGTAGGAATAGGCAATTTGAGCATCCTCAGCTGCTCCAGTTCACACCTTCCCTGCTGCTGCAAGCACCAGATCCTCTGTCAGAGACAGTGACCACGAGCTGAGGCCAGCAAAAGCTCCAGTCACTGCCAGGGCCTGTCTGTCAGAGCCCTTGGGTATCCACACAATGCTCCTATTCACATTCAGGAGAAATAAAAGTAGCCTGTGCTGCTTGGAGGTCCTGAGCTCGCTACCATTCCATCCCAGAATCACAGGAAAATGTAGGTTGGGAGAGACCCCTGGAGGTCAGCTAAGCCAGTCTTCCACAAGGACAACCTGACACTTTTTTAGATGAGCTCATGATGACACTTTTTTAGATGAGCTCATGTTCCAAACCTGAGTCTGGTTACACAGGGCCAGGAGAGAGACCCTACAACCACCCCACGGGTTCCTGTGGAGAAGCCACAGCCTCCCTTACAAATTTCCCAAATCAGAGATGGCAGCAGAACTTCCCCTGCTCAGAGCTTTTGGGGGAAGCCAGGGACATTTTCCACAAGCCACATGAAGTGGTGAAAGGGACCCCACATGTCCAGGAGCCCTACTGACTTTGGGGATCTATACATGCCTGGCTCACTCAGTGAAATTACATGAATCACTGCTGTACACAGCACTCGGGGGAATTCCAATGATTCCTCCCTCAAAAGAGATAAAAGTGTGGTGTGTCCACAACCAGCAAAGTGGTTCTTGAAGCAATCACCTCTCCACAACTGTGCACTGCACCCTTCAAGCACAAAGAGTTGTCCTTTTGGAGGGTCTGTGTTATCTGCAGGGGTAAATAAGGGTTCATACACAGAAAGTCTGGATATTTTGTTAAGTAGCAGGAGGTTTGTACCATACAGCCACCAAGATGGAAAATTTTCCCCCTGCTTTTATTGAAGCCCTTCTTTCTTTTATGGCAAACATCAAGATTATCATGCTGCCTATGCCAGCTGTCAAATTAATTGGTTTTCTAGAGAGATCTATAAAAACTGGTTTCAGGACCTGCCAGGACACATGCACTGCAGCTGGTCAGCTGTGGAAATACTTTACTATCTTTGTCAGAAAATGCCATTTTTATCTGTAATCTTCTGTTACACTTTGTCTCAACAACCTGAGAGGGAAGAAAGAATTTGTACAAGATCTCTTACTGTTCTGAGCTGCCTTGCCAGTTTTCAGTACTTTTGCTGAGCTGGTTGAAAGAAAAATATACACAGCAGAAAAGGATCCATCAGTAGAACAGGGAGGAAATTGCATCCTGGAGCAGAGAAGGTTTTGAGTGATGTTGTCTTCAGTCTCCTGTGAAGCCAGGAAATTCATGACCCTTTCCAAGACCAAACTTTTCCCACCTAAACTATCAGACTATATTATAGTTACCATCAGTTTTGCTCTGATCTGGTTCTTCCCATGATTTTTGTCAGCTCTCCCTCGTCATTTTGCCTTCTCTTGGATTCCCAGTATTTGAGACTGGGCTAGTTTTATCTTTACAATACATGCTAGCAGAATCAAATAACTACACCCAAAAAACAAAAAACAAAAAACAAAAAAAAAAAAAAAAAAAACCACCACCCTGGAAACCAACAAAGACAGCTGACTTATCGCCTGTGTTAGATTTCAAAAATCTTTACAATTATAGAAGAAAGGTCATTGTTGAAATGTTCACAGTGGTGTGCCTTCTGGGACTGACATTGTTTCTGAAGCTTCTGGAGGAACTGGATTCATCTGTGGTTCAGGGCAAGAAAAGCACAGCAGGTGTAATCCCTGACTCCAGCATCTTGGATCCTCTCCAAGCTGATTTCCATCCTCCCCATTCCAACAAAAGAGTGATCACAAGGGTCACAATGATGACATCTTCTTGTCCAATTCTCTCTTCTCTTCCACTTCAGCCTCTGTTTGTGACACCCTTACATCTTGTCTCAGCTTTCATAATCCCTTCTCCAACATTTTTTTCCTGGAGATGCTTTGCATATTGAGCAAATTACAGGATTTTCCCACTGGGAATTGGATTCAAATCAAAGAGGGGTGGGGGTGTGTTAGTTCATCATTTTCCACTTTGAACCCAACTGCAATAGGAACTTCTGATGGTGTATTCTGGATTATCAGACTGAAAACAGCAGAGTGATCCCAGACCCATGTTCTACAAGTGATTAATCTGAGGGACAGAGTACAGCAGCACTGGAGGCACAGTTCAGATCTCTGTACTTGCTGCCCTTGCTCCAGGAAGCCACCAGGCTGAGCAGGACAATTGACCAGAGGGAAATTCCTTCCAAAGCTGAGCTTGTACCACTCATTCTCAGTCAGGAATGAGGGTTTTCCACTCATTCCAGGTTCCAGATCCACACTTCTGACCAAATGAGACAGCTCAGAGGAAAGTCTAGCAGATAGCAGCCACATAGGTAATCCTAAGGGACTCCCAAAAACCCCTAAAAATGCAATGTAAGTTTTCAAGGAGACCAGATAACAGAGAAATGATGTGCAAACAGCACAGATTCACTCAGCAGGAACTGAATGGCAGTGACACCCAGCCACTAACATGTTGGTGATCACAAAATCACAGAACAGGTAGGAAGAGACCCCAAAAGATCATCTGGTTCAAGCTTTGATGGGAAAGGGAGCCCAGACAAGACTATGTAGCACCTCAAACACCTCCCTGGGGAGGTTTGACTGATTATCCTCAGGTTTTTTTCTTTTTACTCTGTAATATTCCTTTCTTATATCAAGATGATGGGATCAACCTGCCAACAAGGAAGGCCTTTTCCACTCCCTAGGATTTATTACTGACAGTCCAGACAATGTGAGGGATTGTCTCATTTTTCTGCTGCTTTTTCCTACTGTCCATTTCAAGGCTGTGGAGCAAGATCCACCCAGGTGCAGATGTCAAAAGCAATATTAAAAAGGTCATCTCTGGCCACAGGCAGCTCTAATTGCCAGTGGTAGAGGGATGCAGTCTCTTCCTTAGTCTCAAAGCACAGCACTTGAAATATCCTGTAGGATGAAAACAATGCCTGCTGCAGCATTTCTCCCCTAATTTTTGGGAAGAGGGCCAGACAATCACCACAATTAGTCATACATTCCAAATGCAGTCCCCATTCTTAGTTTCAGCCTCATGCCTGTCCTTACATTAAGGATGAGGCTACGATCTCCACCCCAAAGAGGGTCTTTGCCTCAGTCACACACTATCCATCAGTCTGGCTCTCAGTAATGAGGAAAGAGGCTTTCCTTCCTTCCACCTTCCATTTGGACCTTCACGTTCCCAGTGGGATCGTTTTACTGGGTAAAGGAAGACAGAAATAGACAGAAAGAAACATGTCAATATGTGCATTGAGGAGGAATTAAAAACAAAACATAATGAAATACCTGAAAGCACAAGGGAATTTGCTAGAAACTAGAGGAGAGAGGAGAAGAAGCAGCTATCACATCTTTTACTGCTGCACATGGAGTTAGTTTTGAAAAGTTTCTTCTCCCTCCCCCTGCTTGCCCACTCCCCTGGGGAGGGGAAGCTAGAGAAGGTATCATTACAATATTAATCACCTTGAAAAGGGTAGAAACCCAAGATTTTAAAACCACTGCAAGAGGGAGAAGCGTCTTTAGGGGAAAGTTCAAACAGCTTCTTTTGCTTGAAGACTGCTGGAAACAATATGGCAATCATTAGTTTCTCTCTCTGCAGTTCAGGGTCATTCATTTAATTCACACATGATGAGCAACAGACATGCACATAGGTCCAACAGCAATATTAAGGTTGTCTCTCTTGCCAAGAATCATGCCACTAAAAAGCACATGTGTGAGCACATGTGAGTTTGGAAAGGGTTAATGGGCTGCTGGGGGCTCTCTCTTCTTGCACAGAGGTAAAGGAGGGACAGAGGTTCAGATGGAGAACATGCTTCACTCTCACTTGGGGTCATCCATGGACATGGCAAGAGGAATTGTCTGGGAGGCTGGAGGACCGTGTCACCTCCAGCTGAGCCAGCTGCACTCACTGTGGCTGTGGCAAAATCCTCCTGGGATGCATTTGAAAGGACAGCATCCAACCTGGTGTGGAGGCACAAGAATCCACAAGTCCAGCCTGGTTTTTTGGGTAAACCCTGGACTTTCACAAGAATGTTTAGCTTAGGCTTCACTGTCCCTTCTCTAATAACTCCAGGAAAACTGGGTAATTTTTTACCCTTTTGGGGGAGTATCTCTAGTGACAACCAGCCTTTGCTCCCTTCAGATGGGTAAATTTCCAAAATGACAGCTCCCTTTCTACACAGACCACCAAGCACTTGGGGCAGTCTGCAGGGTTTTCAGGACAACCCTGACTGCCAGCAGCTGGCTCTGCACTCTGCAGCAGAGTTAAAATGAAACATGTCATCCAGCCAGAGAATCTCCTATCCCCTGGCATCAGACAGATCACTACAGAAACAGAGGCTGCTGCCTGACCTGAATTCTTTCTTACATCTTCCCAGTGCCATGTGCTGTTCCTCCACACAAACAGTCCCTGCCACTGAATTCTTGGTGTCATTCTGACCTGGAGCAGAGAGCCCTGTAGCATAAAGGGATTTGATTTTAACCAGAAGCCATACTGGAGGAGGATATTTCCCACTCTGGCTCTGGCATTGTCTGCTTGGTGACCTTGGACAGGTAGTGTTATCTTTCCTCATCTGTTTGTTAAACAGCCACTGGCACTGATGACTCCTGTAAAGCACTTTGACGTCTACCAGCCATAAAAAGCCAGGTGTTGACATTATTGTGCAGCAAGCATTTACTCTCATCTGCTTTAGATCTCTGCCTCCTTCATTTTCCTTGAATAACCCCTTTGTTCCTGTATTATGAAACACTGTAAGTAGACTCACAAATGCTCACAGGAGTGGAAAGGGGACTGATGGTGAGCCTCTCCTGCAGAGCAGGACTTCCAGGGGCAAAACCCCAGCTCCAGATGACCCCAGTGGGAATGCTGCCAAGGGGGTGACTACTTTATTGCTGATTCACAGCAAATGATAGCAAGAGAAGCATTTCATAGCACTTTCTAATCTGCTTCCTGAGAGTTTAGTCATCCCAGAAGTCACTATGAATAAGGATTACTCTTCCCTTTCAACAAATTGATCTCTCATGTAAAACTTTGCCCAGTTAACGATTTCTTCACTGCATGGTGAGGGTTTTTGTTTTTCTGGTGAAGTTGCCACCATCTGTGGCCAAACAACACACTCCAGCCCAGTAACCTCTCAGAAAGATGACAGATGATGTCTACTGCTCATTTCATGTGGGTTTTTTTGCCCAGCACGGTCTCTGAGGAAAGGAAGAAGGTGACAGAACTGAAATAAGGATAACATTGGTAAATGTCAGAGCTCCCTGGTGAGTGCAGAGATCTCAAAGACTTGGGAATGCTGAACAGATGACTCACTGGGAAGGGTCGCCACACGTCCTGTTTTTGACAGATGGGTACATTAAGTACATTGACTTATTGTACTTAGGCTCCTAATGGCATTATTAGTAACATGGAGAGGCCTTGATAGTGAAGGTGATGACTTTTGGGGCTTTGTGGGGTAGAAATTATTAATTAATAATTATTTATTAATTAAGTATTAATTATGCAGAATTAGGAAACTGGATTTAATGTAAAACCTCGAGGCCAAATCCTTGCATGACTATTTTGGAGCTGCTTACATCCAGGGCCTGGTTTGCAGGTGCTAAAGGGCATCTTCCTTGCAGAAAAGACAGATTTTGTCATAGTTATACTTGCAAACACACCAGTTCTCTGTTGAAATGCTATATATATATTTCACATTTCTTATACAGCCTGCTACATCTCCCAGTCATTTGGATCCACGCTTCACACCTGTCCTGAGCTTGACTGGACAATGAAGAGATTTTGCCTTAGTCCCATGGAAAGATTTCAGAATTATTTCTGTCTGAGTCAGTCCAAAAGCAATTTTTTTGAAATTTTATTTCTGGCATTGAAGAATATGTCATGTTGAAAAATTAGATATCATTTCCAAGTGAATAGGCAATGTATCCTCTATGCTGAAATCACAGTCCAACTTTCCCATATTTCCCTCTGCATTTTCAGCCAAAACCACTGGCTGAATGCAAAAGTACATGGACAGCCCTAAATCCCACCCTATTCCTAATTGAGTTCACTATTCAACAAATAAATAAAGCCATGCAGCTCTAATGTAATGATGCTTGTGATGACATTTTCCACATTCTGCTCCAGATCTCCATGTCATTTATCCCACCACAAGCTGGTGTAATATGCCCTACAGCAGGATGAAGGGTTTGGAGTCTGCTACTGTCTGTGAACTAAAACAGACCTGGAGTGAAATCCTGACCCCAGACAACAGCAGCTTTGCCACCAGCAGAAGTGGGACCAGTTTATCAGCCCAGGATTTCTAACTCAGGCATTAGAGGCTTGTGTTTTTGACAGTTTTAATCCAGAAGCCCTGAGCTCACTACCATCATCTGTGGATGTGATTGCATGGGCAGACAGGATAAAGCTGGAGTACTCAGAGTATTTCTGCTCCACTTCTGCTGCCAATTTTGAATCTGTCACTCAGCAGGTCCTTTCCATCCAAATAATTCTTCTCCTGGGGACAAAGTCCCATGACAAACACACCCCAGTGCCCTCCCATTTAACATGGTGCTGAAGGAATACTCATTTGTCCACTCCCCCCTCCCCTTCTTATCCAGTTGAAATAATAAATATTTTACTCATGATTTATTGGATTTCAGTTTGTTGAAAAGATCCTCCAAACAAATGAAGTTTTAATGGCAACAAACACCAGCCGTAGTGCATTAGAAAATATAAGCAGCAGCGGAGACCATTAAACAAAAACCACTTTGGATACAGCTGACACAGTGCTCAGCAATCTTCACCTCCAGAGGCCAGGGCCCGAGACAGAGGGGCACAGCCAGTCCCTCACTGGAAAAGCAGTCTGGAACAATCACAGATTTGAGTCCTTTGGATGCTCAGGGCTGCAAGAGAGACTTTCGAAATGATCATTCCAGATTTTGAGCTAATCAGGACCACAGGCAAGACCTCAACTTTGCATTAGGATCAGGCTGCTCAGAGCCCCACCCAGCCTGGCCCTGAGGAAGGGATTCATTCTAGGGAGGAAGAGCCAAGGCAGCCCCCACACTCTGTCCTCTTCCTTCTGCCGTGCCCACTGCACATCACCTCCTGCCAGCCCAGCCCTGCCCTCCAGCTCTCCTCCTCTGCCTCGTGCTCTCCTCCTAACAAATGGGCTCAGGATGGAGTTCCATCCCTGCAGGGCACATTTCCCTAAGTGACCCTCACTGCAAGAAGGGCTGATCTGCACCTCTGCAGGGAGAAGTGATTTGGGATCTTTTACCCTGCTGTGGAAGATGGATGCACCACCTGTGCACAGGTAAGAGGAGTCAGCACACCACAGAGCAATTGTCACCCACTCCAGGGCACCTCCAGTGTGTTCACAGCCTGTCCTGTCTCCTTCTCACATCTGTCACATCTGTCTCTGCATGGCTAGAAGCGAGTTCTTTGTGCCTGGGTTTATTCTCAGTACCCCCACAGTTACTCCTTTGCCCTCCCATCACAACTGGCCAGCACAACTGGTTGTGCAGTCACCCTCAAAGCCCATGCTGTCAAAACAAGCAGATCCCTCAACTACTTCTAGCAGGATGATTTTTTTCTGACTCATTTTGACAGTATCAGAGTAGAGAGTGAGTACTGGCACAGCTACATCTGCATGCTCCAGGCTGGAGCAGGGAGAGATCAGGTGGAGAGACAAAACACTCTATTCCTTCAGAGCAATCACAGCAAAGTCCAAGTAGAAAGGGATTAACAAGGATTGTCCAACAACACAACATTTGTCAAGCCAAGTCCAAGGATGTTTCTGCACAAATCCTAGGGTCTCATCTATCCACAGCCTTTTCTTAACTCATAGATGCTATTCAAAACAGCCTTGATGAGTGCACAGCTGGGTTTGCCACCTTTTATTCAAACAGGGGAAGCATGGACCAGTAATGTGTTCCAGAGACTGGAAATCAGGATGTTTTGGTTTGAGATAAAGTACAAAACATGTGTGAGTGACCAAAGACACCCTGCCTGAGCCTTTCAGGAAATAAGTGATTTAAGACATTTTACCATAAGAGCAAGAGTTTACTGTCAATAAACCATTGTTTACTGTCTACACAAGAGCTGTGGCTACTACTTTATTCAAACATTCATATTTTGTCTACTTAATCCATTCCAAGTCACTGCAAACAATTTCCCTTTCATCAGCCAGGGATGCATGGGAAAGGATCCCGTCTGTCTGTGTGGAATCCAAGCTGCACCTTGACATTCCCAGCATGTCCAGGGCTCTAACCTGCCCCTCCAGCCCTGCATGGGCACTGACCTGAGCAGTCACCTTTTTCCTGCTGCCTTCCCAGCTCCAAGGGCAATCAGCAGGATTCACACAGCACTTTTCCAAGGCCATGAAATGAAGTCCACCTTCCAGGAGTGTGGTCCCTGCCCATACAGCTCATGCAAACTTCACACTTCAGCTCATCCCTAGAGCTCCCAGTCTAAACCCATGTAGTACCAGCATGTTTTAGATGCCAAGTAATGAAAAAAAACAATGAGTTTCATTTAAATAAAAACAATCATAAAGCCCACATCTATCCACAGCAAAATTCCAGTTCTGCTCCAACCTGTGGGCTCATCATAGAAAGGCTGACCCCACTGGGAAAAATCATAATCCAGCTGATTGTAAACCACATACCAAATACTCACAATCAGATTTATTTCATGGTTTAGAAAATCATTAAGTCATCACTATGAGCACCACACTGAGGTGTGTACTGAAACACATCAGAATTAAACTGCAGCAGACCAGAATTGTTCCAGGAATGAACAATGTCAGGAGCACAAAGTGACCAATGTGGGTTCACAAGAGATCGTGCAATAATGGTGTGCTGGTTTGAAAGTAAAACCAGTGAGAGACTCCAAGTCAGAAAATACAATTTAATAGGAGAAATAAAAGTGAAATAAAATAAATAAAATTATCCAACCTGACACCCTGTTAGTTAGGGTGGTGGCAGCAGTCCAGATGAAGTGGTCTTGTTGGAGCAGTGATCCCACAGAAAGGTCTGGTAGCTCTGGTCCTCCAGGAGTCCAGCATGCCCCTGCCCTCTCTGCTGTCCCAGATTATATCCAGGTGGGAATGCTTGGCTCCTCCCCCTGGGTGGAGCATCTCACAATGGGCTGATATCATTCTATGAGCCATACAATGGGTCCTTGATTGCCCATTAACAGAGATAACACCCAGAGGGAGTAACCTGTGAGTCATGGGCAAGGCTTTGATGGCCCATGAACAGGAGATAGCCCAGAGGGAGGGGCAAGGGAAAACACTGCCCCACCTGGTTCCAACAGCTCCTGAGGGTGGTGATAGAATACATACTCTGGGCACATCTTACATTGTAACCTAGGACAAATGGTTGGAGGGCAAAAAACACTCATTTATTTGAATAAGAGCATATTAATTTCACTTTTAGCTAAAAATCAGGACAGGATTCTGGTTAAGGAGAAGGCAGCAAAAAGGATGAGGTAGGTAAATGAAGTTATTAAAAGTAATCATTTATAATAGCAAGGGGAAAAAAAAAAAGAGAAATAAAAATACATTGACTGAGGAGGATGTAGATATAACCAGAAACAGCTCAAGGTTCTGTGATGAACAATCCCACACCAGTAATGAGCCTAATCCAGAGCCCATCAAAATCAAGGTCTTTCCACTGACTTTGTCCTTTGTGACTGCAGGACAAGCAAAACTTTTCCCATTACAGACTGTCTGCTGCAAAATCTTTTTTGTTTCTCTACACATTTTTCCACTGATCTTAATAAAGTCATTTTCTTACATTATGTTAATATTTGAAAAAAAAAAAAAAAAAAAAGAAAAGAGAAACCCTTCATAAATACACAATCAAGCCTGAGGTAATTTTCCTAAAATAATTTTTTAAATAAACTGCTCTGTACAAACTTCAGTCACTTCAAAATGCACTTTGAAACTGAAGACTGTGGAAAAGTTAAAGAAGTGATTGCTGATAAATAGTTCCATATGATTTATCGAATATAATATCCTTACCCCCTCACCAGAGTGATTTTTTCAGATCTTAGGGCATGGGCTTTTTGCCTGCTAAGAGGTTTAATAAGGTATTTATATGCTAAAGAGCTTTCTCCTGTTCCTGTATCGAGCATCAGCAGTATTCTCCTAAATAGAAATATCCCTTAGGACGAAATTGAGCTAAACTGGTGGAGTTGTACAAAAGTGACTTCTAAAAAATACTTTAAATGTTTCTCTTTGTTGCTGGAACAGGAAGGATGCTTTGCTTTGGTTAGGTTGTGGCAACACCCAGAAGTTTATCCTATTAGATGTAATAAAATGTGATAACATCACATTTAGACGTCCAGCTAAATTCCAGAGATTTTCCTGAGGTCTGAGGGAGAATGGGAGTGGTCACTGTCTGATAATATGATCAAACAGCAGATGGAGAGTTTTTGATGGTAAAATTACAGGATACCACCTCTAGATAGCAGCTTGGAGAAGCCAGAACCCCCTTCCCTGTTTCAGAACAGGTAACCTCCTCATACTGCACTGGGCCATAGGAATATGTGACCTGGAAAAGCTCAGTGTGGAAAACAAGCCCAAAACCAGGCACTTTTTCAGCTTCTCTCTATTTTACCAGTTGCCTTACAAAGCACTTGGAGCACCTCCCTGGGTGAGCTGTTCAACTCTGGTTTAACACAGGCATAGGTGCCTCACACTGGAGTAAAAGATCAGCACTTTCTGCCAGAAATTACCCAGGTTTAAACAGACCCAGGCAAAATCCTCAGGTGTAAACATCCCCTCTCTCTCCTGCCAGAGCAGCACGAATTCAAGCGTGGGAAATGCACAAAAACAAACTGAGCAGGAACCCAAACTTTGTGCTTGGGTTATTGCTAATCATGTGAGGAGCTGGAGCACAAGGACTCCAAACTGCTTTTTCTCAGGACTTGTGTACACCAACAGAGCCCTGATGTCTGTTCCATGGAGGGACGGCAGCTCCAGGCCACATTCCTTGGTGGGGTGAAATCATGCATGTGTTAACCCAGCTTTTCACAGCCTTGGATCTGGCCACAATCCCCAGCCCCACTCGGGCAGGAACAGGCAGATCCATCTGTACCCACTTGTCAGATTTGAACTCAGATGTCTTCAGAGTGCTTGGAAGGACATAAAGAGTGTTCCTTTCCAAAAGCCTTGGCAAGGAAATGGCTGGGCTGAACTCTCTGAGCCCTAAACAGGAAACAGGTTCTTCACTCTCAAGTGGCTCAATGAAAAGTCTCATCCATAAGTGGCAGTAATGCCTCTGCTCACAGCCAGCCAGGGGATGCCAGAAATTCAGGTGAGAACACACGAGAGCCCCAGAGGCAAAATACTGACACTGAGAGCTCAGGCTCCCCTGGATCAGCACAGCTGACATCCAGCTGCTAGGATCTTCCAAAGGTACCAGACTCTGGGCATTTAGGAGAGTCTAGAAGGAAAAATGAGAGGGCAATGGGAAATACTGCAAGTGTTCACCCTAAAACTTCCAGAACTACAAGCAGCATGAAAACCCTTTCTGTATAAAGATTGGGTAAAGGTGCATTTGGATGGGGAAGGTTGTCTGATTGTGCCACACATCTCTGCAAAGTCACATAAATGTCCCCAGGTGTCCCAGTAGACCCAGGATGGAGCTACAAAATGCTCTTGCAGCTGAAAACAGGGGGCTGGAACAAGATGATCTTTAAGGTCCCCCCCAACCCAAACTATTCCGTGATTCCATGGACAGTAATGGTCACAGGGGTGAGGAAGAAGTCAGCTCAGTGTGAACATGTGGAACTCACTCACATGTTCAGTGTTCTTGTGTTTGTTATAGGAAAAAAAGGCTGAGTGTGGGTGGGCCAAGAGTCCCCCACTCACACAATGTGGAAACAATAAATCACAGGAAGCCCTGGAGAGCCACCTATGGTTTTTTTACATGTGAAAACCCCTTTTTCTCCTGACTCCATCATTCTGCCTTCCATCCTATTCTCAACCCAGCACAGGTTTCTTGGGAAGGGTCTCACAGCCCACTGGGCAGGGAAGCCCCTTGGCCTGAGATAACTGGGTGAACCCCTCAGGTCCTGTCTTGTTGGGTTTCAGTGGTTTTACTCTTGACCCCACAAAAACTTTGTCCCTTGACTTATTACACCACTATGTCCTGCTCTGGCTATCCCAGGTTCCCATGACACTCAGCCCATGCAAGGAATGTCACATCTTTCAGCACCCCAGTCCTGCTTCACTGGCTACAACAGTGCCTTCCTTTGAGGCAGCTCTTGTCTCACCCTTCCTTGGCACTTTCTACCTGCCTTTGTACTCCACATTTCTCTTTCCTTCCAAGATTTCCCTCTGGAGACTCCTGAAAATCCTAAATGCCTGGCACAGAGCAGGGCCTGGGGAGTTCCCATCATGGTCAGACCTCATGCAGCAGTTTTTGTAATTCCTCAGCCTCCCCTCCATCCTCTGGAAAAGGGGTCACCATGTTGATTTATAAACTTAGGAACCAAATGCCTCTCCCAGGCCTGGTGGGTAAACAGGCCCAGCCTCCCCAGCAGCCTTGTAGGAATACATATGGCAAGCAGAGCTTCACAAAGGCTTTTGTCCACATTTCCCATCAGGCAGACTCTAGGAAGACAAACTATGGCCAAGGTTACCTTATCAGTGACCCCCAGCCTCTGGCCCTGCCTCAGTAGTCCCCAGAGACCCCAGTGTCCATTCCCAGCCACACACAGATGCTCTCCCCTGCCAGGCTTTATGTCCTGGGAAACATTTCAGTTCTTTTTCCTGGGAATAGGGGCTGCAGAGCATGGAATTAGCAGCATTAGCCTCAGGGGCATACCCAGGGGGAGGATATTAACCTGAAATTAGACATTTTTCACCTTTTCTCTAAGCTGCAGACTTTTCCAAGACAGTTTGGTCTCAGTTTGCCTCCTCTCTCCAAGGAGGAGAATGGCATCCTATTGTCTCCATCACCAAGACAGGACATTTCCTAGATGCACAGAGAAGCCAGTCAGGGACAGGGGACATCACCCTGTGCACTTCTACCAGGAATAACAACCTTTCCTTGGCTCTCCTCTCTGCCTGCCCCAGAAGAAGTCTGCTCTTGGTAACTGCTTCCAAAAGTCCCCTCTGCTATCCTTATAAATATGAAATATGTGCTGCTATGTTTGCAATTATGGATGTTTAAATGAAATCTTAATTGCAAGAAGAAAGTATTTTTAGTCATATTTACACTACCTAGAATGAACAATGACAATCCATATTATGTCAGATGTCAGAGAGTTTGTTATTGTTGCTGTTGTTACTCTTTTGACCAACTCTTAAGCCATAATTGAAGCCATTTACAGAAAAAAAGAAATTACACTGTAGTCTCTCTTCTTCTCATTTTTTGCAATAAAAATCAACAAGGTAAACTCTGCCTTAGCTACAAAAGAGTTAATGTAAAGAATAACAGTGGGAATCAGGCTCCTCTCAAAGGGATATTTATTTGGTTTTAAAGAACTCGTTCTTCATGCAAAGCAAATGAAGGTTGGAAACAGAAGTGAAACATCTGCCTCCTCCAAAGTTATGAGAAACCTTCTTGCACATTCCTAACCTTTCTCCTGTCCTTTTGACCAAAAATCAATTACTTTTATTTTAAGGTAGCATATTCATATTGGGCAAGTGGGCAACCAGCACATAAGAAGCAATCTTCAGAGATGGACAGAAATGGGTTCACTAAAAGGAAAGGGCAGAATATATTTTTCACTTCTGGGAATAAATTTTTCATTACCAGAGAGACATCTTTCTGGATAAAAGATCTGATCTCTAAGGCCTTGGTTGCAGCAGATACTCACCTGCTTTAGGTTTTTCTGCAAAAGTCAAGAAAATGTCTTTCAAACTCTTTTGACATAATTTGCCCACTCCTTTGGATGAAAATACTTAGCAAAATGTTGATTTCTTTGAGATGGATGTTGATGTTAGCAAAAGATGCCAAATTGTACCCATTTCTGGTCAGACTGGGAGTGGCCCTAGCAACACAGGTTTGAACCCTGCTCTGAGTCATTTGGGCTGCAGTGTCCACTTAGATATGACAAGAAATGTGGAGGAAACTGGACACCAGCTCATGTTATTTACTAAATTCTATGGCCTTAGCCAGTTTGGCAGGGGAAGACTAGAATAAAAAGCTGTTTAGAAATTCCAGCATATCCAAAATGTATTACCAGAATATTTTTAAGCTTTCAACAAGTCAAACTGAATGGATATTTTCATTTAATCAAACTGCTTTTCCATCTTTTCAGCTGCCTTTCCTATCTATTTAGGGGCATTTTTCTTGACTGGCTGAACACAACTGTAAAAACATCAGACTAAAGCACTTAAAGACACCAAATAATGCTTTTGAGAACAGGTAGCTTTACAGAGTCCAGAAGGAAATGGCTGAAAGCTAAAATGTTTAGTTTATTCTGCAGAAGTGGGGCATAATGAAAACAGCTGGAAACAATTTCGATGGCAAGCTTCTTTTATACATCTCAACATCTCCCTAACCTCAGCATTCACCTTGAGTACAAATTGCCCCAGCAACTTGCAGTCCAGGATTAAGGAACTATTGCTTATTTAAATACAGATTTGCTGGGGATATCCACAGGAAATTTGAGGAGCTACTTACTGAATGCAGACCATTGTTTGCATTGCAGCAGCTTAGAGCAGACTCCAGCAAAACCAAGCACAGTGTGCAAGGGCTCGGTACAAATTTTGGAGGTGCCCTCCTGAGCTCAAATTGCCATAATTTTCCACGATTACTACATCACCTAAGCACTCAGATCTTCATGTTGAGTTGAAAAGCTCCTTTTTGCCCCCAAATCTGTCCCAAAGCCATGCAACTAATACTAAAAAAAAAAAAA
>WEIU01020377.1:74567-149198 GCA_013389925.1 Aegithalos caudatus
TTCAAATCAGCTGTAGCAGATGGGAGCTGTGGGCACAGAGGTGGATGTGAGGATGTGACTGGTTCAAGGTTACACAGACAAGCTCTGGCAGAGCCAGGAGTAAATCCACATCTCTGGCACCAAAGCCTGTGTCACAACCAAACCCAGTGATTCTCTCTGATCTTGCTTCTCTCTTGCTCACATAAATATTTGCATGGCCAGAATAAAACCACATTGCATTTTTGTCCCCTTAGGAAAAACAACAACCACTTAAAATATTTCTGCAGTTTCCCCCCTTCAGCCTTTTTAAGGAGTTGGTGGGGAGAATATATTTTTATTTTCCTTGGCAAGGAAGAAAAGAAGGAGCAGCCCAGGTGGAGTCAGGCTCCCTGAAAACCCTTCATTCTTCAGCTCTGCCTGCCCTGGCATCACTGCAGGACAGCACAAGCACAGCTTGAGACCCAGCTCAGGTGAAGGGAGCAGGTCAGCAGCAGCAGCAGGAAGGTTTTTGTGAGTGAGTCACTGGAATATTTCATGGGAAAGTTGTGCAATCCATGCTGGATTACCCATGCCAACTACAGTTCACTTAAATTGACCCACATCTGATTTCAGTACAAGCATACCCTGAATGTCCTAAGCAGGGCTGTCACGGAGGATGAACGTGATTAATCCATGCCTCTCTGTCCTTCCCAGGAGCAGTGAGAACAACTCACTCCCCTGAAAAACCATCCAGAGCCATCTCTGGCTCTGCCAGAGGAATTCCACCTGGCCGTGCCAGCAGCATGCTCAGCTCCAGTACAAGTACCAGAACACATCCATGTTCACATCCACATGGAACAGCACGAGGTGGGAAAACTCCACACTTTGCTCAGAGCCCACCTGACCCCTCTCCTGCAAGGACAACTGGCTGATTTTGCAGGAAAACCAAGCCCCCATCCCAGCAAGGAGAGACAGGAGAGGTGTTTCCCTCCTGCTTCCCTGCAAGGGGCAAAGGGGGAGAGGGAAGGCATGGATGTCTTCAATATGTTTGCCCGTTTCAGGCCTTTATTCCTAACACATGTTTCTTCTTTTATGCAAAACATGTCTCCTCTGTTCTCTGTCTCCTTAATTTCATTTTAAAATGCAATATTTTTATGACATGAAGAGATAAAGATATGAGGAGGGGAGGGAAAGTGGTACAAAAAGCAATTAAGTGTGGTGGCTGGTTATTGTAATGCACTAAGGGCAACCAAAACCATTCCCTTTGGAAAGGGGGGGGGGCATTTCTGCTGTTGTTATGCACAGGATTTTCACAGCTCCCATTAACAAAACTGGAAACTATCCAGGTAACACATTTTTCTCAGTCAAAGATTAGACTCTCATGTCTGAGATGAATGGAAGCCTTTCAGAGGAAGAAGCAGAATCACTGCTGGATCACTCCAGCCTTGTCAGCCATTTATTTAACTTATATTTGTGCTCCAAAATTCTTGTATTAATACATGAAGGTTCATAACTGAAGCAATAATCTGCTTTAAGCAGCTTTATTGAGTACATCTCTTCTAAACAGCTGAGCAGAACGAAGTACAGGGAGGCCATAGAAGTTCTGCTCTGGAGTAAATGGGTCACAGAGTTTGGTTTTTATAAAATGTGCTTTGGAGATTTCTGAGATTTCAGGATATTCACATCTGTCCATTGATCCAAGCCCTGGGGCAAAGACTATGGCACAACACTTCCAGGATGTTACTGTCCTCATCTGTCCAACACATCTGGTACTGCAGAAATTCCCACAATTTGAATATTTCTTTGGAAATGGAAAAGTCCAGGTCCACAATCTCTTTTTTTTTTTTTTTTTTTCGTGGAGCATGGATTATACAAAAGAACTTGACCTGAAAACTGAGCTCAGGCTTTCTCAGGGAAAACAGTGCAGGCTGGGAGGGTGTGACACCACCCTCCCTCCACAGGTCAAATTCTTCTTGCCAAGCTGCAGGCAGCTCCCACTGGGAATGCACACCTGTATCCACGAGCATTTTTGACTCAGGTTCAGTCCAAGGCCTCCTACACTGGCCCAGACCTTGACACTGAGCCACCCTGCTTCCCTCTGTGCAGGAGTTTCCCTGCTGCTTCCAAAAGCAACAGAACCAAGAGCTTCCTCAGTACTCAGAAATCACCCTGAGCCATGAGGATCTCCCAGAACCTCCTCTGTAGCACCAGGGTCATCTCCCAAGAACCCCACTGAGCTCAGCATCAGGTCCTGTCCGTGCCTGGAAGGATTTGGGAGGCACAGCTGCCTGCATGCCCTGGGCCATGAGCACATTCCCCAGCACAGACAAGCACCTCGACCCTGGTGATGGAAGTTAACACCAACTGCTGCAAGCTGGGACTCCTTTCCATACTAATCTGGTCACATAACATTCAAACAAACTATTTCCTGGCTGCAATTATTGCACCTCATAGAGAAATTGCACAACACTGGAATTAACAACTGCTCTAGTGCATTTAATTACTAACAGATACCTTTAAACTTGTGGTTAGGAAACTGTTAGCCATTCCCAGAGCTTGTGCCCCACCATCCATCCGCTCTGAAGCATTTTCAGAATCTGCTGATCCATAAAATGTACCATTGGAGAAGGTTTGTTTTGGCAGGGGGCTCGGTTTTGTCCAGCAAACTAATGGTGTCCGTTAACACACCATTACATACCTCGTTAACATACTTGGCAACTGGGATTTCCCCTCAAGAATAAAGAAATCACGTGTAAATCACAATTATTGTCCGCCTGGCAGCATCAATCATCACACACAAGGCACTCTGTTCTAATTCTCTGCCCACAAAATTGTTCCTTGCAGATGCAGCTGGGGCTGTCCTTGCCTGTGGCACCTTACAAGGAAATCACTGGCCAAGCCCTTGAGCTGTGAGTTTGTAACAGGCAATTCCTATCAGGATGCAGTGCCATGGATCAGGATGGGCTTGTTTTCTTTGCTTAGGCCATGGGCTCTTTTGGGATGCTTTCATTAGAGGGCTCCATCTCTTGATTTTTGAAGGAGTTCAGCTCCATGCTGTGACACCCAAGTTTCAAGCTGGGCTTTCAGCAGAGCTCAAAGCTGGTCCTCTAAAGCTCTGCTGAAAGCCTGGCACTAAGAAAGGTGGCTGAGAGATGACAGCACAAATTAGTCCTTCTTGAAGTGTGTACACAGAGGGTTTGGTCCCCATTCCTAGCACTGAGATCCAGGACTGGTGGGTAAGATTTCATTCCTTGAGTTGCTGCATCTAATCATGTGACAAAGGTTTCCTCACGTCCAAAATCATTCTCAAACCTGTGGGCTGGACATTTTAAAAACACAGCAGTGATAAAATAATAATACCAACAATGTCACCAGCAGATGTGGCTGCCAAGGAACATTATCTACTTTATGGTTTATGACATAAACCGTGATAGAAAACACTTGCAGCAAGGGAGATTGGCATTACAGCCAAGGAAAAAATTCCACTGTGCAGTTAGAGCAAATAGAGCGTTGGAATCTCAAGCACTGCAATTTGTTGGGAATGGGAAGGAGTAACCACTGTCACACACCTCTCAGCTCTGACATTTCCCTGGAGCAGAGACAGTGGGGGCAGTCTTGTGATCCTGCTTTCTAGGACTCTGTGGATTTCACTCTCTAACACAAAACTATGAATTGCACAACTCACTGCCCCACTCATCCTTTCCTGGACAGGAAGGGATGGATGAGCATTCCCATCAGATGATGGAAGAGCATTCCCAGCATACTCCTGAGAGCCCCTGCCATTCAGGGAGGAAAGTGAAGAAGCCTGGACTCACCACCTCCATTGCTTGTGCATTTTCCAAAGAAAGAGCATTTCAACACAATGCATGCTTCCCCCACCACCCCTTGCCCTCCTGATAATTTGGAGGCAGTATTTAGTTACAAAAACAACAACAACAAAAAAAAAAGAACAGAGAATTTGCACTAGAAAGATAAAATTTCTTTGACAGTCACAACTTGGGAGTCTCATGACAGTAAAGAATATATTTATTTTCTGTGTTTGCATTTCCACTTCATCTCTGATTCCTTCCCAAAACTCCCAGCCTGTATTGCTGGTAGAAAAAGAGACGTACTAGAGACCACGACAGCAGACTGTAGTATTTTCAGGCCTTGATGGAAATCTGCAGTGTGTTTTCTAGGCTCGTAAATCTCAAGAGAAGTGTTTCATTATTCTGTTCAGGCAGTGTGGAATGGCTGAGCTACAGATCCTCTTGGATGTTTCCTTTCTGGGCCATTCCATAGACAGGCAACATTCATTTCAGAAGTGCCCTTAAATTCTTTCACCAGCCCATTCCTCTTAAGACAAGTTAGAACTGAAAATTCCTCTTTCAAGTCCCGTAGGATAAATTGCAACCTCAACATTCCAGCCTGGAAGGAGCATTTTTCCTCTTTGAGCACTTTGCCTTGTAGGTAGATGAGGACAAAAGCCATGACCTTCTTCAGCAAATCCAGGACACCAGAAGCCAAAGTAAACAGTTTTTACAGTGGGGGTTTTTTGGGGTTGTTTTTTTTTTGTGCTTAGCAGTAACAGGCACAGTTTTATTTGAGAAAAGGCAGGATTAATTGTGATACCTTCACTGTAAGTTAATAAACACATTAATTGCAACAAATCCATGAAGTTCATATATGGATCCAAATTAGCCTTGCATTTGGTAATCCTCAGTTCAGGACCACTTCATCCAGGCTCAAGAATCTGTGAGATCCTTTAATACTTTTATATAAGTGCAAAGGATATTAAATCAGTTTGTTACTAAGCCATCTGGAAAACGTAAGCTGCATTTTAGGAGTGACTGCATGAATTGTCCAAATGCAATGCATTTTTCCAAGCTATTCACACTGAGGAAACAAAGGAGACACAGNAAAAATCACAAAGGTAGTAACTTTCATCAAAGAAGACTGAGAAAGTGGTGCAGAAAGCAGACTCCTCACTCAGTGCAATCCATACTTTCAGGAGCAGCTTTGGAGGGCCAATGTTTATGGCAGAACTATCCTCTTTCTTTGCTCAGTGTCACAGAAAGGCATTTCAACCTGGTAGCAAAATGTTTCCACTTCAGCTCCTCTCTCACCTTTTAAAGCACTGAGAAATCCCCAGAAAAGAGCCCCAAAAGGTCAACCTGAAGGGAGTGGTCATAAAGCAATTTGCACTGTGGTCCAGTTCAGTTTTGGACGTGCAAAAATTCCAACTTCAACCATTCCTAGGGGAAAGTGGAGTCCAACAGGGAGCAGGAGCAGCCCCAGAGGAACACAAGGGAGACAAGAGCATCCCCTTTTATGTCCTCACTGTAAAGCTTCTGTCAGGAGAAGGGAAGTGGGGGAAAGCAGGGTAAACAAATCAGGTCTAATCATCAAGCAATAGATGAAGATTTGCCACACCTTTTCCATCTGTCTTTTTAGAAAAGAGGGTAGGCCTATATTGAAAGATGAAGTCTTTGACCTGAAGCGATGAATGAAAACATAACTGATAATTCAAACCTGCCATGGGGGAAGTTTAAAGAAGGGTTGCCCCAAATGGCTTCAGCATGTTCAAAAGCTACTGCCAGGAACATGGATTTTTTTTTTTTCCTGTGTTTGTTGGTTGCTCTGCATTTAAAACATCTCTGTATGTTTGTTTTTCTTCCGGTCTTTTGTGGTTGCTTTGTAAACATCTGGGTTGGGTTTTTAGTCCTTTGTACAAGAAGAGTGTGTGTGTTAGTTTTGCCAATGGTTCTTATGTAACATTTGTGGGGATGAAGGAATTGGTTAAATCAGCTCCTTTGAAAAGCCATCCCAACACAAAACTATTCCAGGAGCATCTCGTGAAATGTCCTCTTCCCCCTTCCATAATGTACCATCAATTTTTCCTAACTAGGTTAAGAACAGAGACCTCTCTTTCAGCAGTAATTACTCAACATGACATTTACTCCTTGCAATCCCATATCCCTGCTGAGCTTTGTGGTGGGCTTAAGTCACCAAAGGGCCCATATGCACTTTTAGTACAAGAGAGAAGACACGGGGGAGTGCATTTCCCAAAAAAATTTGGCTCTTGCATTTCTTCTCTAAGGTATGGAACACCTTAATCCAGCATAAAAAATGTTAACCCCTCCCAGAAGTAGAAGAGTGAAATTTAGCAGCAGAAAAATAAATTCTTCCATTGCATTTTCCTGCAACGGGTATGATGGGCTTTTTGACAGCTGAGTTCCTGACTTTTAAGCTCCTCTGAAAGCCCCTGCAGTTGGCATTTTTATATTACCTCACACTAATTCTCCTCCAATAAACGAAGAGTTTTGCAGCTTTTAAGACCCAAGGAAACACTTTGTCTGTCAAACTCTATTTTCCTCTACAATCCAGACCATAAATTCTTTACCTAGCATTTCCTACTGTAAACATTGGGATTCTGTCACAAGTTTTCAACAAACATTTGGTGTGACTAAGACCTCTCTTGTTGGGCCAGCCCACTGTGCCCTGTACCCAGCTGCTGATCCCTTCCCACTGCCTGAAGTCACAGCTGCCTATTTTCCAGCCTGAGGTGAGAGCATAAATCAGATTTTTTGGGACATCATTGGGAGATGGATTTTAAAAGAGAGCTCCTCATTTCCCTCATGCTCCAAATGGAGGAAAGGCAGAGGAGATGAGAGAGGTAAAAACAGAGGAGAATCCATGAAAGGATAGCTATAAACAGTGAAGGAAAAAGCTCTGCAGGAGAAGGGGAGCTGAACAGGCTGACAGTAGAGAGGTCAATATTATGGTGCTACGTGGCTTGTACATTAAGATCTCTTAATGGGCTCTTTTCCTCAGGAAAAGAAAAAAAAAATCTCTTTTCACAGGCTTTTGTGATTACAAGATTCTCCCCTCCTCCATTCAAAAATGCCCTCACAAAGCTCAGTCTTCCTAATACGTTTGGTCACAAATGGGAACAAGCTGCACTTTCTAAATAAATATTTTATGGGGTTTTTTTTTCCTTCTCTTCAACAACGGAGTTCATGTAACAGATTATCTGAACCAAATGGGTTTACAGTTTCCTACTTCCCCAGTTCCTCACCAGTAAAACTACCACAGCAGAGGCAGACCACACTCAATACCAGCAGTGTAGTTGGAAGAAAATGTGGGGCTTGCTCCACTTTGAATTTGGGTTGGTTTACCCAGATTTTATTTACCACTTGTCAGTACCAGACACAGCCCTGCTTCTCAGGAGTGATCCATCCTTTCATTTTGCACCCATGTCCCAAACATTAGCCAGGCAGGTATAGTTTTAGGGAGAGGGATGGATTGCTACACATCCTGATCTTAGAGGACAGGTGTGGACAAAGGGCTCTGGGACAAGCCTGTGGTTACCCAAGCACAGCCACCACTCAATGTTCTGCATTTTGCTGGCTCCCTGGGACCATGGCTGTGAGTTGTGTTTGTCCAGATACACAGGGGAATGAAGAAGTGAAAGCAAGAAAGGAGAAAAATTATGCTGTCACCAAGAAAATGTTGTTCTGACTGTTACTAAAGTTAGAGGTAGCAGATAAATCTGTAATGATGAGGAAGGACAATGATGGAGCACTACAGCTCTGACCTCAAATTTCCTGAGTTCATGCAACATCTTAAGCTTTTTTCCAGGTCACCAGGTGTTGCAGGAGGTATCTATTCTGGTTTCCTTCATCATTTCCCCTTCTATGTCCCAATAACTATCTAACTAACCAACAAACTAACTAAATAAATAAAGAGTTATGATTTTTGACTGAATATTGATAATGGAGTTCCATTGAACAGGGAGGTTGGACCAGAGGTCCCACTGTGGCCCCTTCCAATCTTACCCATTCTGTGATAACAAGATTTTGAAATATTCCAGCCAGCATTCAGGGGTTGCCCATAAAAGACTACATGACTTAATATCACATCTATGCTTGCCATGTGTGCATGAATCTAACCCTCATGTCTTCTTTCTCACTATGCTAGAATAACTCATTAAATAATTTCAGGATCATTGGAAGAAAGCAAAGGTAGAGGAGCCAAAACTTCTATTTCTGTCTCAAATTAACATTGTTTCTGTTCTTTGACTTCATGCAGGTGAAAAGGCACTTTTAGACAGCCAGAAATTTCTCTGAATGAGGAATAAAACCACACTGGCTGTGAAGAGGGGAATAAACACACATTGGCAAGGACCACACAAGACTAAGACAGCAAATATTGCAAGAGAACAATCCCCCCCAGCCCTCTCCATGATGTCCTGTCCTGTTCATACCATAGATGCCAGCACACAGAGTGACAAATACACCATTGTATCTTTCCCATGATGGAAGCTCTCACCCTGTTTTGAAAAACCTTGGATGATAAACATCATGGGTGACAATCACCCCACCAGTGACCCCTGCAGAACTCCATCCCCAAGGTTAAAAAAACATCCTTTCATAATTATGGGGTGAGAATGATCTGGTAAACAGCCATCAATCCCTTCAGCATCTTGCTCAGCAGATCTTGACCTTCCCTAGTGAAGGTACCTCACCAATCCAGGACCACAGGTTGGTTTGGTGATGGCTTGATCTGCTCATGTGCTGACCACAAAATGATGTGACACTCATACAAGCAAAAAGGAAAATCTCTGAAGGGATTAAGCACAAAGCAACCAAGAAATACATTTAAATGAACATGGTAATAAACTGCAGGAGATTTAAGGGCTGCTAAAACCAAAGATCTGAAATTTGGAGAGTGCTGGTCACAAATGCAAAGCAATGATCTTGCAGACCAGACATGGGAGGTCATAACTCAACAATATGATGCAAAAGAATCATGAGGAGGAAGAACTTAATGAAGTAATAATAGAAGCAGTGGCAAAACCCCTGAACTCTCTGAGCCAAAAAGGGAAATAAACTCCCATACATTCAAATTTCTAAAAAAAAATTTATATATGGAAGTAACTAAGCCATGCTCATAGCTTGAAGAGTGGAAGTTTCTTAGGCAGGAAACATGTTGGACTCCTCTCCAAGAGAACATTTGAACCTCTCCACCTCAAACAAGGTCTTCATGGAAGCCCAGCCTGTAGAGTCTCTGTTTCTGCTTGCCTTAATATTAGATCCATTTCAAAAATATGCATAGGTCAAATACAGAGTAGTACCCAATCACAAAATTCCAGCTCTTCTGTCTGCACATAAATCCAAACTTCAACAAAATCTGGTGGAGCCCCATACTTAACTTTTGTCCATCTTTGAAGAGAGACAAAATCTCCAGGACAGAAAAAACCCTGGAGGTTTTGAGTCTGGAGTGTGCCCACAACTCCAGAAATGAGGAGAAAACTTCTCTGTGTCCAAGCTGAGGGAATGGGATCTGAATGTTTGTCAATAGGAGAAAAAGTATGAAATTCCAAAATGTGAGTTTTTTAAACTTGCTTTTTAGGCTGAAACATGAATATCTATAAACTACTGTAAAAACCAAACACAGGTTTGTTGTTTTAAAAAGAGCAACAAAACTGTTTAACCAGAGCTTTTGCACATAAACTCTGTTCCCACAGAAGAGAACCAGTTTGTTGAAAGCCAAGCAAGTACCAAACCAAAAGTCTGGATTGTGACAAGAGGTCTCACTTAATAACTTGTCAAAGCTGATCAGATTGGCACTGTTCTTTCACACAGAGTGCAGACTCCAGATAAGGCCTGAAATATTCACCAAAGTGCCCAACACCTGCAGGTAACCAACACAGAGCCATTCACATGGACACAGCTTCTTCTCTCCTGGTGGGGACACCAGGTCCCTGCTAATCTTCCCACTTCCACTGTGGATTTCTGAGTTATTCCTGATGTACACAGGCCCATCTTTGGGCAATTGTTACAAATAATGTGACTGTACAAGGGTAACAGAATGAATCTGGCCAGAGGCAACTGAATAAAACATGACTTCAGACAGAGTCCCTCTTGGTTTTGCACTGTCAAGCAGCCAAGGCCACAGCTTGTAGCTGCATGAGGTGCATATCTGAGATAAACAACCACTGGTGACATTTTAGGCCAGCTGAGGTAATAAATGAACACTGACTTCCATCACTATCTCAGATGAGTGGAAAATATTGGTCAATTAGCAGCAAGTTTCCACGAGCTGACTTCGGATAACCTGACCATGCCCTGCTTTGCTGTGTTTTCATTCTGAGTTTTGAATAGCTTTTTGTCACAGAAAACCTTTAAACCAGAGAGCACACACAGAGCTCCAAGGCATCAGAGCCAGAACCCGGGTCAGGAATGCTCTGACCTTGATACAGGACAGATATGGTGGCTGCAGATTACCTTCTCTTTTTTTTTTTTCCATGCCAAAATGAGTTCTCCATGCCACACTTACAAGAGGGGAAGCTGTGATAAGCAATGTTTACATGTGGTGAGGACACTCCCAGGGGCTGGCACCATTGTCTGACCCAGCAAAGATCATTTCCAGAGGTGCTGGAGGGGCAATTTTTCCTGAGGGATACCAAGCATCCTTTGATGGAACTTGCCCAAACCAACCTCCCCTAAAAGTCAGCACATCCTCTGGCTCTGCAGAGGTTGATCAGGAGCAAACTCTGTTGATGTTCACCTGCTGCACATCTGCACAACAGCTCTGACAGTAGAAGACAAAATCTAAATTCGTCCAGATTAAGCCAGAGGGACAAAAAGGCAGCATTTGTCAACAGGGCTGCAAGCAGTAGATCAGATACCAGAGTAGGAATGAGAATTCTTTGGTACAAAGACACCCTTGAGGTGAAAGAACCAGGCTGAAGAAATTTGGTCCAAAAGGATCTTCCAAGTCACCACATGGCCCTGCAGACATCAAACAGTGATGGAGTTTGTCTCCAGGTTTATGGGTTAGACAAGAGTTTCACAACATAGCTGTGCTCAGTTCCCTCATACCTGGTCTGCATAAAACATTTCTGCTGCAATGGTGGGCCAAAGTGGATTCTGTGCCTGTCTGCTCTAAACCCCTTCAAAGAAGGGAATATTTCCTGCAGATCCAGGCTTTCTTTTCATTTTGAGGTCACAGAAATGTGAGTTTCTTTGGCAAAGTTTCCTGGTTTGCCTTGCTGGAGTTGGGGTAACCAAAGCAAATGAATCAGGAGCAAGATGAGTAAGTCCATATCTATCCAGTTGATAACCATCTTACAAAGCTGTTCGAGGGCAAAAAAGTACATTCTCCTGCATTGAATCAGGACATCATAACTTAGAAGTGTTCCAAGTTAAACACATTCAAAAACTGTTTGACTCATGTTTCACATTTAATTCTAGATCTCTAAAAAAGTTTACAATAGCAAAGCTTGCCTGGACTAAACAACAGAACTGCATGAGGCACGTGGCATTAGCTCAGGCTTCTCTGGCCAGTTTTCTAAATGAAGTGTTTGGAAAGAAGAGAAACACACAGATTTGGAAGTGGAATGGATAAGAGATTTAGTTTCTCCTTTTACAACAGAGTCCTGGGCAAATCTGAAGGAGCCTGCAAAACTTCAACAAGACATGCCTTAAAAGCAGCAGCAGCTCTCTCCACATAGACTGGAATTATTAAAAGCAGGGCAAAAGAGAAAGATTCAACACGGTGCTGGAGAGCTGCCGAAAAGCCCACATTTGTGATGTAGTGTTTGGACTCAAATCATGTTAACAGGGCAAAATAAATCTGCAGAAAGTAAGAAAGTCTGAATAGAGTGGATGTAGCCAAGGCCCAAAACTGGTCACAAATTCAAGTGGTGGGTAGTTCAAAAGGGAAGTATTTGAAACTCTAATTCTATATGGCAAAAAGCTGGCTCTGCTGCCGTGCCCAGGGTTTACTTTGAAGGTCACACATGCATTAGAGTACCAAGGGAGCAAAATCTGAGTGATCAACAGAATGGCAGAGCAAAGAGCACTATAAAGACTTCATTTCCCTCACAGGTTCTACCATGGGCAGCTCAGTTACTGGCAGTGAGGATGTTATTTCTAATGTAAATATTTCGCTTTCAGCACAGCTGAACTGGGAGGGATTATAACAAGTAATGAATGAACTTCCAAATACCTCTCCAAGCCAAAAAAACCAATGATGGCATGCAGAGCTGAATCCTTTCAATCATCCAGAAAGAGATGGAGAGGATTTTGCATGGCTCTTAGTAATTACTACCTCCAAAACTGCCAGTGATGCCTTTTCCCACCCATCTTGGTCAAGGCAATTATTATTCCAGGTTCTCACTCTTGGCCTACACCTCCATTGTCAAGCCAATGGGAGAATGACAACATCCACCAGCTGCCTGGACAACATCCAGCCTGGATTATTACAATGAGCTTGTATGAGAGACAGGATTAGAGAAGCAGGGAAAGTCTACTGATAAAGCTGCCCCATTTGTTTTGATTCAAGATATCCAAGTTGTTTGGTAAATATCTGTGGTACGTGGGAGACTTCCCTGCACCCTGAACAGCTCCATGGGGTTTGATCAGCCTCTGCTTTATTGCGAAATCAGAGAGCTGGGGGGTGATAGCTGGGTCAGACTCCAGGAAGATTTTCTAGGTTTAGCTTTTGTGCCATTTTCTCCTTGAAACAGAAGAAACTACTCCTAGAAATCACCTGCAATGTGGTCAGGATGGAAAGTTCTTTGTGCAGGACATTGCTGTTTAATTTAACACACATCATAACATTCCCATTCCCATAAGTTAGCGTCCATACTCTTAAAATATGGTCCAACCAGATGGGTTTGCATATTTACAAGTCCAGCAGTGAAATATCCAATGCAGCAATTGCTTACATCACATCCATTTTGTTAAAAGACACACTGGAGTATTATTCTGAAAACTAAAAGGACCACCCTGTGCTGAAATTGCAGGATATCACTGGACTGTGCAAACTGACTCGGGCTTGAAGAATTTATGAATGAACTTGCAGAGTGTGGCTGTCCATCCTGCAGTGTGCAGGGAGGGAGCCCCTCCCTGTAAGCACTGCACATTTACCTGCCCACTGAGTTCATCCAGAATCACACCCCAGGGCTCAGCCCGTGCTGCTGTGTCTCTGGAAGTCTCACACCAACAGATCTGAGATGAACAGGCCACTCAGGCCTCTCTGGAAGGTGGCAAATGACACAGCAGCAGAGAACCTATTGCTGTCATGATATGACCACCTCTCTGGCCTTGTGGCCCTGTCTTTGGTCTGATTTTGAAACCTTTGTGGTGTTGATTTCCCTGACATCACACCCAGGCAGAACCTGAACTCAGAAACTCCTCTTTTCTATTCTGTTTGGCTTCTCTCTCTTATTTGCTTGCAGGCCCTTAGCAAAACAAATTCAGGGGAGCAAATTCTTTATGGTTAGATGTGAAAAAAAGACACAACATAAGAGGAATTAATTTTGAAGGAACCATGGAGCTTGGCTGACCAAGAACCCTCCCACAACTCACAATACTCTGTGAGATAACAGAGATACTGTCTACTGTCTTCCAAAACAAGGTGTTTTCTGATCTCCAGGATCCTGTGACTGATGTGGCTTTTGTTCCCCTGCAAATAAAGCCTTTAATCCTCTCCTTTAGCCTTGGTTTTGGACATTAGGCAGGTAAAAAACCAAAACTTTGATTACAAACGGTTCCCTGTTCTGTGCAGAATAATGGCTGAGGAAAACATAATCCCAAGTGCCAAGCAAAATGCCTAAGGTTAGTGTTATTTGTCATTACAAGTGCAGAAAGAATACTAGCTGCCAGAAGCTCTGTGCAGGGATGTGAAACCCACAAATTTTTTGCTCTTTTTTTTTCTGTTTTCATAACTAGGAATAATATTTTTCAATTGCTAGATCAACCCAAAAAACTGTGGCAAAGCAGCCTTAAAAGGATTCAGAGGCTGCAAGGGCATCAGAGAGGCAGGGATTTGTGAGCAGCTCCACACACCAACTTTGACCATTCCTGTGGATCCTGGGCCAGGTCCTGACCTCATTCAGATGCAGATAAATCCACAGCCATTTCAGTGGGGCTGTGGGGATGTGAGATCAGCACTTGGCTGGTGGTGCTGGCTGAGCTGTGGCAGGTGGGCACTTGCCAGATGGATGTAATGGATGGTGTAAACACCAGGATTGCTCACAGCCATTATGTAACCTGCTGCTTTACAGAGGGGTTTGCAAAAGGCACTGGTCTCCATGGCTCCCTCTGTGCCATCACAGAGATCCTGTGTCAGGTCCACCCTTGCTGAGCACAGGTGGGGTTGTTTCTGGAATTTCACACGGACACTCTGTCTCCTTGCAGTGCAGTATTTACATAAACAACAAGCCAGGAATGAAACAGGCCTGGGCTGAGCTCTTACTCTTTCCAGCTCCTCACCTCATGCCTATTCATCCCTCCTGGCCATCGTGGAGCTGCAGGGTTTGGGAAGAGCAATCAGCTGTGGGATCTCTGGAGTCAGCTCAGCTCAGCCTCAGACAGCAAGAGGGGAAATGCCTCCTGGAAAATAGAGATAAAATACTCGTTTAGGCCACTGGGCACACAGACCAGCAGGAAGAGAAAGGAATGAGAGTTGGGGAGGGTAATTCTTGAGTATGGCCTCAACAGGCATCCTTGTTCATCCCCTACATCAGCAAATCCCTAAATATCTAATCCTTACACACCTGCTCTCCCTCCTATCCATACACATCCTTACCCCCACACCAGGACCTATTCCAGTCCCTGCTGGTTCATGTCCCATTAAGTCATGGCTGGTGACAATAACTATAAAAATAGCCCAAATTAAGAAAAACAATATTCTATTCTGAAAGAAAGCTGCCCACAATCCACAGTTTAGTCTGATTCCCCACTCTTTTGCATACTTTAAGAAACATGGCCGTGCTGTGACATACTAAAAGATTTATTTCTAATATGAAACCCATATTTAGTATTGGTTTGGCAGTGGTAGGAAGGAAACCACAGGCAGCTGGCATGCATTAAGTGTTAGTTGCTTGATAAACCTGGAGTTGTCAGAACTTCCAGCTTCCCTACTGAATCTGCTGCCATCCAGAGCTAAAAATTTGGGAAGGGTGCCTTTGGATGAGCAGGGCTTTGTTCTGAACATCTTAGCTGCAGGGATACCAGCAAGAGATACATGTTTGCACACATAAAATTTCTATTAAAAACAAGAACTGCCTGTAGCTTCTCTGACATTCTCTCTGTCAGCTCCCTGGGAACAGCTTTAGATGCACCAGCAGTGTCCTTCTGGATCCTTCCAAATTACGAATAGTACAAACACAGTAGCTCACTGTTTCCTGGAATAGCTTCACTATCTGAAATTTCCACTGTTCTGATCTAGAGAATTCTGAGTCTTTTTTCCTCTGAATGCCAGAGCCTGTTTATTGACTAATATTCAACTGCTATCTAAGGGAAATGGAAAAAACTCAGGTTTATGATGCTGTCACCTGAATGACTGCAGTGCTTAACACAGTGCAAAATCTGAATTAGATGTTCCAAATTGCTAAATTCACTTCCAGTGACTCACTGGAAGTATTGAGCTTTAAAATCTTCATTTGGTAGTAAAACATTGGCACCCAAGTGTTTCCACAAAGCTGACATGGGAGGTTTTTGAACATAGGCCAAGCAAATTAATTTTGGAATTTGAAATAACATCCATAAGGATTTTTTCCTATTTGTTCAGTTCTAGTCACTGCTCCTTACTGACATACCTTCTGACTTGAAGTAGAAGTGAAGACTCTTTAAAATGTCTCACAATTATTCATTTATGAAGTGTGGGACAGAACACTGAAAATTGAGATTATTGCCTTAAAAATGTCAGTGCAGGTGTCTTGACATTCTCCATTCTCTACCATGTGCCCCAGGAACAGGGGTTTGCTCTCCCTCCACTCCATGGAGGACTGCTCCCTCAACCTTGGAAACTCCAAGCACTCCAGCACCAGGACACTCAATCCTTCTGCAACTCCCAAAGAAATTATTCCGTGTACAGACCAACCAAAACTAATAACCACCATATTCCCAATACTTGCCTTTTGTTACATATGGCTCACATGGTTTTAAACATTTTCCTGTAGCTTGCAGTTCCACAAAGTTTTAATTCCAAAAGCACCACAGGATCCCTTGATTCCAGGAGATGGTGCTTTAAGGAAAAAAAAAACTCCAGAAGCAGCGAGGAGATCCAAACCATTCCCAAAAACAGGGGCGTGCCCTTTACATTTCACAGCATCATCAGGGATTTATGTGCCCTTCTCCAATGAAGGGAAAAAGCAGATTTACTTTGGACCAAGTCACCTCTGACAGCCATTTGCCACAAAGCAAAGATGATTAAACAAAACCATCTTAGGAGGTGGTTCCTTGTCATGGGAGGGACATGTCAGAAAACAGGCTTATGCTTAGCAAGTAATCTTGGATTTCACAGCTCTAAATGCAATTTTATGCCAGGTTTTTGTCACCCAACCTCCCATTAAAGCTCAGATATTAAGTGTCAGATGCCAGGCAACCTCCCACGACCCCTTGGAAAGTGACTGCCACTGGAAGCAAACAGTTTGCTTTTCTTGGCAGCTTTACAAAGTGATTCCCATGAGAATGGGGCTGCTTTGAGCTCATCCGCAGCAGCTCCAATCCACCAAAGGCCAGACAGGAATCCTCCATGCAGCACTGATTTTGCACAGGAGCCTCTAAAAGGAGCATGAACTCAACACATTTAGTTACAAAACCTCTTATAAAGCCTCCTACAGCCTGGCTTCTGTGCATGGAGGAGACTTCACCCAGCACCAGCTGCCAGGGCAGGTGTAGCAGCCCAGAGGAGGTTGGTCTGTGGGCATCCCTTCGTTCTTCAGGTGTTTTTCCAACAATGAACTCACTGCACCTATTCCTCCTGCAATTATTCCGGCCTCTGGCTCATTTTCCCCACGCACCCCCTTCAAATGCCACTAAATGAGAAGTGAAAAATAGGACTTTGAGAGCACATTTAACATAAGTAAAGAGATTAAGGGGTTTATCTGTCAACACTGGATTCCAGATGTTTTTAAATTAAAAGAAAAAACAGAAGAATAAGAGAGATGTTAATTGTAAGCTCTTTTCTTCCTTTTAAAATGTTTTAAAATATTGCTTAAAATACCTAACCTTTTCTGTAGTTTTTGGAGAGGGTTTTAAAAAAATATCAGCATACAGTTCAGACTAAACTTCAGTGTCTGCACTGAAGCTTGACTATGTTTCTCCTGGTACATAACCATCAGAGTTTCTTTGCATAACCAGTGTTCACAGAGGAGTTATTTCATAGAAATCTCTGTGTATGACTTTATCAGTGCCAAAGCTCAGGCTCAGAAAGGTTTTGAATTCCACTGGTTTTTATCCTTGACTCTCAGTTTCCATCCCTAGTCCAATTCTAGGAGCAATGAAACAATGGACCTACAGGAAGCTCCTGTGACACAGCGAATAAGTTAAAAAAAAAAAAAATCTGGAAAGGGAATGGGACCAGCTTAAAATCAAGCAAATTGTAGTAGTGATTAAATTCAGAATTAAACCCATTATAAATAGGGGAGCCAGCCCCTTCTGTTTTACCCATCTTCCATGTGGAGGACACCTATTTCAATGCTCCTTGGGGCTGTACCAGTAGTTTCTGGGATTTACTTGATCAGTTTGTTCTGAATTCTTACTGCCAATTTCTCCAAGAGGAAATCCTTATTAATGTCCCATACCTAATACAAATTCTGCCCCAGTAAGCTTCAAATCCTCTGATAGGCAAAACAGAGGACAGGACTGAAGGGTGACTTCACTGGGATTTCCTTGTGGAGTTCCCCATGCCAGGCACATCAGAGGGCACTCACCACCTTCCTCTTGGACATCAGTGCCATCCATCAACCTGATAAAAATGCTGGGAAAAGCTTGTGCCAAGTGAGCATTTCATGGCTGAAAGGACCTGATGCTGCAGCACTGGGACAGATGGCTTTGGATAAAAATGAAAGAACTCAGACCAGTGGGTTCTTCTAGCACAGCAATTCCACAGAGACTGGGTGTTCTGCAAGAGCAATCATGAATTCCATGACAATACCACATGATTTTGAGCAGCTAATGACCTGATACAAAACAGCTGGGAAGTTAATGTGTTTGGGGTTTTTTTATTGCAATAATTAATTTTAACAGGAAAGAGCCCATTTTATTTCCTAACTCTAGATTTGGATGCTAATCCCCAAATTTGGGGCGTGTAAAGAGAGATAAAAGCTGATTTGTTATAACATTCTGCAGAGATTATATGGAAGACAAAGACATAATCCCTGATGTATGTTCCCTGTGAACACATGCCTTGAAAAATTTGGGGGTTTCTCATAGGATTTTAAGCTGCTTTCTAAATTTTTACTCACACAAGTCAAGACTGTCACCCAGACAAGAACACTGAGAAGGCTGAACATTTCCAAATGCTGGGACATTGGAGCCTGATGATGATGGAGGGCCTGAATCCTGCCCCTGATGCACAGTTCATTGGGTCAATGTTGCAGTGAGCTCTCTTAAACCAGGCCAGTTTTGTTGACCATACCCCCAGAGATGGTTTATTTTATCCAAATTAGTGATGTTTATTGGAAAAGGCCTCACCATGTCTCTTTCTAACAGAGAATTAGCAATGTTCACCTGAATTGGGGATATATTTCTTCATATGTTTAATATAAATCCTGCTGGCTCTGTTACTTGTTCCAGAAACACAAATTCTTGGGAAACTTCACCATATTCTGAGTCCTTTCCTCTTACCTTTGGATCTCTTTCCTGGTGCCATATTCTTTTCCACAAACCAAGTAATTCTACCCCTCTCCTTGGCCAGGGACAGTTATTGAGTTTCTCTATGAGCAGCAGCACAAAGGTTTGCTCACAAAATCTGATCAGCAGAAGTGATGAGAGGTGATTGCAGAGAGCCCCAAACAGGTGACACAACAGCACCTGCCTTGGAAGAAGGGATGGCAACACTGAGGGCACTTCCCAGGAAGTCCTAAGAAATTCATGGATATTTCAGAATTCAGGATTCATTCTCCCATAGAGGAGCTCCATTTATAGAAGACAATCAATGTCTCTTCTTACTGTTGATGGTATCCCAGAGTAAACCTGCAATATCCTTCATCTGTTCCTTATTGGAGTACTTTTAACTGGGCCAAAATCCATCTTCCTCTTTTTCACAAAGCCAGCTGACATCTTGAGTTCATATGAGGCATAGTGTGTTTTCTCTGGCATATCCCTGAGCCTTACTTCATTATTTTATATTTATGTGACAGAAAAAAAAAAAAAAAACTTATGCCATATGGATGCATTGGGGGAGGAAAAAGCAACCAAACTGATTAAATCAATGGAGTTCACTGGAATACAGCACTGTGTATGAAGCTGTGGATCACTCTAGGAAGATGAACTCACAGTGAAGACTCAGAGCTGTGCAAACTAAACTGCTTTATGAGGAGCTTTGGATGGAGTACAAGCACCTCTTTGTGTGTTCTCATGCCTGATAAATCTGTAAGTGGATCTGCCTCTCACACATGTACAGCTGGAGGAACACTCAGTTTTTAAATTTTCACTTATTACAAAGCATGGTGATCCTTCTTGCTATCCCTAAACACGTCCATATGCTACAACAATTTCAAACTGAACTGAAGGAAGATCTTATTCTCCTCAAGAGCTCAAGCTAGAATGAGAAATGGGAGGATCTTTGTGTTTGAGAGTGATGCCTCAAGTTCAAGTCAAATCAATGCATTGGCTCCTGCTCCTTTCTAGCCAGATGCACTAAAACAAAACAAAACCAAAAACTGGAACCATGTCCCCTGGACAAAGAACATCCTGTGGGCTGGAGGCACAGCACATCTGGGGGCCTCATGTTGCTGCTGAGCAATGCATGACCTGGGGGACACTGTCATTTTGTGCTTAACAAGTCTCCAGGGGGAAAGCTGACATTTGAAAGGGACCAAAAAGCTTCTTCATGTGATGCCAAGGCACCCTCTCCTGTTTCACTGGAAAGTGGGAGCATGTGAACTGCACAGACATGAGCTCATGTGGCTGTGCTGAGGCACAGCCTCCCAGCCTCAGTGCCAAAAACCTGTGCCAAGGCACATGGCATCTCACAGCTCCTTTCATTTTTTATTTCTGTCCTGCCCAGATTTCCATCAGCTTCTGGATTGAAATATCAGTCAAGGTGGAGGGGCAAACAGAGAAGCTTCACAGTGGTTGCTTGGGATTAGTTCATTAGTCATAAACTCATGGTGAACTCAAATGAACTCATTAAGTCATTTTTTACTCAAGAATTTCCCTGTAAGCCATTCTTTGCAATCTACTCACTAAAGAGGTAGCAGGTGTTTCTTGAACACTTCCAGGGATGATGACTCCATCACTTCCCAGGGAAGCCTGTTTCAATGCCTTACCACCCTCTCAGTGAAGAAATTAAATTACCTGAGGCTAAAACAGAAAAAAACCTGTCCCCTCACTCAGTACCTAAGGGCAGGCACACAGAGACTGTGTGGGGATGATCCATTAACACCAGAATTCCTTCACATCTTCCTTAAAACTATCTTGTGCATCTTTGGGAATGTTCTAGATCACTGAAAGCCTTCTTTCCATCTCTGCACAGTGGAAAATGTCCAAGCATGTGTTTAGACCTGGATTTTGTCAGAACTGCTTACAGTTTGTGGCCTCCATGTGAAGTGACCAAATTCCTACTATGACCCCTTTGAGAAGGCTGCCTTGGCTGCTTGCATGGAGAACTGAAAAACTTTCTGGAGCAGAGAAATCACCCCCAAGACCAGCTCAAGTTGTTTTCTGTCTCTGCCACTTCCAGATGAAGCACTGCTAAGAAGAGGTTTCACTTTTTAAAAGGAAACATGTTCTCAGCATGGTTTTCATAAATGAAACCACATCACTCCTTCAAAAGACGACAAAGGAACTTGCATGCATGATTGATGAAATATCCAAACACTCCTACAGGGGAAAATGTAACAAGCACCCAGGCAGATCATAAGCAACATGTCCCAGAACAAGGCCTGACAAACAGCACACAGCAGTAATTCTCATTTAGAACTTGACAGTGAATATTTACTTAATACATGTTTATTTTAATTGGAAATAAAGGAAAGTCGGTGATGAGTCTTTAGGTACTGGTACAGACATTTTCGAGTCACACAGGCCATGGCAGCCTAATTATTATTTGGTGTAAGGCATGGGAGCTCCCTGGATGTGAGTGTGGAGGAAGAGAGCCATTGCTTTGGTTACAAAACTCCTTTTGAGGAGATGACCAGGTTCCAGCAGTGCTGTGCAGGCTCCCTGTGGCTCACTGGCCTGTGTGTCACAGTCAAAGCTGGGAGGTGCTTTGTTCCATGCAAGGGTGGGGAGGCTGCCAATCGTTAAAAGATAATTTTTTTGTTATTTGCAAAGCAAAAATTGCTTTATGCTCACTGGGCATGCCAAAGCCTTGATCAAAATGATGTCCCTTTCATGGGGACAAAAACATATGTTCACATTATCCCAAAAAGAAACAAGGGGGCATGGGGGAGAACGGGGAGGGGATCTTTTTATCTTGGTTTAGCATGAAAATACCATGCATGGCTGCCAGTTGTTTATCAGCTTTTCCAGATCAACAATATGTTCTTCCTTAAGGCCTTTCATTGAAGAGCTTTCTGTTAATCTAAGTTGTATTAAATAACCAGAACCAAATGGGGAACAGTCTCAGGTTCTGCACTTGTCACATGACACTGCTGTTTAAAGAGCTTTTTTGGTCACCAACTCACAGCAAGAGTATTCTGGAGAATCTAATTCATAAATTCTCACTGGTTTTGCTTTGAGATGCTTCCCATGTGATTCTCTTTTTCTTTTTTTTCCCTGTGCCAGAGGAAGGAGCACGATTTTTGCTTGGGTCAGTCATCTCTGCTTCTCCACTGGGTAGTTCTGCTGCTGGCCCCCTCTTTGCATGGTTGGTCCCTTCCTTTCATTCTGTAAAAGTGAATAAAAACTCAAAAGAGCCATAACAGGGGGAATTTCAAGTCATGCCAAGAAAATCTGATCTTGAGAGAAGAAGCACCAGGGAGAGAGAGATCAGGGAGAGAGGTCAGGGACCTCTCTTCCAGCATTGGAGTCAGGGAAAACAGCTAAGCAAAGATAAACAAGGTGTCCTTATCTCATGAAAAACACACCTATCCCTCAGCTTCAGAAGATCTTCGGTGAACAAAAGGCAGCAAAAGACCATGAAAGAAAAGACAATGGTTTGCCTAGGGAGAAGAGTGACTTAAAAAGGGTTTTAACAACTCTCTCCTCTGTTCCAGCGAAGACAGAAAACAGCAAATACAAACACAAGGATGCATCCCAGCCGGGGGTAGGACAGAAAAGCACACAGGATATCAGCCCCTGTGGCTGTGATCACAGGGACTCTGTCAATCATTAAGGCAAAGTGTCTGCTGTTCCTTCCTGCCCAGGTGAGCTCTCACACTGCACTGTGGCAGGTCTTTCCAGATGGATGAGCCCTAAATGGCCACAGGCAAAGGAAGTCATCCATGCTGTTAAACTGATGCTGAGATGGGGCAGGATAAGGCTGTGAAGGGCTGGCATTTGGAGTGACAGCAGCAATCAGGACACTAAAAAAGGACAAAGCCATCAGTCAGCTCTGTTTCCCTCCTAACATCCTCTTCCAGGTAGTCCCGAGCTTTAGGGCATCTTTATAATTTAAGGGTCACTGGTATGTGTTCTTTTATACTCTCCATCCTGCTGGCAGGGGCTTCACCTGATAACAGCCACAGATAACAGGGGCAAAGGACCTCCAGCTCCTGCCAACACCTGCTGTGCACAGGGAGGTGTCAGAGCTGTGAGCTCTGTGGGCACTGTCAGCACTTGCAGGGCTGAGCCCTGACACTCTGCTCTCAGCTACAGAAGTTTTGGGTCCTGTGACCACTTCCAGGGTGCTGAAATTTGCTGGATGGGGATATTTATTCACCTAAACAACCCCAGCATGTTCTGACCAACCAACCAGTCCAGTAACATTGCACATTTTAAATCATTATACATCATTTATATGAGGTTTGAAACTCTCCATAGTCCCCCTCAGGTATTTTGCCAAAATGGCTAATTGAGAAAAAGATTTTCCAGGCACAATATCTGCCTCCTGACAAAAATGACTGGGAGTTGTCAGTGTTCAATTACTCTGAAAGAAACAAACCATGCTGAATTACAGCAAGTGAGGAAGTTAGCTCATGTTCATGTCAGTTCATTTGAGCTCCTTTTATCTTTATTACCAGAGCTGTGGGGTTTTTGTCCTTACAAGCTGTCTGTCAGCAGTGCTCCAACAGAGGGCCTTCCCTTGAATTTCAATCTAATATTCTGTTTCTTGAGAGAATTTGAAACATAATATTTAAAAATAAATAGCCAAAGAAATATTTAGAGTCAGTGCAATTGAAATGAGCTCACATAAAGTAAGGGTGATGGAGAGAAAAGTGTTTTAGAAAGGAAGATTTACCACATGTCCTAGAAAACAGATGGAAGCCAAAGGACTTGCAGTTCTTACTCTGCTTTTCTCACTCCCCCTGCCTTGCCCAGTGTTTCTATGCCCAATACTTGCTAGCAGAGTGAAGAGCTTTCTTTGGGCCTTCTTCAGCTTTGAACTTGGCTCTCAGTCTGCTGGTGGGAATATGAGCATCACAACTCCTACATAGGACAGAAATTGTAGCAAGTGAAACTATGGGACAGTTCAATACATTTAAAGCCATCACACCCAGTTATTTCTCTGTCATTTTTTCTGACACCAGCATAGAGGGGAAGTGTGAACAGTCTCCATAAGGAACAGGATGAATGGAAACTTCAAAAGTCTGATTTTCAGCTGAAGCCACTACAGTAGATATACTCAAGTTACTAACATGATGTTTTTCCAGCAGAGCAATAATCCAACTCCTTTAGCATCAGGTGTAGACACAATTTTAATTTCTCATCATGAGAACTGAGGGAAGGACAGAATAAATGGATATTTGTCCTCTGTCCCTGTATAAGGCTATAAAAAGAGGTATCAGAGAAGGATGAGTAATAAAGCTGTTGAACAACAATAGCAAATGATGCCCAGTTAAGCAATGTTTCTTACACTAGAAGTAGCCTGAAATGCTCAAGGGAAATTATCTCAATTCATGAGGGCTGGACAACATGAGGGCAGTGATCAGAGGCCCTTTTTGGACCTCCAGTCTGTGGTTCCTGCACCTTTGCTCCCAGAGCGCAGGCTGCCCTCACTGCATCGAGGTGTCAGCTCCCAGCCTGCAGAGAGGGAGGTGAGCAGCACAGGGGGAAATCACACATCCCCTCCCTCCCAGCCCAGTCCAGAGATGCTATTTTCTTACTCCAGGCAGTCACTGCTCTGATAGACAACTGATGGAACCCCACAAAAGTGCTGGATGGTGGCTGACACTCTGGCCTTCATTCCTGCAGCCCTTCTGGGCAGATCATCAGCCTTATCTTTGAGTTTCCTGCCTCATGTCACAGCCCTACTGTTATTCAAACATAGTTCTGTATTTAATTTAATTTCCTTGTTTTTGTTTAGCTTCGATAAAGGAAAGGAAATCTTTTTCTAATCAGCTCACAACAAGACCATTGACTCAAGACCAAGTTCAGTGAGCTATCAGGGGCAACAGGATACTAATGGCTAATGCAAAAGTCTGAGAAAGAGTCATGGGAACAAAAGCCATGGAGGGAGAACAGCTTGTCCTTTGGATCCATAAGGAGGAAGTGGGATGTGGAGAAAAGTTCTGAGTTGAAAAGCAAGAGGGGCTGTGACAGAGCTTGAGCAAAGAGCCAGGGTGAGCTGTGAGGGGAATCACAATGCAGTGAGCTGAGCTTTTTGTGCAGGTTCATAGGTATGGAAATGTTTGTGTCTGTACTTAATACATACACGTGTGATAAATACATATATACATATAAATACGTGTGATAAGGGTTGTTTTTTTGGTTTGGGGTGTTTTTTNGTCAGGCAAGGGTACTGAAAAGGAAGACTTACCTACATAGCCACAGCACATCAAGGAATTTAATCCAAAGTGTTTCTGGAGTTGGAAAATGTCTCCATTATCTCCCCCAAGATGTAGTCACACATACTCTCAGGACACCAAACTTAATGACGATATTTTTGCATGAAAATTTGAAAATATGAAAGGGCCAGTTCTACCAATTTAGGTCAGCATGCAAAGTTTGAACATGGCAGAGAATTGTGGATACCTTCAGACCTGACAAACAGCCATATGACAGAGCCTCATCCACAAGTGTTTCCAGGAGCTTCAGAGAACTTTGGCTCATATCCCAGAATCCCTGCAATTCTCAGGCTAGCTAAGGACAGAAGTGCTCCTACAAGTGAACTGCATAAAGAGTAAGTCCAAGTCATAAAAATATTGTGCTAGCAGTTGGGAAGGTTAGAATACAAATGCAAGTGAAGAAACAGATTAAGGTCAAACAGTCATATCAGAATTAGCCCAGTGTGGTGCATTTAGAGCTCCTTATCTCCAGCTGAGACAAGTATTTTATGTAAGAATTCACATGAAAACCAAAGCTGCATCCATCAGAACCCTTCTAATAATCACCAACCACACTTCCAGCCAAATTGCTTCCTTTCACACTTCTTGGTTCAGTATTTTTAACTCTTTTAAGTCTTCCCAAGCAGATTTGCTCACATTTTCTCATGTCCATTGATGTATAATATTTGGGCCAGGTCTACCTTCTGACCTACTCCATGCAAAATTCCCATTGCACTTTAACTGCATCATATCTGCCATTATAGAAACCCTGTTAGGACATCCAGCTTTTAATGCAATGCTAGTTACTTATTTACTAGCTCTACAGGCCCAAAAACTCCCTGGCTCTTTCCATAGTTTGCTAAGATTGTCAAGGGCATTTTTTTTTTCCATTAGGGCATTTTTTTCTCCATTGTTACTAATTCACATTAAGGGCTCTTGGTCATGCTCAGTCATGCTGTGCCTTTGATCAGCACCCAGGTCAAATACCATGAGAACAGCCTTTCAAGAAATGTTTGGCTGTTCTGTCTTCCATCATCCTAAATGCTGGCTCTGCCAACTCACTGGCCAGGGATTTCATTACCTTTATTATATTAGGTTCTTTACAGACTTCAAGCTCATCTTTATTAAATCTTCTCCACACATTTTCCCCTACATTCTCCAAAAACCTATCCCAGGGCTTTGTTCAAGTTATTTATTGACCATTCTTCCATCTAAGAAGAGATCCAACAACTTGAAGCCCTGCACCTTGGTCTCTCTCACTCCTTTGGACCTAAATATTACCTTCAGAAAAAGTAACATCATTATCACTCTTCACAAGCCTTATTTTCCTCTGAGGTGTTCAAACCCCTTAACATCAACAAGATCTAGAGTATTGACTCCCAGAAAAGCATTCCTAAGATGGTCTTAAGCTAACAACTGGGCTTTATTTCCTTCAATTTTAAGCACTCTTTGGAGTTTGGTTTTTTATTTGCAGTAACTCCTGGTCTACAACTCTCTTCTGAGCTGTATTTCTTCTCTCTCATGACAGTTAACTCACCACAATGGTCAAAAAGGAAATGTAAACCATTCAAATCCACACCATTCTGAGAATTTCACAATGAATGTATTAATCCCATCCAGTCATATTAAAAGTTACAGGAATTATACTTAAGCATCTCTCTGACTTAAACCTTCAGTGAGGTCAAACAGAGAAAAATGTGCAATGTTTGACATGACAATCAATTCATATTTGCACCTTTCTAATTCATTTTTCAAGCTGTGCCAGACCCTTTTTCTGCTGGAAGTCAATTTGTGACAAATACACAAGATTTCTTATACCTCCCTAAAAGCTAGAGAGCAAACATAAACACAGGTATCTAGAGATATGGGTATATACATAGATAGATAGATAGATAGATAGATAGATAGATAGATAGATTATATAGATGATATAGATCATATAAAGATAAAATATAGATATATAGATTATATAGATATAGATTATATAGATATAGATATAGATATAGATATAGATATAGATATAGATATAGATATAGATATAGATAGATAGATATAGGTACAGATAGACATGGATATAAATAGGTATAGATATATCTCCTGATCACATTCCTGTCCTCTCCTGAGCTTTTAATGGATGAAGTCTCTTCTCTCCATGAACAAAATTAGGGTTTTTTATAAAGCAGTTTGGACATATTAGGCTGTACAAAGAAGGGAAAATACTGCAACATTTATTCCATTCTGGTTTCTCCCTTCTAGAGAATTGGGCACATTCACTCGGAATTTATTCAAGCTTCCAAACCAAATCAGTTTCCAAAGCCTTTGAGTCTGTGTAGGCCCTCCTGTTTTCAATAATACAGCAGGAACACTATCAGCCCCTGGTGCTTTATTGGTCCTGAGAATTGTAATTGTCTCTCAAAGCTCCTCAAAATGTGGTATTTCTACAAAACAGCTGAGCTGTCTGGATTACAGCCAGTCTCTCTTTTTTCCACCTCACTGTTGAAGAGATCACAGTGTTTGCTCTATTTCTTTAAAGTTACACTGCAATTTCCACTTCCATCCTTAGTCCTGCTCACTCATTTCTCCACACATGGATATTCTTGTAAAGTGCATTCACGTTATTAATACCTCTCTTCTCCCCTGTCATCTCTGTTGTGTTTTATTATCTGACATGTCATTTAACTCATGCTCCACTTGTATTGTAATTCTCAGCACAAGGTGCCTTCATATTCTGAGACAAACAATTGTCACTTCAACAGCCCTCTCAGCCCCTACACTCAGTTTCAGCTGTGAGTTCCCTCTCTATGTCTCTAAAAAAAAATCTCTCATTCACTATCAACAGGTTATTAAAACCTCAAACCTGATCTCAGCGAAGATCAGCAACTTCTGGGATTTCTGGATATGTCAATTATCTTGTCTGATGGGCTCATGAAATTTGTTGTATTGTTTGCTTCTTTGGGGTCATACACTGAGCAGTAGTCTCAAGACTCTTTGGATATAACCTTGTCCTTTGATTAAATAAAAGTGTCTGTCTGACTGACATCAGCTCTATTTAATCTTACAAATGTTCTACTGCTCTTCTCAACTGATAGATATTTCAGAACTAACTCATCTCTAGTATTTAACAACATTGGAAGATCACCCAGATTTCCTTTAAATTCCACATAGGATGCAGTTTTAATTTCATCAGAAGGCAACTATTTCTAATGTAAGTTCATACAAATCCTTATGAACATAACAAGCTGTTTGTAATCCTTCTGTTCTGGGAAAAAAAAAAAAAAAAAAGAGAGAGACATTCACTGATAGCTTCAAAACCAAGAGCAACTGAATCCTGTCCTTCATGACAGAAACTTTACCCATTTCATGCCTTTGAGTCTTTTCAACTCAGTGTATTTCTGAGGATAATCTTGCACTGTGGCTTTTTGCAATGACAGGATGCTGTGGAGGTCCAGTCCTTTGTCTTGACACTTCTTTCCTGTATTATAAAAATAAGTTGGAGATACTAATTTTTTTAAACAATCAAGACAATGTGGGAGACTTACTAATTTCATATAATTTGGAGGCTTTCTGGCCACATCAGCTCAGAAGTTCCATGCTTACAAATCCTTTTCCCCTCCCTGAGGTTCTCTATGCATAGACCTGACTTACTGGGGATTTGCTTGAAGATTTTTTCCAGTGTTTGACTGAGCTTTATTTGTCCTTTGTCCTACAAAATATCTGACTTGAGAAATACTTCTAGCCCCATCTCTCCTACCAATATTGTTCTTGAAGGCACAGAAGCACCTCCCAGAGCATCACAGATATGTAATGCATCCTTAAGGATTTTGATGCCAAGTGTCTGTGAAAGCCAACCTGGATATAGTGTGAAATGCCAAGTGTTTGAACCAAGGTTCACAAAATGTTTGAACGTGAAACAAGAGCAAGAAAGTGACAACCCTGATCCAAAGATATTTTCACATCCTTCTCCTTGGATGCCAGAAATACACCAAGATTCCTTTATTCTCCCTTAGTGGAAAAGGCACAGGTCTGCATGAGTATCCCACAAGGAAGAGAGGGGATGTTTCAGAACACTTTATACATTAATCTGGGTTTAGAAACACCATTACAGTGAACAACCCATGCATGCCTGTACCATTGTGCTCAGCTGAATGCAAGCAGATCAGTTCATTTCAGTGTCATAATAGATCCTCTAATGTTCATTGCTGAAGTAGCTGTTTCTGATTCACAGGACAAATTCCTACAGTTTCAGAGACAGTATAATCCTGGCATTGAGAAGTTCAAAGCATTAGTTTCCAACCTGTCCATTTTCTTAGTACAATCATGTTTTGACCAAGGAGAAGCATATAAAATCCTACAGTTTATTTCCTTTTCTTTATAGGATTATTATTTTTTTGCTGTCCTGGTGCTTCAAATGAGACAACTTGTGTGAACCTTGTTTGGAAAGAGACACCATGTGCTTATACATCCCAGGAGTCCAAATTGTTCTGATGTTACACTTAAGGTTCTTCATTAAAAACAGCTGAACACAAATGCAAGGGATTAACTTCTTTGTTCTTTAATTATTTGATCAATATCTATGTATAGCTGAGATCATTTAAGCTGGGGAAAGGCAATAATTTTTTTAAATGCTAAAAATGTTTTTAAGACTGAATTCATGTCAGCAGAGATGCAAACAAATGAGTTTGAATAGTTTCAAATATCTTCTGTTTATACTTGGTGGCAGCTCCTAGTTCCTGAGTTTTGGGAAAGCAGCTCTTACTGCAAGAGGACAGTGCCCTCAAAATGTTCAAAACACTTCAAAAATACAGCTCTCTGAGTTCCTTATGCTGAGGAAAAGCTCCAGAACAAGGATTTTCAATTGCGTATTTCGCCTAAAAAAGACTGGGCAAGACCCCTTGAACACTTCCTCCCTTTTCATCAAGATATGAAGCAGAATTATTATCTGACCTATTGGTACAGAAACAATGGAAAGGGAGCAATTCTTTGCTCTCCTCCAGAAAGGCAGCCTGGGATCCCAGCAAAGCCAAGGGGTAGCTCACAGTGATCTCATCGGCTGAACCGCGCTGGCGCTTTCCCTGCCAAGAGCAATTCTCTGCAAAGGGACTTCCTGCACAGATAAGGGGAGAGAAGCCCACTGAGTGTGTTGTTATTCCAAAGGCTAACTGGTGGAACACATGGATGTTGAACAACTCCTGGAGACCAGCTCAGGAGCAGGAGGCAGCTGGAGGGAGAACGCTTTAGAATCGGCACCTCAAGCTTTTGTTCCCAGCCCATGCAACAAATTCACATTTTCTCCCTTCTCAGGGAATTTTTTCCCTTACAAATGCGTTTCTCTGGAACATGATGAGAGCTTCTATGAACAGGCTTGAGCAAGATAGGTCATGATGAAATAATTATTGAGTTTTTAGTGTTGGTACAATCTTTCCTATATATTTTTAAGGGTGGTTGAGTAAGGCTGTATAGTGAAAAAATTACTTATAAAAGCATCATTCAACAAGTCTTTATTCAGAGTTGTGATCAATGTTAACTCCTTAAACATTCCCTCTCTTCCCTGTGGGATACTCATGTAGACCTGTGCCTTTTCCACTAAGGGAGAATAAAGGAATCTTGGTGTATTTCTGGCATCCAATGTTAAGACAGAACTGAAATTCTATGGATGTTTTGTGCCTACAGCCAGTAGTTTTCCTTAAAAGCTGTTTTTGTTTAGAAGAGTAGTCAGGAACAAAAGGGAAGCTGAGAAAAGTTGCAGTAATTGCTTAAATAGAGAAATGTTTTTTCTTCTAGAAAGTTCCTAAACAACATTTTCATAAAGAACTGTAGTGTCTATTAAAAGTTTAACAGGACTTTAAACAGCAATTACAAATGCCTATAAGGGCTCTCTATCTGCCTGGATTTGAGGGATTCTGGGACACTTCTTGCCCTTTTCAAGCTTCCATCCCCAAGCTTACTAGGGATGGCTTTGTCCTTCCCAAAGCCCCCTCTCTGCTAACCCAGCCAGCCTCCATTTGCTTCTGCAAGCATCATTTTCCTATTAGAAATGATGTTTTTATTTCTCTCCTATCACGCTGAGCAGTGGGGGAATATTCCTTCTCCAGCAGCTGCAGTGCAAGGCCTCTTGCCCTGTGGGGATTTGGCAAACCAGTTGCAAACTCAGTGGAGCAGGGAGCAAGAGCTGCAGAGAGGATGTCTTGACTGTAATAGCACACAGATCCCTCCATTCCTGCAGAACTAAAACCAGCCCACTGTTTTGCTTTTTAAAAGACAATAGGTCTCTTTCTCCCCTCCTCCCAAACAGGCCAGGCACAATAGCTCCAAAATGAAAACCTTTTGTCAGTGCATATTATTTGGTTTCAAGCTGCCTGGAGTATAATGATGATTTTTTCAGCTCCTTGCAGCAGCTGCCAGCGTTTCTGTGCAAGGAGATGGGAGGACTGAATATCTCTGTGTGTGTAGTTTGATATTATTTTTAATTATTTTTTTTTAATCTTTCAAAAGGCTGTTTAGGAAATTGCTGCCAGCCCTCCTGGTAACCCCAATGCATTTTCCTTATGGAAGGAAGTTCAGCAAGGAAAGCCACCACCTAGATTTAGAGAACACTGACCTATTCTGTGCTACAACAGAAACTTGCAAAGCCTAGGGAGGACTTTGGAGAAAGAATGAGTGGAAAAAAAGCCTCTCAGAAACAATAGAAAGGCTCTTCTCAGACTCACACAAGAAGTATTGTTATTCAGAAAGGAGTAAAACTCACAATGGATTTGTCTTCCTCTCAACCTTTTCCCCCATCTCAGCCCTTTTCCAAGAGAGGAGCTCCTGGAACTGACCTTTTCTGCATTCCTTGGCTGGGGTTACAGCCAAGAGTAAGCACTGATGCAGCTCCAGGTATCTGGCTACATAAGTGGTTCTGCAAGGCATAAATTAATTTTTTTGAGGTCAGGGGAGGAGTGTCAGTTCTCTTTTGACATCTTCAGTAAATACTAGTGAGGAAATAAAATATAGTGGTTTTCTTTTGCTGTTGTCAATTTTTGCTTAAGGTTGTTTTTTTTTTTCACTGTACCGCATTTTTATAGAGAGTTTTCCTAAAAACTGAATTGCTTCACTCCCAGACAGAACAGAACAGAGCAGGGACTTCACTGGCTCACTTTTCTGCCATGCCAGGTGTGATTTTGGTTTCTGGCACATGAATCCTTTGTTAAAGACTAGACATCTGCCTTACAGGTTGCTGACCACTGAACCCAAGGGCTGCCACTCAGCCACAACTGCAAAGGCTGAATAAGAATCCCTCAGTATTCAATACTTTTGAATAAATTCTCTCACTTGAGTACAAAAAAAAAAATCTTACAGCAAAACTAAGGCCATACTAACAACATGGAATAGAGATCAGAATTCTGCCTTGAAGTGATGCTGACCCAGGCTGATGATGGAATGCACCTCTAGAAAACACACAGCTGTATTTTTGTGGCACTAAAACTTAAGGTTTGCCCTGCAAGTATGGTTTATAAACCTATTGTCTCAATTTGTTGTATGAAAATGGAGCAGAACTGGTTCAATCTGGGGAAAGGAAGAAGACACCTGCAAAGGACTTTTAGTTCTAGGTTTGTCCTGCTTGGAGAGAAGAAAGGAGAGAATGCAGACCCATAGTGTTGCAATGCCCCATCTTTCACAGCAAGAATGGGATTTGAGTGTGTTCTGGCTCAGGGCACTGCAGCCAAACTCTCTCAGCCTTGTCAGGTCCCAGGCTGTGGTGGATTTTAGCTCAAGCTTATCCCCAGCAGCCATTCCCAGTGTTGGCAAGCAAGGGAGCAGGGCTGCCACTATTCACTGTCACAGCCTCAGCCAGGGGCCTCCTGCCTTGTGATTGCTGATTTCAGTTCATTTCTCTGATTTACAGTTTCCTGATTTGCAGGTTGTTAAAATACTTGTAAAATACACTGGTCTGGAAAATGTTCCTAAATAATTATGTTGATGACTAAAAATCAGGCTGGAAGGGCTTTAATTCATAGCAGCTTATACAATAAGGGAGATTTAGGGAGAGCTTTTATTCTCAACTCGATATTTTTAGTGTTTCATTCATGTTCATATCCTGTACTACAGACCCCAAAGTGAGTTTATATGGCTAAACTCTCATTCTACAGTCAGGAACTAGTTCATTCTTTGGAAAAGCTTTCTTAAGCAAGAAACTTTTTCTGTCTGAAGGTTAGTGCTGTGTTTATGTCCTGGAGGGCTTGTGAGGAATTAGAGTATTTTCCCCTTTGGAAGGGGATTGTAGGAATTGAAAAGCTGGTGTTTAAATAGGGTGTCTAAGCACCAGTGAGAAACTGAGGTGGAGAGGTGCCCCCTTTAATTATGCAAATAAAGCTCATGCAAAAATAAAGGCTGTGCTCAGGGATTTGTGCACTACAACCTGACACATCCTGGATCTGCAAATGTGCAGGACACAGCCAAGACTGCTTTTACCTTTGGTGTTGAGAGGGGGCAGATCTGTTGTCATTAGCCAGGCTGGTGTTTAGGCCTGCAATGGTGTCATCTCAAGTTTCTCATTTAACCAACCCCAGCTGTGTGAAATTCCTCCTGCAGTGGAGCTGGAAGTTGGAATTAACCATCAAACCTCCCAAAATGTATGACTGGTTGGTTCTATTGTAAGGTCTGGTTAGGACCATTTTGACATGTCCTCTGCTGGAAAATGTCTTTGTTAAAACTCTTCAGAAATGCATCTGTTACTTAATACGAAGACAACTCAGAATATTCTGAGTGAGGCCTGGCCAGGATGGAAGATGGGCTTTACCACACCCCAGGGGAATAAGTTCAGGCTATTGTGAGCTGTTTCTGGTTTTGTAATGACTCCCAGCAGGGGAAAAGCTTGAGATTCACAATTTTTCACTAGTGAGATAAACATTCTCTGCTTGACTCAGTTTAAAAGTCTTTCATTATTTAAAGGCCTCAAAGAAGTTAACACAAGAACATGACTACATGCAAGCAAGCTTCTTAGGTGGGATGGAGCAGCTTCTGCATTAAGGGAATGTGGATTCCAGGAGTTTGCCCATGAGGTGCAGTAACAAACATTTTCATGCAGCTTTGCAGGCCAAGGATGTTCGTGAGCTCCCATCAAGTGCACAGCACTGCCCCAAGGTGCCAGAGGCTCAGGTGGGAGTTCATTCATTTGGAGAGAAACAAAACTTCTGGAAGCCTTGCTAGTACAGAATTCCTAAGAGTCTGGAACTTGATTAGCAGCTTAATGTATTAACAGAAGGGGTTTGTTTTGTTTTGTTTTGTTTTTGTTTTGTTTTTTTAAAAAGGCCTCAGTTAGTGCAGGTGCCAGGTCTGCCAAGAGGCAGATCTGAGGGAGGAGAGCTGATTTCACCTGAAACCAATTACCCTGATGAGTGAAGCAAGGAGAGCTGTGAAAACACTCTCTCCTGGTGTATTGCAAAGTTAGATGTGCCCAAAATCTGCTTTTGTCAGGACAGAGCTAAATGACATGGCCTGCTATGATTTGCCAGGCTCCTCTTTGTAGGATGGAGCATCCTCCTTGTCCTGCTCCCAGGAAACATTTGTCAGGCAACATTTACTTTATTTCACCCTTCTACATCTCATCACACTTCCTTGTGCACAAAAATACTGTTTTAGCCATCAGCTTGGAAAATGGCACCTTTAAGGGATGTCCTTTAGCACTGTATTCCCTTACTATGAAAAAAATATTTCATCTACTAGAGGAGTTGACGAAGCAGGGAAGAAACAACATCTTGATCAAAAGTTTTCATTGAATTTTAGAATGTAAAATAGTAAAATGGTGGAAGGTGATCTAGCTTTGAGAATGGAGAAAGGATGTTTTAGGAATTTGTATATCATGGCCTCATGATTGTTATGGCTACAGAATGGAAGAGAAGAGCAACAGCTTACCATTAACTCAAGGTGAATTTGCAAACTAGATGCACAAATTTCCTAGGGACAGGCACGTAATGTGATATTTGTAGTGCCAAATAAACTGATCTGCTCAAACACTCTGAGATCAGCAAATTCTGCCCTCTCCTTTAGCAACTTCCACAACAGCAAGCAGTTTAATTTGCAATTTTCTCCTTCTGTCAGTTTAATTTACAGTTATCTCCTTGTGTGAAAGGGTGAGAACATGGAACCTGTCAGTTTTAGGATGGAGGTGAGGGTTTTGCCAGTGAAGAAGAGAAGTCTACTCCAGTCTACCACAACTTTTGCCACTTAAATCCCTTAAGGGAGCCCTTAAGGAACTCCCAAGGATACAGCACAGATGGAGGTAGAGGGTTTTTAAAACCATTTCCACTTTGTTAATAACGTGTGTGAATATTGGATTTTATTACTTCCTCTTTGATTTTATGACTATTGCAGATTATTCAAAAAGCAAACTGAAAAAGCCATTTATTGCCTGGGTTTGTTTTGTTTTTTAGATCTGTTACACTTTCAAGCATCATGAAAAGTTCCAGATCATACTCATAACAAGAATGCTTTATGAATTAAAAGAACTTGACTGCAAGTCTGAACACCACTATAAAATGGAGGGATAGAAGTCCATGTGGAGCTGTAAGGTTCAAGAACCCAGTGAAATTTTGCTGTAACTCCTGACTGAAGCACCTCAAGGGTCTGCCAGCTTTGCTATGGCTGCCTGCCCTCTCCCAATGGCCTTCCATAGCCAGACTGATGATCTCCTGATAAATAGATATCAGGATAATATCTTCCTGATACTTTGGGTCTTGCTAGAAAACAGATGTTCTCGTAGAACCTGACAGTCTCACTTTGAACACTGGCAGGAGATAAATATTGGAGAACACAGAAATAAGAACACAGAAATAAGAAACCTTTTTAGTATTTTTTTTTTAATTGCACCTGATCATTCTCGAGCCGTGATAGTGGGGACTAAAATTTGGGCAAGGATCCAAACTGGCTTTTCCTCATGTAATCCATTCTCCTGTTTCCACATGCACATTAAGGTGAGCATTAAGTCTGATGTTTCAGTTTTAAATCTCAATCCCCTTGCTTAGATTCTGAGCCAAACATTTCCTCAGGGAGAGACAGGCACAGAGGATGAGAATCCTTCTTCCAAGGTTTCCACTAAATGTGTGCTGAAATTATAGATCATACTGAGTGGTTCTGGCTGTTTTGCCCAAGACACCAGCTAATTAAGCTGCAATGTGTCCCCACCTTGACCAAGTGCATGATTTTTGTACAGCAATCTTCACTAAATCCTGCCAAGGTGAAGGTGGCACCATGACCTAAAACTAATGCCTATGTCAGCTGCATTTCAGACAGCCATTTCAGGTCACTGACTAGGTCTGATTAAGTCACCCCTTTTTATTCTCTGGTGGCTCTCTGGTTTAATTTAAACCAAAAGGTTTAGGTTCAAAATTTACTACAGATATTTAAGCACTTTTTCCCCTGCCATGCTCCTCCTAATGACCCTACTGAGCTTTTCCACCCAGAAGCAACTGCATTTGAGCCTTTAAGTGATGTTTGACAACTTGAAAGGCACCTTTTGTGCTGGTTTTCCACTACAGTGGCTGCCAAGCCAGCTTTTTGTGACTTCAAGGATCATCTTATCAATGACAGAAAAAAAAAAAAAAAAAGACAGTTATATACACAAATCATAGTAATTTCAGGTAATTGTAATTTGAGTAACTGTGAAACTGTCAATCAAACAGATTGCACCTGTTGAAGGTTAGCAAATATTCTTAGAAAAGGCTATTTTTAAAACATGATGCTTCTGGAGCTGAAAGAAGTGTTAATCCATAGGTATTAATGTCTCTGCCACTGACCACTTCAGTATGAACTGAACACACAATCCAAACAAGGATTGGATTGGCCAATCAGGCAGTGGCAGTAAAATTCTGAAGTAAAAATCTTTCCAATGTGTCAGGCCATTCCTGCAATGGGAATTCTGCATAAATCATGGCAGTGCTCTGTGTCAAAAGTTCTGTAGGAATAAAAGCCAAACTAAGTAGTAAGTGACTTAAATAAGGCTACTGGCTTGCTTCAAATTATTCCAAATTAAGTCATATTTGAACTTAAAACCTTTGGCTTAAAATAAACCAGAGAGCCATCAGGGAAGAAAAACCTGAGTGCCATTAAAAGTGAGCTCTGAGTTCATGGATGTGATTCATTTTCCCCTCTTCCTTTCCATCCATTCAGGGGACAGCCAAATGCATCTCTTACCTCGCCTTTCTTTACCCTAAAATTCAGAGTAATGGGAGGAACAGAGGAGCTGATGTGGCAGGATGTTTGTAGAAGGTTCTGCTGTGAGTGTCCTGTGAAAATATCTTTCTTTCTTTCTCGCCTTCCTGCCTTCCTTTCATTATTTGTTTGTTTGTTTGTTTATACAGGTATAATGTAGTGATAGAGAACCTGGGCCTAAACAATATGTCTGGGTGGTATTAATGTAGGATTTGCACACACAAAAAACCATCTCTCCATTTCTTCTAAGCTGGGGCTGGAGAGATCCCTCACACACACATTCACACACATCCCTACAACCCTCTCAGAGTATGGCACGAACATCTGAAGCCCCCACAACTGCAATTTTTGTTGTTGATGCTCACTTTCATCACATCCAATATTTGCCCTGAACTGACTGCTCCTAAGGACATCACTCTTCACAACATATATGGATATTAATCTTCAAAAAGAGGAATATAAACAGCAGAGTAGACCCTTCAGGCTAACACAGGGGAGGCGATGCCCTGTCTGTTTTTAATTAGAGCCAGCTTGTTTAATGAGGTAATGTTCTGTTGTGCTGGGTTATCTCCTGGCAGACAGGGCAGCGGGCGAGCTGCTGGGGAGGGACACTTGAAAAACATCACAGGCAGGCTGTTTAATGTTAGCACCATCATTCATCACCAGGGCTCTTTGGAGAGCCTGACAGACAGAGCACGTCCTGTGGGGACTCCATCAGCCTCTGGCGTGCTGCTTAATGCAATTTAGCCAGATGTATCAAAGCAGAAGTTGAGACCCTGCTATTTGGACAGCATTTACAGCATCCTGGGCAAATAGTCAGGAAATGTTCAATAATGTGCCTTGCACAAGTGTGGCAAGAAGCAGATTCTTAGAGTGATGGGTTGCCAAGAGAAATCCTGGCAGTGCCTCGCTCCCAGCTTTTAGTCACATGCTGGTTTTGTTGTTATTGTTTGAGGGCTTATTTTTGTAAGGGCTGAGGTTTCCAAAGACTGGATTTAAGGTGTCTTGAACACGCCCATCTGGTTCCTGATCAAGAGGATGAATGTGAACAGCAGGATCCCTGGATCTGGGCAGGGGCCTGCTGGAGGGCTGGGGCACCTTTCCAGCAGACAGAACAGGGCAGAGCTGAATCCTGCAGCAGCCCAAGGACTCTGCTGCCCATGCAAAAGGGATCAGTGGTGTGTGGGCAATCACAGAGCAAATACCAGTACAGACAGGAGTTTGGTGGGGCCTCTGGCTACATCTCAAGGCTACAGAATCCAGTCTGGTGTGCTGACAGCCTTTGTTTTGGAATCTAATAGGGGTTCTGCAGAGTATAGTTCAAGTACACCTAACTGTTTGACACTGAAATAATAATAATTCCCAAATTGTGCCAAATGGACCTCTTCCCAAAGACTTGAATATACCCACAGACCTGTCTTTGGTTCTCAGTGTGGAATATTGTGTCTGTGGGATCTCTCCATCAGTCAGGATTGGAGGATTGCTCCCTCAAGAGAGCAGAGCCTGCAATAGGGACAGCAGATACTCTGGGGAAAATGGGTTTCTGCTCTTCCTGCTCCAAGCCCTGCTGCCCAGACAGGTGGCCACTGCCTCCAGCTGCCAGAGAAACCCTTGCCATGATTCCTGTGGGTGCTGAAAGCAGATGGGGTTTGTGGCACTGGTGTTTTGCTATTTAAGTCAGCAGCTTCTTTGCCAGCAAAGGAAGAAAAGAGTGTGGTTAATGCACTGCCCCATGGGCTGCTGGCAGAAAATGTTTAACTTCTAGTGGGGGAAAAGTTCCAATGAGCCTGGAAAAAGAATAGTTGGGATGTGTATTTTCAGCCTTAAGGCCAAAGCCTCATTAAATTCCCAATGTAGAAGCAAAACTGTCCCTTGCACCAATTTTTAAATTATTATTATTATTGTTATTATTATTATTAGCAAAGTTCTACCCAAAACCACTTTTCTGAGGAGATCCCCCCACTTTTCCCAGGAGCCAGAACTGCAGCTGGGGTGAGGGGCAGACACACAACCCAGACACCTCCCCATGTGCTGTGGTGTCAGCTTCACCTGTGAATTCAGCTTTGGCTCAGGGCTGGTGTATAAAGATGTAAATTCCATCTGGGCCTTGCAGTCTTGGAAAGCTCTTTGATGGTGTTTCCAGCAACAGAAATGTAGCATGTGCAGAGCCTTGCATCCTGTTGCTAATAAGTCTGCTTTTACACCACTCTGCTACACTTATTAACTTTCATTTACATATTTTTCCAATAATCTTTTAAACAAGTGACTAGATGACCATAAATCCTGGAGAGTGAGGAGTGCAGGGTATGGTGGAGGAACAAGTGCTTGGGGCTCAGTTTAACCCTTCAGTCCCCACTAGAAAAGCCAGGGCCAGAGCAGCAGTGTCCTGCCATGTGCCCAGCAGAGAAGGTTGGCAGGGAAGGGCAAATGCTTCAAAAGGAGCAGAATTTCTTCTTGTGTTATCCCAAAAAAATACAAAATCTGGTGCCGCTGCCAAGCCCAAAAATGCAAATTAATGTAGAATGGGAAATTCAAAATGGTTTGCTACCAAGTGCTCGCTGTGGCTCTGCATCAATATTCAGCTGTCGATGAAATCCCATCCTGGATTTAGCAACCAGGTTCACTAAGCAAGAAGGCCTTCCCTATTTGATGATATATGATGAGGCAAAGGAAATCTGGTATGGCTTTTTAAGGCAGGACAGAATAGGGACAGCTGGGTGGAGTGTGTCAAACAACAGCACTATCCAGAGCCACAGACTTCTATGACAAAATAGGAGATTATTGTTGTGGGAGGGTATCACCCTGAATTTCTAGGTTTGAGTTCTTCCCACTACTGCCCCTGGAATTCAGCCTCTTCACTGAGAGAATCAGTGACAGCTTGAAAGATTGCCCAATATATATTATTATTATTATATATATATATACACATAGTTGCTTCCAATTACCCAGGAATAACTGTTTCCTCTACTGAGCCAGCTGCATAGATGGCTGAACAATCTGTCTGTTCAAACACACTTCAGTCAACTTTCTCTAGCTGATTTGGCAAGAATTTTTCTTCCTACGACTGGATCTCCTCCAGTAACAACTTAGACAGCCTTTTGACTTTGGGTCATGGCTGCATGACACTGGATCCTTTCATTTGTCTCTCTGCAAGTAATGATGGGAAAGCCAAAGCACTGCCATGCCTCTGGCTCAATTCTTTGTGCTACACATCCAGGTGTCAGCTGATTTTGCACCACAAAGCAGGATGGATTATTTCAAAAACAGGGATTTGGACTGGCACACAGAGGTTCAAGGCCTGGATAATCACCCATTTTTGCATCTGCATGTATGGAAGTAACTTCTCACCTCAAAAGGTTTCTGTAAGGGATGATATCCTGCTGTAATTGGAGGGCTCATTGTAATGATGAACATCAGGAGAAAGAAATCTCAGTTCCAGGCAACCAAGAAAGATCTGGAAAAAGATGTGCCAGCATCAGCAAGGGTGAGCAGGAAGGGATAGTGCTGTCATCAGCCTGTTCCACCTTTCCCAGTCCCACCTTTTTGTGACAGTTCTACTTAGGCTGTGGCTGTAAATGCTATGAAAACTTCTAGGCAGGTAACAGCACATGCATTTTACACGTGCAAATTTACCCTGCTCTCTTTAAAACTTCAGCTTGGAATGACAATCATTCATAAATATTTCACATGCCCCAACTGAGATGGGCTAGAAGAAAATGTGGCCTTGATTAGCAACTGTTAATCAATTTCCCTTTCAATTAAATCTTGTTGTTCCAAATACAGAGTGAGACCACTCATTTTGTAATGCTCCCAAACCTCATGTTGCTGCTTGGCATGAGGAAACCAGACCCCAGCCTCCAAGGCTGTCATCCTAGGAACTTTCACAAACAGTGAAATGCTATTTTGACAAAATCAGCACTTTTTTGCAGGCATTTCCCTGATGACTTAAGGCAATCTGCTGGGACTGATTTTGATAAGGCCCCCTGATGTTAGCAATGCAGCCTCATCTCCAAAAGCTGGATTTCAGCACTACCTGATCACACCGTGTTGCTGCAGGCTTCATAGATTTTGGTGGCATAATGACATCTTCAGACCTACCTTTATGTATTTCCAAAATTCCCATCCAATCCTATGTGCCAAAGCATATCATGTTATTTTAACTGCCAGTTCGCTACTTTAGGGGCACCTTCCTTCATAACTTCTGCTCTGCTTGTAATGATGAGATCTCTTGCAGATGCAGTTAATCAAAAAGATTACAATCACTCCAGAAACACCTGCATTAGGAATAAGTCTGGCTTTTATTACTATGAATTCCTACTGCTGACAAGCTCTGGGAGGAGAGAATGGGGGAAAACCCAAGATCCCTTTGCACAGCTGGAATATAAATGTGAAATTTTCTTTCCATTTATTTTTCTTCTGTAAATGGTTTAGCTGCTATTGATCAAGATTACCACCAAATAAAAAATCAGAATCTACTAGCTTGTGGTGTTTTGTATAACACACTCATAAAACAAATTTATTCCTTCACCACTGAAACAGGCCATACTTCTTGCTAGGATATGTGCAGAACTGGAAATGGTGTTCATTGTCAGGGCTCAGCAAACAGACATTCAGGAGCAGGAAGGGTCCTGTACTGGGAATCCACATTGCAAATGGAAGACAAAATACTTTAGTTGTTCCCACAGCCTGCATCCTCTTTACCCTTACAAAATTAAGGATAAATATAAAAGAATTCATTAATTTTGATAGATAGGTACAACAGGAAGCAGAGAAGTCAGAAGTATTAAGGGAGCAGAACAAAGATGTGTAATTCACTGCAGGGTAAAAGGGCATTCTTAAAACTGTTGCAAACTCTTAAATTAATACCCCTATTACTGTGAATCTCTTCTCTCTCACTGTTGGGTAGGTGCCAGCACAGTTTTTCTAAGAAAATAGGAAGTTTTCAGCCTTTATCCTACAGTGGTAAAGGTGACACAGTATTTCAAAATTTCAAGGTTCAGATAATCAAAGATCTTGGGAACCTGAAAACTGGTGAAACAAGAAATAAAATGCCATTCCTTACTGGAAGTGGAAGGACATCCATGTCCAGCAAGGACAGAATGGCAACAGTCTAAGAAATAGCTCAAGGCGTTTTTATTAAGGAATGTAAATTTATTGAAGTCTGCAATAGTCCCAGGCTCTGGATACAGAACTCTTTTAAAATTAAATATTGTATTTAAAAGCCAAAGAGGATGTTCACAATTTTTCTAGGTTTTTTTTTTTTAAGTAGTTGCTAAGTTCTGCTTTGACAGCAGCACTTTTCCTCTGCTATTAGTGATCTACTAGCAGAAGAAAAAGAAAAATCAAAGTGTCCCCCTGTTTTTCACTACTCAATTCTTACTGCACACAGAGTCAGTATGAAATGGTTTGAATCCAAAACATCCTGCTCTGTCTCACTGGATAACAGCTCAAACCCAACACATGCTCAGAGGAATGATTTAGTAGGGATAGTCTGTCCCATTGCTTCTGCAAGAGCTACAGGCAAGAATCTCTAACACAGAAACAGAAAATGTAACCCCTTTACTGCCTCTTGATAATAATATTTTCTTTTATCTTCTGTAGGTTCTTTGCTTAGCTACCTTTTCAGATTCATAAACCATCAGAGATTGTGCTGGCACAGTTACTGACTGGTTTTAAATGGATGTAGTTGCCATGCATATCCCCGTGACTTCATTTAAAGAGCCTGGAATTGGTAGTAGACAACTAAGAAAAGTAATGGCCCTATGAGAGAAGATGCTCCATTAATAGCAAGGTGACACTTCATATTTTGAGCAGAAGAAATATTTAGGGCCAGATCCAGCAAACCACTTAGCTACCTACAGTTCAAGCTGGATGTGTTACAGATAACAGGATCCAAGAAGACAAGACACGAACTATGTGTAACCTGACAGTTTCTGAATTTTGCATTAAAGATGCATCAAGTAAAATATGCACAGAGTTTTAAGACCATTGGAAAACAAGGGAGTGCCTGAATGAATGACATGAGCAATGTTCCTTCAACAGGAGAGCTGAAGAATCCCCTTCCCTCATCCTAAGTCGTCTTTCCAGTATGAAATTCGAAGAGGTGGATCAGAAGGGCTAAAGGAGGATTAAAGAAGGTTTAACCCTGGGCAAAAGAAGGTTTAAAGTGTACCTCTCCCACTCCATCAGGTTTTATCCTTGTGGCCTGCTGCAGAGGAGGCTGTCCCTGCTGTGAGCCCCTGGCTGCCTTTAGGAACAGACCTGGCCAAAGGAGCAGAGCAGCACCCGGTGCTCCAGGACACTTCGGTCTGCAGAGCACAACCTCAGCAAGCTGGTTAAATCCAGCCTGCAGGAACCCTGAGTAATCTGAAGTAATAAGAAGGGCAATACTTCACACACCCTTTCCTCTTTGCCATTTCTCCTGGCAGCCTTTCAGAGCCCTCAGCAAGCTGGCTGAGCTCAGTGCTGGGGTTGAGTGGCCAACTCTTCACTCCGTGCGTAACTCAGTGCCCAGCACGGGTTAGAAATGGCAACGCAGGGGTGCTCACCACACTGATAAGTGTTCAGCTGTCACAAATACCCACTCATCCACTCACAACCAAGCTCTATTTCTTCATTCCAGAGCACTGTCAAGGTTGCATTACTGAGGGGTGTCAAAAGATGGGCTTCAGGAACAGGAGGACTTTGCCTAACAGGACCATAGGAGGCCACTGAAGTAACAGTCGTTGCTGACTTCATTGCACTTAAGTCAGACTTAGCCTGTGGTTAAATATACAAGTCCTTTGCCCTTTAAGGCTTAAAACAAATTTGCCTCAAACTACTGCATGGGCTTACATTACAAGATAAATTATGAAAAATAAGTTGGCCTCAAAGCATAGTTTTGCTTAGCTGCTCTGGGCATGAACCGTTTCACTTGGCCTCTGTTTTCCAGACCACCTATCTCCCTCACCAGGAGGATGAAGAGAAAATAATCAAGAGGGGCTGGAGCCTATTTAGACACCTGGTCAGCTCCTTGCAAAGGGCTCCTTCTGAGGTAGGAGGCAGAAGATCCACCACAGAGGAAAAACAAAACCTGCTAAAGGCTGGTCATGGTGCTGATTCAGTGCTCTGATGTTACTGGACACAAAGGATCAGGTTCATGGGTTTGAGCAGGAGCCACAGTGTATGGTCAGGATCTGTGCCTCTCTTTTTCCTCTCTCCTCCTTCTCTCTTTCTCTGGCTTTCCTTGCCTTCTCCCTCATGTTTACTACCACATTTATGTAAGGGTTGAACACACACAGAGTCTTGCACACTACAACTCTCATCACACCAATCACTTGACAGTGATGATCCCAGCACCCTTTATGAGATCTGTAACCAATTACAGCTGAAATCAATATGAATCCATCTATATAAGCTCTTAAGCTTTACAACCGTGGAGCAGTGACAGGCACAGCATACATCTTTTCTAATAACACAATCTAGCTGACTCAATAGGGGAATTGTATTAAAATACAGTACTGCTACAGTATGTCATATATAAAATGTCATATATAACATGTCATATATAACAAGAGGGAATGAACAAACTACAAAGACACCTCTGTAAAGACATTATTGCACTGCTATTGAACAGTGCCTTTCAACAACAAATCAACCACCAGTTCCCTTAAATGTACTTAGCTGCTGAATTACTGCGTTTCTAATTTCTATTCCCAATATTGGCCTAGATTGTGCTTCCTTCCCAAGCTCTGTGACAGCTCTGCAAAGGTGACCCACTCCTCCTGATCTCACCAGCAAACTTTCAGTGTCTGACTTGCTGCTGCCTCTGTTGGTCAGCCCAGGCAACTCTGAAACAGCAGCCAGGGCTGACTGCTCCTCACTCACATTTCATATGTGCCCTGCACTGGGTTCATGCCTAGACTTGAACTATCGAAAAAAGAAAAATTAAAAAAGAATTTATGATCTCATGAACCTTGAGAGCAGAGGCCCTTGAGCATCTTGTGAATGACAGCAGCACTCTTAAGTCTGGATCCCAGCCCGTGTTTTCCATCCAAGAGGACTGAGAGATGTTTGGAATTACATAGCGAGGAATCTAAACTAAACCAGGTGTCTTCTCAGTTTTGCCAAAAAAATAGTTTGACACATACTAGCTTATAAATAGATGGTTCTGCCAGATCAAACAATGATATATTACACTGACCACTCAAACAGCCCAACAATGAAGCAATTTCATGAGGATGCGATTTTTTTTTACTTTTTTAAATTGAAAATAATAAACAGATTGGTTTGTATTATCATGAAAAATGTGCTAAAGGGTAAGGTCTGTGAAGAAAAATCTGACAAGTCATAGGTCATAAAAGTTTCAGTTCAAGCTTGTTCGTATTATGGTGAAATAAATTATTGCTGAAAACTCCTTTCAAAGAGTTCCTTTTTGATTGGGTCTTGGTTTTAAGATGAGCAAGCACTTTAAATGTGAGCCATTTCCATTGTTTGTGAGCAATAAACATCAGGCTGAATAGAAAAGCAGAGACCAGAAGTTATTCCCACTGATGTAAAAGAAAAGCTGCACGGTGTTTCTTTCCAACCACAGAACACCCTTTAGCCTTTATCTGACTGTGATTATCCAGATCACCTGTCCACACACGGGCTCCTGGACAGGAAGTTCTCAGCATCATATGAGGCTTTTCTTTCTCCTTCAGGTACAACCCATAAACCCATCTGGCACTTGGGAAAATTCAATTCTGATGTGACTGACTCCAGCACAACCTGACTCAATTACTAAGATTTAATCCCTTTCAGTGGATCTGTTTGCCATTTGAGTCTCATTTTGTTCTTCCTAGAATGAGACTCTTTCAATCATGGTGAGCAGGGTCTCACTCAGGACAAAGGAGATTCTGAGGGGAGATGTGATGTAGAAGAGTGTAGCTGCAGAGGACCAAAGAGTGTCTTGCAGGGACGGTGTCTGCAGCAGAATTACTCAGTGTAAATGATTCATGGAGAAACCTCTTTTTGCTGATAGGCTCTGGAGAGATGCCTGGATACAGTGATAAGGAGCTGACAGGGAACCAGCCATGCTCAAATGCCTTTCAGTTCATCTAAAGCTGCAGAGAAAATCTCCTCCCATATTTAAGTCTTTGGGACCCTTCCAGTCATGTCTTTCCTTTCTGAAAGTCTTCCAGCTCCCTGGGACTTCCTGGCCCTCCTCAGCATCCTCTTTTGTCTTCTTCTGCTCCCTCAAGGACAGTTCTGTTCTTTTTTCAGCTCATTCCACTTCTGCACAGGAAGTTCCTGGGGAAGAGGCCACAGGTAGAGCAGCCTGTGCTGGGAAAAGCTGCCATCAGTTGTCCCTTGTCCTCACTCAGGACCCACTGGATCCTTTCAGAACAAGGTTTAGACCTTTCAGAACGAGATTTAATCCAACACAGCAGACTCAGCTCTTCCCCAGTGTTAGTTTCTAGCAGAGCTCTGTTCTCCAGCATGTGAAAGTGCTCTAACACATATCACATATTTTTCCAGGCTCCACCGCAGTGTCTTAATGAAACACTTAATTATCAGACATCAGAACTTGGGATTCTCCAGCCAGACAAATGCATCAGGGCCTGGCTGTGCAATCCTTCCTCTGCCCAACACTTGCTCCTGGGGACAGGTAAAACCAACAGGCTGAGAAACAAAGAGGCTGCATGGCTATAGATAGGAATGAGCTCATGATGGTAACTTGTCCTGCCAGCCTAAGGAGAGCCTGCTCACAGGATCCAAACAGCTACTTGGCACCTGAGAGGCAAGGAACTAAATCAGAGGCTAGACACCTAAACATTAATCCAAGAGTTAGAATATGAAATACCAAAACCATTGCATTCCTTGCCTAGAAAAGTTGGATCTGTCTGGAAGGGGAGTCTGGTGCAGTGGGACACAAGCAAAGGATGGAGACAGGAAGACATCACTGAAATGACCCCTCAAACTTTGGCTTTTGTCCCTGTTTCTGCTTTCATTAAGTCCTTCCAGCTCTACCCTAGCTCTGAGACATGGGTCCAGCACTCTGAATTTTCAGGTACCACAAAAATTTGTATCTTCTGGGCCAAAGAACAAGCACTTCCAACTGCAGTGGCAGCATGAAGGTTTCACTGTGCCCACATCACAGAGAAGCACAGGAGCTTTTGCAGCACAGATAATTCGTTTTGTATTGAGCACAATAATTCACTCAGCAGTTGTTTCTCCCTCCCAGCCTGCCAGGCACAAAATATTCACCAGCTCCCTTTTCCTTTACAAATTTAAGATCTACCTGCAAAATATAAGAAGCCTGCAGCTTGACAAACATGCAGAGAGGAAGAGAGCTCATGTCTGTCACCACTGTCTGTAAATCTCTTTGGTAGCTGGGAAGTTGAGGTGGCAGGTTTTCAGGACTGATTGACTGTTATCTGACATGGATTGTAGGGTCTCTGGCTTTTTTTGTCAAATCTGTAAAGCCACTGAAACCATGGTTCTGCTTATAAGAACTCTTTCAGGGTGGAGTGTAAAACAAGAAACCATTGCTGGAGAGTATGTGGTGTTGATCACAAAGAGAATAAGTACTATTTGCCCAGAGAAAACAAGGTTTTTCCACTAACCTCTTATTTTGCTTTCTCAGCACTTTTTTCTGTTTTCTCTAGTCTGCAGCCCTTCTCTAGCCAGTAAATTCAATATCTTGTGAGATCTAGAGAGAACAAAGTGAGCATTAGACAGACAAACAAGGAAGGGGTCAATTATTGTATTAAAATCCCCAAGTGCATTGTTCTAGCACAAATTTCACATTTGCTTGTTCATGCTTTTAACTGATTCCTTACTTTGTACCTTATAAATGGGCACCAGATGCCAGAGAGAATGATCAAAATTGCAGTGAAACTGGAGATCAAATAAGTTTTTCCGCTAAACTAAACCTATTTTTAAAACAACCTACATGTTTTCCCCTCCAAAGATTTAACAAGAAAAAGAGCCTTTCTCCCAATCTGTCACCTTAAGAACTGTGCACACAAGTTGCAAAATCTCAAAGACTTTGTGACTCCCTCCCCATCACTCCCCTCTCGAGACACTGGAAAGGACTGGAATTATCCTTGTCTGAAACTCACGATTCAGCTCTCCTTTCCCAAACACAAACATCCAACAGCTGTAAAAATGGCATCCAATCAACTGCTGACTCTGCCAGTTCTGCAGTGTTCCTGCTCACGTCCATCTGTCTCCTCCTGCCACGCTGCAGCACATCAGGGAGTGCTGGGGAGGTAGGGCAGAAGTTGACTTGCTACCCATGTGTGTGGGCCAGTAGCCAAGTGATTGCACTTTACAAGCTGGCCACAGATCCACCTTTCATGTTGAAACATGGGGAGAATTAGGCAACCTTTTAAATTAAATAATTCTTCAATCGATGTCCTTCTGTTGTTTACTTTTTTCCTTCTTCTTGAAAGCTTCTCGGTTTTTTTTCAATTTTTTAATTAGAAACACCTTATTTCTCTCCTTTTAAAACCCTCCTGGATTGAGTTAGGTCAAAGAACAGCAAGTTCTATACACGTAAGATCATGTTAAGTTACTGAATCTTTTTGTGAACTATCTGGCTGCCTGCAGCATGGCCAGAATATTTTTTTTGCCAGCATACGAACAGAAGAGAGACTGCAAGTCTTTCATCAGACACTGCCTTTTAAGAAAAAAAGCCCTTTTAGATATAAACTGTTGCCTCAGATTCACTTCATGCCTCTCTCTATAACCCTATCTATATTTTTAAACATTTGGGATGTCAGAACAAATTTTCTGCTCTGACAGTTCTGTCAGGGAGCTGAGCCTGTCCCAAGCAAGGCCAACACAGCTTTCTAGAAGGTGTCACCTCTGTCTTGCTGTAAAGCAAAGAGCCACAGGTTTCTCCTCTCTAAAATGCTGTGGGAGATTCCTTTCCCACACCTCAAACCTTTAAAAATTGTTCTGATTGTTCTGCCTAGTGTAATAAGAACTGAGCCCCTCTTTACAGTGCACTAATTATAAACTTTAAACCAAATGTGGCAGTTTCAGAACCTGGATTAGTTTGGCTGATCATAAAGACATCTTCCAGCTCTGACCCTCCTTGAAGGATAGGAGCATCCAGTGGTTGAGTGAGCATCCACCCAACCCTTATGAACATGAACAAAACTTGCAGATTGCAGACTGTGTTATTCCAAGCTGAGAAAACCTGCAGAAAACCACTATCATGGGTCCTGATCCCTTAGGAAAATGGGATACAAAATGGGCTCATCTTCATCAGTCAGGAAAACAGGAAGAAGAAATGGTATATGGGCAGCAAACTTACAATTTCAGTACTGGCCTATGACAGGAATCTCCCCTCCTTTCTGTAAGAGAAAAATTAATTGAAAGAAAGGTACAGAAGAATCAAGAGAAGTTAGAAGAGATGGAAATTTCTGTATCTCAGAACTCTGACTCAGAAATCACAAGTGATTGCAACAAACTACCACACAGCAGCTTCCCTCAGTCCACATGCACACTCATGTCCCTGGGGAGCCTTTTTTTTTCCAAATATGGGGTAGCTTTCTCACAAGTTACAGACTAATACACTAAATTTAATTGTTTGCCATTAATTGTGGACTGTCACAGGGTCAGAATACACCAACAGCAAGTTATTACTGGGCAGCTGACAGATGCTTACTCCTGTGTCAAACCCTTTAGATCAGAAGCTGAGCTGAGTCCTGCTCCTTTTTAAGTCAACAGAACTCCTCTGAGATCTTTCACTATGTCCTAACTAACACTGCTCCTCATGAAACACCAGGGACTGCCTGAATTAGACACCTGGCTCTATATTGATTTCAAGTTAACATAGCCCTTAAAATGGGGGTGGGATGCTAAATGCCTTTGGAAAGCCTGCTTCACGTTTTTCCATATATCTGGACAGTGCAGAAGCACAGAGAGTAAGTTTGGAAAGTCACTTGAGTGATCTCTCACTAAAACTCCAAGGTACTATTCAATAATCCAGCCTTTTGGAAATTTTTGCATGCTGCTTACAGGACACTAATCATTATTTTGACATAAAGAGGAAAAGTTTTTTGCATCAAAGCTTGATAGGTTGGAAACTTTCTTCTTTCTACATATAAAACAGAACAACTTTCAAAGCTGAAGTTGCTGTGGGCCAAGCCCTATCAGTGGGAGCTTTGCCATTTGCTTTATTGAAACCCCAGTGTGGCCCTACAAGAACAGTATATACTTTATAGCTGCAATTTGAATTCAGTGTTGTTGTATAAAATATACAATTGGCAACACAGGAAAATTTTGCCCTCTGTTGCACCTCAATATTTGTATTTTACATGAAAGCCTTTCAGGCCACACTGTCTTTGTCGGCCGGTGGGCTCAATCCACAACTGGGCTCAGCCCAATTTGTCAGCCCACAATTTTGCAGGTGAGAGTGATGAGTTTACCCCTCAATATTAACAAACACATGAATTCCACCCCCTGTTAAAAGAGTTCTTTATTCTCCTCCTTTAAGTTTTGGAGAGGTCCTTGCAGGATCAAACTCTTCCACCACTTTGATGACTGTTAATGGTGTGCACCGTCAGGAGCTGAATTTAGCATGGAAAATGTCCTTGGACGACCCAGCAGCAAGAGGTCATCATTGTATGGAGAGCACTTAATCCAACACTACACCTCCTCTACGCCTTGAACTTCGCATTTCACTCCAGTGTGCAAAATGTTTGGACTCTCTGGAATTCAGACCATTTAACTTCAAAGTTCAGGCTCATTTGGCTGGTGATGGGTTGTCTCACCGAGTCATCCCCTGTTTACTCCTAAACTGTCTGCTCCATATCCTGTTTTCTGGGATGTTTATAAGCACTCCTGGGATGCTGATTGTGCATCCCCCATTCAGACAGAACATCTTAAGTTCAGGCCTTCCCTGGGTTGACACTGGGAACCAAGGGCTGGAGCGCCTCTCCTATGGAAACAGACTGAGCTGTTGTGCTGGTTTGAAAGTAAAACCAGTGAGAGACCAGTGAGAGACTCCAAGTCAGAAAATACAACTTAATAGGAGAAATAAAAGTAAAATAAAATAAATTAAAATTATACAACCTGACACCCTGTTAGTTAGGGCAGTGGCAGCAGTCCAGATGAAGTGGTCTTGTTGAAGCAGTGATCCCACAGAAAGGTCTAGTAGCTCTGGTCCTCCAGGAGTCCAGCAGGCCCTGCCCTCTGTGCTGTCCCAGATTATATCCAGGTGGGAATGCTTGGCTCCTCCCCCTGGGTGGAGCATCTCACAATGGGCTGATATCATCCTATGAGTCATACAATGGGTCCTTGATTGCCCATTAACAGAGATAACACCCAGAGGGAGTTACCTGTGAGTCATGGGCAAGGCTTTGATGGCCCATGAACAGGAGATAGCCCAGAGGGAGGGGGCAAGGGAAACACTGCTCCACCTGGTTCCAACAGCTCCTGAGGGTGGTGATAGAATACATACTCTGGGCACATCTTACATTGTAACCTAGGACAGCTGTTCAGCCAGGAGAGGAGAAGGCTTCAGGAGACCTTAGAGCACTCTCCAGTGCCTAGAGAGGATCCAAGAGACATTGAAGAGGGGCTTTGGACAAAGGCCTGGAATGACAAGGCAAGGGGGAATGGTTTGAACTGACAGAGAACAGGTTTAGATTGGATATTAGGAAGAAATTCTTGGCAATGAGGGTGGCGAGACACTGGCACTGCCCAGAGAAGATGTGGATGCCTCATCTTTGAAGTGTTCAAGGCCAGGATGGAGCCCTGAGCAAGCTGGAATAGTGGAAGGTATCCCTGCCCATGGCAGCAGGTTGGAATGAGATCAGCTGGAAGGTCCCTGTCAACCCAACCAAGATTCAATTATTTGGAAGCTGGACAACATGTCATTACAGCTCTGTGGATGCACTTTAAACTCCCTCATGGCCAAAATATTGTAGATTAATTGTCATCGACCTGGTTTTTGGTGAGGATTTTACTACATGATTAACCCCTACAGTACCACAGCTGGATGGCCACCAGCCCCAGATTTGTCCACCTGAAACTACTCCCAATATATCTGCAGCCACAGCACAGCCATGACTACTGCCTCATTTTGCTGTGATTGGATCAACCCAGACTAAAACCCTGATGCAAATCAGCTACTGCAAATCATTTCATTCTCCAGTTAGCCACTGCACCTCACTGCTGTTTTTAACCAAGGGCAGTGTAGGCATTAGCAAGCAGGCAGGTTCCTGTGGCAGCTCTCTTCTGAAGGGCAGCAGAAGAGTTTTTCTCCCTGTGGCTTACTTTGCCTGTATGGAGCCCTGGAAAGCCAGGCTGCTGGGAAAAGGGTAGGGATAAAGCCATACTGCAAGAGCATTTTGAATGGATTGAAAGGAGGGAGGGAGAACAGGGGTCTGAGCAGCCAGAGGCAAGGAAGCAGCAGCGCTCGGATGAGTGAGTCCTGGACAAAGGTAACCACCAGGAACAGTTAATAATAATCCAACACACACAAGGGCATGTCAGAGGCAAGCACTCCCATCCCAAATCCTGCTCACAAAAATCTGCAAATGAGCTGACACTAATGAAAACAAGGAGCTTGGAAACTGGATGGTGGCGGGAGGAAAGGAGAGGCTGTTGTATAACTTGCCCTTCCTGCCCAGACCTGCCAATGCAGCTGGATTCTGACTTGCAGCATCATCACTTTTCCTGTCTTGGCCTCCTGAACCTTCGAGCAGCCCCTCGCAGTGACCTGCCAAACCTTTGCTATCCAAATTTTTCTCCCTTTGAGCAGCTTGATAAGGGGCCAACCTGTGCAGTAGCTTCTCACTATGCCCCGAAGGGAGAATACAACGAGGCCAAAAAAGCCAACTGCACTTGTTACCCGAGGCAGTTTTTGAACTCTGCACGGAGAGGCTGGAATGCCCCCTTCCACTTAGCAGAACAAAGGGCAGCCAACCTGCAGGGGTTTAAATCTGAAAGTTAAACATGAATGTGATTAATGTGTGGCTTTGAATTTCATGTATTATTGAATTGTATACATTACTCCAGGCTCAGAGGTTTTTTCCCTTTTATACTGCAGCACAATTGTAAGTTCTGTTTGGGAGAGGTGCAGAGCAGAGAACACCAGGCAAAAGTATTTCCATATGTATTCCACAAATTCTCTGCCTGAAGGACTTGAGCGAGCTGGGATTTATACTGTGTTCCACTGACCCCGAAAAAAACAACTTGAAACAGATTTACAGAAGATGCACTGGAGCTCATTGCAATTGAAACACTGGATACTTATTTGACAGCCTCCAGGAATCCTTCCAGGTCCACCCTTTCCTGTGAATCTGCTAAAGCTCCGGAAGATTATCAGAGTTAAGTGAATGTGCGGGATGCCGGGGTTTAGGAGATGGGTTGCCTCTCTTAAGACCCATAAAAATGAGCATCTCATGTAACCAGTGCTCCCACTCCAAAGTCTGAGTCCTTGATCCCATTTAAGCCATAATCTGCTGATAGGAGGCAGAAAGCTGGACCACACCACTCCTGTATGATCCTGCAGGCTTTGCTGCATGACCGGAGCAGTATCCTGCCTCTCACTGCTGGGAAAACCTCCAGCGTGTTTTTAGAAACAGTTAATTAACCCCATTTGTTGCATAGAAGGGGCAACTGTAAAGCACACCTGGACACTTCCAGTTTGGACTTTTTCATTTTCTGTATGGATCTTGGGCATGTTTCCTCACTGCACCACAGTATAACACGAGGCTAACAAAGGTCCTGAGAAAACCTTGGAAGTTTTATTTCAGGAAATACAGTTTTTTGATTGGAGGGTTTCCCTGGGGAGATCTTAAACAGAGTGTCAAATGGTCAGTATCCGACAGGCACTACCTGCCTTTCTGTGGCAATGGATCTCCTCCTGCAGGTCCTGTGCATTTCCACTTGCCTGTCCAGTCTGTGCTGTGCTGGGCGCAGCTCTCATTGCACTGGTGATTCCATATGGAATTGAACAACACACCTGCATAAATAATGAACTGGTACAATTCCTTGGCCTGACACTCTTACTCAATGCTGTGATTTTGATGTCCTGAGAAGCACCTTCAGCTTTGCCTCAAAGACAAGGCACTGGTTTCTCTCCCAATACCTGACTCTGCCAAATAATGTTGAACTCATCCAGTGCAATCACAGGCATGATGAGTTTGTGGAGAATATTCTGCAGCTTCCAGACAGACCTTCAGAGGACTGTTCTCACTTGGAGAAGACCATTGAAAATAGGGATTTTCTATTCTATCACACACCACCACTCAGCTCACTATGAGGACCTCTACAAGGACCACCATTAAAACACCCAGTGAGCCTGCCCTTCCGTGGGATGCCTCTCACATGGGGCTGGGCAGGGAGGATCTGGAAGAAATGAGAGATTATATGAAGAGTTCCCATTTTCAAAGCTCGGATCTAGATGGCTTCTCATAATTTTCCATGTCAATTTGTATCTGGAACTTCATTTGCTTGTGGAATGGAGCATGACTCCTGCAGCAGGAGAGGTCTCTCTCCAGGAACAATTTCTGGCTCAGGAGGATGACTGACCTTTGTTTTGGACAGGAATATGAACTCTGTTGCCATTGGACATCTTTGAAGCCTTGTCTCCTATGCTTTAGCCATTACTTTAGTCCATTACTAGCCAGGACATGGATAGAGTTTCTCCCAATAGCACTAATAACTTTCCTGGCTTGCCAAGCTTGTTACAGGGTAATGCTTCTTTAATTCTTTACTTCCCATTCAAAGGTCCAGACAGTGGATACGGGAATTGTAGCAGTGATTCTTAGACCTGATATATGTCCAGTCCTAAGTTTCCTAGAGTCTCCCTGAAATGCATATAGAAAAATTACTGACCACTGAGGACATTTTGGGAGCAGGGAAGCCCAGAATATCCACCATTACCCATGGCCAGAGACCAGCACTGCAACTTCATCCTTAGTGTGAAATCTGGCAAACGTTGTGCCCTTTCACTGGCATGGAGTTTACAGAATCCAACTGCAGCTCTGAGCTCTGAACTGCAAAGACTAAACCTGCTGCTTCTCTTGCTCATCTTGGTGCAGTACAGATACAAACCAGACAAAACACAACCACCACATTTCTGTCAAATGAGTGAAAATTAAATTAATGCTTGGGACAGAAGAGCAAATTAGTTTTGAACAGGGGGCTGGACAGGAATGCTCTTGCAGTTCTGTGATTCTCAAACTGGCCATAACACACACCAATGTATCAGTCAAAAATAGCAAAAATATCAAATACCTTTTGGGCCAATCCCCAGAAACAAAATTTTAAAAATCTCTGTATCTCCTCTGCAAAATGGCATTTACCACCCTCACATAGTGCTCCCAGCCCAGGGAGCTGCTGGCTTGCTGGGCATACCTGCCTCACTTTTGCTATTGTCTGGCAGCAAGGCCTGACCCACATCTGAACTCATTCAGATATTTCAATAAATCTGTGTTTTACCCATAAGCCCAAAATCCTTGGTTAGGACATCTCTGACCTGTGCAAAATAAACCAGTTCTCCTCATTTTATTTTGGCATGGCTGGTCCTCTTCCAGTCTCTTAATTAACACAAGAGGAAAAAATAGAAAGTGTGACAAGACCCAGCAGTGGCCTTTCTCTGTGTGCTCCTGTGTCTCCATTCTTGGGGGCTGACCCGGGGCACAGCTCTGCTCTTCTACATGTATTTTCCAGTGGAAGCATTTCTTCTTTCCTTCCTTGGATTTATTCAGACTCCAAACTTCAAATTCATCAAAACTGTCACGGACCATTTGCAGGATGGGAAGATATTGTGGGTCCAATCAGCGTGGGTGTCACAAACAATTATCCACTGTGGAATGATCCCAATTAGTAAACACCCTGCTAACAGGCCACCTCCCCAAGGACACTGATTGCCTGTGACAGTGTGTTTTCAGGATGTCTGCTGGAAACCTAGGACTCAAGCCTTTGTGGCCTGGCTCCTGGCAAATTCCTTGTTAACCCTACAAAAGAATCTACACATGAATAATTAAAAATAGATTGGAGCAGAAATTTAAATTACATTTAGCTTTGTCACCCAACCCCCTTTATAACAAGACCTACTTCTCATCTGGAATAAAATGGAAATTCTATTCCCTGTCTTGGCTTGTACGAGGCACTCTGTGTTTTGATGCTTTGCTCTAGGCTTTTGGAACTAAATAAAGATTTCAATATAAACACTCCTTTCCACTTTCTCCTTTCTTCTCTCCTTTTCAGTTGGTGCAAAATTCTCAAAGAGTTGCCTGAAGGACCAGCTGAGTGAGTGTTTGAAACCCAGCTGCTTACTCCTTGCTTAACAAATGCAGCCTTTAACAACCTGATAGCTGTTTTTAGAGAATGAAATCACAAGGACAGGAACAAAATAAAGATACAAAACTAAGTAATTTCAAAAGTAACTTTTTGACCACCCAGTTATCTCCTGGAATGGACTGGCTGTGATGCTAGGGTGAGGTAGGAAGACAGATTTGGTCAGCAAGGCTGCCTCCCAGCCAGCCCTCTTGCTCCTAAGGAATGGGTTTTAGTGCCACACTCCACTTCCTTTCAAGTGTGCCAAGCCTTCCCACACTGCTCAGTAATGCTCCCACACCTCAGAGATTCTGGCAGGCTGCACTCCAGCCTCTCTCCTTCTCCTCTTCTCTGGAATAAGCAGGCTCCAGTCTTTAATATGTGGGGGCAAGTAGATTTATTTAACTCGTCCCTCATTTAACTTTTAGCTCTGATTTCAAACCAGTTGATTGGTAATTCCTTGCCAGTAAATTCTACCCCAGCTGTATCTTCAGCAGGGATAAACTGCCAAATCTCTGTCACTTCCATGGAGCTATGCCACTTTCCCCAGGCCCAGTCCAGTCCAATAGCCTGACTCCAGTTATCTTGCTGTCAGTCTGTCACACACACCCAGGGGCTCACTTTGCTGTCTCTCACACTAAAGCTTTAAGGGTTCCTCCTTCCTAAAGAATTTTGCTTTCAGATGTTTCCCTCATACAGAAAAACTACTTTTCCTCCTCTAACATTCCATCACTTTCCCACCAAAGTGACCAAACTTCCTGGTTTCTGCCATGCTTCACGTACAAGGTACTCAGTAATGTTTGAAAAACATCGCACCTAAAACTGTCATTAAAATTCCCTTTACTGCTTTGCTAATGCACAGGAGGAGCCCTCAGTGAAATGGATGAATCAGAAACTTTCATCAGTCACATTGGTTGAAAATCTGCATTACCAGAGCCATGTATCATTTGTCATTTCTGCTAATCCACACAACTGAGTTCCTATTCAAAACAAGCCAAACAACCTCGGAGGGAGGGCAAGACCCTGTATCAAATGCTCTACTAGGCTCCAACTGCAATATATCTAAGGCAATCCCTTTGTCCAGTACTTTGCATGATTGAGGGTGAAATTGCATAACCATTCCCTCCCTGTCTCCCCCAGGCACAGCACCCTGTGGTTTGGAGCAATTTAAGACTTAGTTCAAAAATTTGTCTCACTTTTCTCCTATCTTGGTGGTCCACAGTAAATCCCAACTCTTTCTCCTTTGCTTTCTTACTCCTTTTTTCCTGACCAGTCGAGGTCCCAGCATCCAGAGCTTCACCATTCTTTCCCTCCACCTCCAAACTGCAAAGTCACAGAGACAAAATGTGAGAGATTATCTCTGGTATGATCATTTTACAAAAACCTTGACACTGGCACTATTGCTTTCCTATCCACCACCCTCTTTCCAAAACAGGTCAAGAAATATTCTGAATTCCTCTCTCAGTTGAAGAGGCTGTTCAGCCCTCTGCAAGAGGTATGGACTCTTGTGAATTTGGGAGGAAAAAGAAGGCTGGCTCTCTCCCAGGGGAAGACTTTGCACATCAAGATGCAGATAGAGAATATGGCCCTGCTTTATAGAGGAGGGACACAATTCTATTTCTAGCAGGAACATTGTGCAACTCCCTCTGAAGTCAAAGGATTTTTGCCCTCAGATATCCAGGGGCAGAAACCAGGAGCCAGAGTCAGCCCTGGTGCCAGCTGGCGGAACAAGCACCCTCCAGCTGTAGAAAAATAGCTCCCAACACTAGGATAAAGCTGGAGCCACTGGAAGTGCCCTTGCAGACACAAACAGATTTATGATCCAAAAATTCAAACAGAAATTATCATTGCAACCACTGCTAATGCCAGGAGCCATTCATTCCCTGCCTATCCATCCTGCTTGGCTCACAGATCCCAGTGGTCCTCCCTGGGACAGCCACACAATCTGTGTGAAGGCACTGGGCTTCTGGGGATGCCACGAATTTTCTGTGTTCCCTGCTGCACACACTTGCCAAGTAAGCCTTGATTTAGCTACAGTAATCTCTGATGCCTGTTCCCACAGAGAGAGCTGTTTATTTTATAGTATCTCAAATGGATGGCAATAGACTGCCTGCCTCTGCATCAGAACAAGGTCACTGACCCAATCTGCTGCCCAGAAAATGTGTATAAATTCAGCATGGCCCAAGAGAGAGCTGAGCCTGCCCCATCACCCTGGGCTGTCTTGTGCTGCTGCAGCACAGGCAGAGAAAGCCTGGCCTCTAAATGTGGCTTGAGAGAGGATGGGACATCAGGGAATTGCACCCTTGGAAGGGCAGCAGGCCCTAAATGCAGATCCAATACATGCTACACAACCAAAAGTGAAAGATTTCACAGCTTCCAAAGTTTTGGAGGAGCAACAGCATGTTGACCTAAGAGGGAAGTACCCACAGAGGAGCTGGAGTGGCTTGGGGAGCCTCTCCTTCACTGGAAAAGGGCACTGACTACGTGGTGCACTGCAGACTAGCCTGAGAAACAGGAGTGTTCTGGAGGAACCCACTTTCTGGCCAAGACACTTCCAGGCCAGAGGACTCTGATGAATGTCTGAGTTGGGATTGAAGGGTTTTACTGCAAATGGCCACTTTGACACCATAGCATGTGCATAAACTGATGGGTTTCACAGGAGGGCTCCTGGCACTTCCAAAGCCAGCAGCTTCTCAAAGACTCACATCCAGCCAGCCAACAATTTGGAATGTGGTCACTGTGCCTTCAGCAGCAGCTCCCTGACCACACAGTCCTGAGATCTTTGGGGCTCTGCTGCGGGACTGTGGTCTCATTTCTGTCTGCTTAGCCAGAACACGGGCAGTGGGATTTTGGCCAGCTTCATGAGCCTGCATCACAAAGGGGCAGGTGACACCTGGCCCAGCATAAATCCTACCACTAACAAGGGATTCTTCCAGGATGGTCTGAACCAGCAGAGAGAGCTTATACCAAACCAGCATGATCTCTTGTGTGGCTGCAGTGTTTTGGATCCAGTACTAACACCCTAAAGACAGTTTTATGGTATCACTGTGTGAGGACTCTGTTTGAACTCCTCTGGTTTAAGCCTTGGTTTAAGCTAATGCATAATTCATAACGGGGATGATAACAGATGGCAACTTGTGAAGCCACAGGAACTCAATCAGTTGTGATCACATGACAACACCCTAAATAATTTAAATCATATCTTACTGCAAGAGCTGCTCTGCTGGGGCCCCGTTACAGAGATGCTGATGCCACACTGTGGGAATCATCCTGCAAGGCAGGATCTGTTACCAGATCTCCCTCTTTGCAAAGGGAGAAACTGAGGCTCAGAGTGAGGGGCCTCCATCTGCTGGCTCCATGAAAGCAGATCCCTGGTGTCCTCCCGCTCCTCTGCCCCAGATCCCAGCCATGAGCCCCTGGTCTCTCTTTCTCTGTATATTGCACATGTTAACAAAGATATTTGCAAAAGGCAAATTCAGACAAAAAGCATTACTTTAAAAAATATAAAACTTGTAAAAATGTTTTAAAACTTCCACAGCATGGTTTACAACTCCAAGAAAGCTCTCCAGAAAAGTTTATCCTCAGACCAGATGCTCTCACATCAGAATATCTATTTCTTCTTTAACTACAGGAGGAAACTACCTTTCCAACACATGGCCTAAACCTCAGTGACACAGAGACCCTCCAGTGTCTCTGTGAGAGCCAGGAGGCCCTGCCAAACACCTTGGCCACTTTAGGAAGCAATGTGGGATGCAGGGAAGCAGGAGAGCTTCTCTTATGAGTTTCAGCACCTTCCTTTTCTTTCCATCAATTTCCAGGTGGCCACATGCACATGAAATCTGGGGCTCTGCAGGAAGGTTTCGCTTCCAGTGACTTGAAACAGTTTTCTGAGTAAAAACACTCTTTAGGAAAGAAATGTTCTAGGAATAATGCAGCGTGCTCTGGATTGCACAAATGCTTCTACCGTCGCAAGGGACAAAGCACCATAAAGAACATAAAACTTTAATGAATTGTTATCATCATCTCAGCATACTTTGAGAAGACACACTGAGTTTGAGCCTTCTCTGGAATTCCAATCAATCATACTCAGCACAGTCAGTCCCAGCTGAAGCACTGGCTGCTCACCATAAGCATAATTAACACAGACTGCTGCCTCCTGACATATTACTGGGGAATAGGGAACACTGCCTACACCACATTCATCCTTAACCTTGACTGCCAGACCATTTTTACTCTTCATTTCTAAAACCACCATCCTTTTTTTTTTTTAACACTTCTAGTATAAAAGCCGTTGTGAGCTGAAATTCTCCTACAGTAACAGTTGTGGGCACTTTCTGAAGAGAACATCTCCCAAACAGAAAGGAAACTGACATCAAAAAACACTTCCCAGAGGTGTTTGAAGCCCTGTTGGTCTAAGCACAAGGCATGGAGTTCTTCAGCACACTGGTTCTCACCAAAACACGAGTGTGTACTTTCTGTCTGGTGCAATATTAGCACCTGGCAAAGGCGTTTGGAGAAATACCACTAGATAAAACAAAGCCCTGTGTGTACAAGATGCACCAGATTCTCAGCTGGACTAGAGTCTGAATTCAAGGCAACTATGCCAAGTGACATGAGCAGAGATACAGAATTACATTTCCTCTAAACCTGTGCATTAGCAGTGAAAGACAGAACGGAGGATGGTGACAACACTGTCCTGATCTTCAAGCAAGAATGCAAATCAGAAGACACTTCATGCCTTGGGGGGTGCTAGAAAAAAAGCAACATCCTTTCCAGAATGATAATAATCCCAAAACTTCTCACAGACCAAGCAGTTTTACACCCAAAAGGAGGCCCTGCAAAATGTCTCTGTGCTGCCTGGAGCAGGAATAACTCTCCATCACTGCTGGGTGACTCCAAAGGCCAAAAGTAGCTGCAGCCAGGGGCAGCCAGCACTGAGGCAGGTCCCAAGCAAAGTGCCAACCACAGGTTTAACTGTAGAGGCTCAAGAATGCTTTTGTCCATTTGAGTTTGGACCTAAGGAAGCCCTGCCTTTGTAAGGAGCAAAATCCATTTTTGTCAGCCTGAGTGACCTGTCCCAAACAAGGCTCACAGCTTCTCTTCCATTCCCCTCTCCCCAAGGCTCCTGCATGAGAACCAGCACAGACAAGCTGCTCCTCCTGGGGTGGGATGCTGAGAGAAACCTCTTCCCAGCAGCCATGGATGCTGCCCTCCCTAAGTGACTTTCCCTGAGAGGAGGCACTTTAATACAAAATTACCCAACTTGCTTTTCTCAGAAGGAAGAGAACCACAACATTCACATAGCCACCTGCTCAGGCTCCTTAAGGAATGCCTCTTTCCATCTGAAAAAGCAATCTGACACCTTTTTTCTTAATTATTTATTTCAAGCAAGTAAGGACATGTCAGTCTTATTGCACAAACCTTTAAGGCACTAACTTCAAAAGCAATGAACCTTACACTTCATGCTTTTTACAGGGAATAGAATTATAGGATTTTTACTTTTTTTTAACATGGAGAACTGAACCCAGACTGAACTTAATCTCCTAAGCAGGCCCATACCCAAATCTCTACTCCTAGTGCTTCCAAACTTGAGGGCAGGTTGTGTCTGGGTTATGTCTCTTGGTCCCGGGCGTGCCAAGTGCTGCAGCTCCCAGCAGGTCCTTGACACATTCCCAGCAAATTGGTGCCTTGGCTACCTGCCCCTGGGGACAGAGACAGAGCAAAGCTCCAGATTACTGCAACACAGTGACCTTGGGCGATAAAACTGCCCCAGGAAAATGGATAGTCGGGGTTGCAGGGAGCAGCTCCAGAGGGAGCAGAGCCAGAGCGAGGAGCGCCAAGGACAGCGCGCTCAGGGGCGGAGGGTGGCGGAGAGAGGGAAGGAGGCTGGCGCTGGGAATGAGGGATGGTGAAGCTGAGACCAACCTGAGAGGGAAGGGAAGGCGCCGTGCCGTGCTGGGAAGGATCCATAGGCGATCCAAGAGTGTCCTCTGCCGGCAGCATCCACAGCAGCCGCGGCGGCCCGGGGAGCGCACCTTCCCTTATCTCCTAATTACGGGAGTGACTAATGGAAGGGAATAAAAACAACTAGGTTTGCTAAATTATTTTGATCTTGCCCGCAGCTGTAAGGTCAGGGTATGGGTTTGGTCAAGCTAGGGTTTGAGAACTGCGAATTAAATTGTCCGGATTTCCCCGGGGTTACCTGGGGGGCTCGTCCAGGCTGGCACCCACAGCTGGAGCTGCACCAGCCCCATCCCAGGGCAGGGAGGCTGGCACAGTGCCCCGAGCCAGCAGGAATGCCAGGCTGCTGCAAATCCTGCCGGGATGCACTGGGGACGGGGNGGAAGAGGAAGAGGAAGAGGAAGAGGAAGAGGAAGAGGAAGAGGAAGAGGAAGAGGAAGAGGAAGAGGAAGAGGAAGAGGAAGAGGAAGAGGAAGAGGAAGAGGAAGAGGAAGAGGAAGAGGAAGAGGAAGAATCACTCCAAATGGGTTTCCAGCTTTCCCTTTTCATTGCAGTTTAAAAGAATATTCTGGTTCCGAATATATACCTCAGAAATTGTAAATCAGTAGAAAGATACCAAGTGGAGATTCAGAATTATCCCAGGCTTGGAGAGTGCCTTTCCCTCAGGCTGGCACAGCCAGACAGCACCAGCACAGAGCTCATCACCAGCAGTGGGTGTGCAAGGCCGCAGGAGAAGCACCTAGGCTGGATGTGGAGGCAGGAATTTCCCATTTTCACACAGCTGGCTCCTTACCAGAATGGGAATCAGGACATCACCACTAGTACAAATGAACATTCTCTGCATGGCAGGCTCCCAAAGATGTCACAAAACTCACAGAGCAGCGAGGTCACACAGACACTGCCCAAAAAGGAGGGATGGAGGAGCAGAGGCAGGGAGGTCTAGTGAGGGAGAAGGCATTTCTTCCCATGATGGCAAATCTGTGCTGGATTTTTTTCATGGCACTTTCCCCTCCTGGCACTTCAATTCCTCCCATCATAATCTGATTTCTGGTGGTCCACAGGCTGAGAATGCCAGGTGTAGGTCCTGGCTTGAGAAAACCTGTAGGCTGGCACAGGAAAAGGCAGACTCCAGGAAAGGACATGGGGTATCTCTCCTGCTCAGTCTGACTGCCCCATGCTCCTCATTGTTCATGGAGGCAAGTGCCAGATAAGCCAGCATAGGTTTTCACACCTAATTCTGTGTTTTAGCTATCACAGGACAACAAGAGTGGGTCAGGTAACCAGTTCCATGTTAATCCAATGTTTCTCTGCACCTACTGGCCCCCCAAGATTGCCAGAAAACAAAACTAGGCAGCTCAGGCCCATCTACAAGAATTAGGCACAAAAAATATAATTTTTTGAGAAGAAATTGCCAAAGGCAAGCAACCTGAGGCATCATTTGAACTGTCCTTGCTCTGAACACTCTGTGCAGTCAGGCTTCTTTACATCTGGGACTGGGAATGCTCTTCAAGGATAGGCACTCTCTGCTGTGTGGTGCTGTAGATCAGAAGTCATTTTTTTTCCCCTTTAAAAAGCATAAGAAAGAGTTGCAGCCTGGCAGAGTGCTGAGCAGGTGTCCTGTGCCCCAGGACAGTGGGTTTCTAAACAGGGACATGTCAGGATTTTTTCCAAATCAAACTGAGAGTGAGCCTGCTTCCCTTCTTTGAGCACACAAAGCTTTCCCATGTGGGTAACTCTGCCCTGCTCTTCCCCTCTGCTTCCAAGGGAGAGTTCCCTGAGCCCTCCCTCAGCCTGCTCAGGCCTCCTCCAGCAGCTCATGGATCCAGGCAGTTTCTGGGAGATGTGTATGGACCCCCCAGCAGCACCAAAACCCCAACTGTCCCATTGCCTGTGTAGGTGTTAAAATTTTCATTTTCCCTAGAGTTTGACACACTGTGGGCATAATCCCTGGGGGCTTTCCAGAGCTACAGGCACACAGGGTGATTTTCAGCCCACATTTGTGTGCACTGACCCCATGAGCAAGGCAGCAAGGCAGGTAAGAGAGATGAGATATTTGGGATCGCAGTTGTTTGGGGTTTTTTGTGGGTTTTTTTTTTTTTTTAGAACTATCCCTGTGACTCCATGTGAATATAGAGATACCCATCAATCTGTGCAGCCTCAGGACAGTGGCTGTTCTGAGACACTCTGACCCAAGCACTGCTGTTTCCAGCTCCTACTCCTCCAAGGGTATGTGCTGTGAGTACATGCACTTCCAAGTCACAGAGAGTTTTCTTGCTGACAGTAATTATTTTGATAAAAGGCAAAACAGAAGAACACAAACATACTGAAGAACAGTTAGCTTTTCCTCCATCTTGCTGTAACATGAAATTTCAGTAATCTAAAAAAGAGCTAGAGAATGTTAATGAGGTTCTTTAGGCCACGGAAAAGGTTGAATACAATGTCAGACTCTGCCAGGACAACATAACCCACATAAGGGCAGGAAGAACAACATTTAGCAGAAATGGAAAAATGTGGGATGATTACATCCCTGTTGTTAGAACACCTGTATGGACCAGTGCAGAGCTCAGCCTGACACTGAATCACAGAACCAGGGACAGACTCTGAGTAACCATAACCTTAAAACTAAAAAGTTTTAACCTCATAAACTCAGAGATGTCTCTTTCAAACAAGTCTCTGTTGCCAGATTGCTCCCACATCTCCATGACATCTGGAAACACAAATTCTCTGAAAAGTCTACATCATAATTATGATTTTCCAACATTTACATAAAATTCTCATCTACAAGCAAAAGCCAGATGAAAGTCTTCCACTGCATGCTCAAAAATCAGTCTAGCAGATTTCTGTGGTTTCTTACATCACTTTCTTGCATGCAACGATAAAATCACTCCTAAGCTATTTTTCTCACAGTTGATTTCACACAGTGCTGAAGCTTCACATAAATCTTGTCAGGAACTCCTGGAGGGAATGTTGGAATCACCTACAAAATCTGCACCTCCAACCACGTTTATAAATCACAGCACATAACAGGTTCCAGTAATCTCCCCTCAGCCAAGGGATGCTCAGGGAAGGCAGGTTCAGATCAGCCCAGATCCAGAGCCCATCCCTGGCCAAGGGAGGGCAAGTGTGTCCTGCAGATCCAGCCCCAGCCAGCAGGCCAGGAGCTCTCAAGGAGAGAGCCTCATTTCCTGACTGCAGCCACATCACATTCACCTTCTTACAACAGTTAGGCTCTTGGGATGCATCCTGTGTGATCCTGCCTGAGCCTTTTGGATACTGAGGTGCAGGCCTCAAAGGTAGATAATTTCCCTCAGCTACATAAAATTACAGAATCACAGAATATTCTGAGTTGGAAGGGACCCACAAGGATCATCAAATTCCAGCTCCTGGGTTTAATAAAGTTTTACGTCAAACTGATGTTAACAGGGAAACTTCATAACAGGTATGAAAGCTATTTTTTTCTGGAAATAACATTAATCAGCATCCTTAAGCTGAATGCAAGATATTTCCAAACAAGTTTATGAAGGCAAGAAAAGACAATGTCACAAATAAAACCTGGGTGTCAGGAAGAAGAACCATGTTCCCACTCAGGACAGGCTGAGAAGCCTCTCTGTTATCAGTCACCAACAAGTCTTTGTGTGGAAAGGTAAAAGACAATCAGATGCACTAACAACCCTGCTACTTAAATCTTGCTCTTGAGGAAACTGCATGCTTTAAAAGGTGAGGTCATTTGCAGCTTGCAGGAGAGGCATAATGGAAGCAAATGGCTGTGTCTACTTTCAGAAGAATTTTTGACTCCTGTGTGCCTCTGACTGGACTGCAGGAAAAGGGCCATTCCCTCCTGCACACCAGGCTGAACCTGCTCCAGAAAGGAAAAGCAGAAGCAATTGAAGGCTAAGGTTGGATCCAGCCCAGGAGAGCTGAGTGCATTTGCTGTGTAGAATGAGCAGAGAACAGGAGAGGGGGCTGTGCAGCAGGAAAAGTGCTTCTCTCTGCCCTGAAGATGGGAGATCACACTGGAACAGACAGGGCTGGTGGGGAAACAACATGCTGCTTCTGCATTTCCTCATCTGCCCCCAGAAATCCACCCCATCCCACAGGCCACGCTGAGGCTCACGAGTGGTGGATTATTTCCATCCCTGACACTAACCTCCTTTGCAGCACTGGACAGATTCTCCCCTCCTGCTGAGGATTACTCTTAAATCAGAGCACAGGCTCGAGATGTAGAATCTCTTTGCACACTTATAAATAGCTCACCTACACATTTCACAGGAGGGCAAATGCCAATAAGCAGCTTTAATTGCAGCCCCGACAATGACAACGGCAGCAGCAAAAACACTGCCACCTTTTTCCAGCATCTTTGTGTCCTTTCTTCCCACATCCATCATACTAATAGGGACAATTAAAACCTGGGAGAAACCCCAGGACACTGACAATTAGTGACTGTAGGCCAGGCCTGAAACATAGTCAAGGATCAGTAGTTACAAGTCTGTGGAACAGGCTGGGCAAGTCATGAACTGAGCACACAAATGACACCTCAGGTCCTGGCCTCATCCTCCTCACAAGCCTGGACCACATCCCACACATTTTCTGCACCCCTCTGTGGCCTTTCTCCTGCCCACGCAGCAGGCAGAGCTTTAAACTTGCCCAACAATTTTGGAATAGATTAAGCATGGTGGGGAGCAGAGGTTTCAAGGCATAAACAAAACAAGCCCAGCCTGGCCAGTGGAAGGAGAGAGATTCATCACTGTTAAATCAGGCCTGGTCAGGACTCCCAGCGTTTTGGGACGTGCTGCAGATCAGGGCTGTGCCACTGGTCTGTGAGCAAACAAACACAGAGCCACAGCCTTCCCTGTGCATGTCCTAGTGCAGCCAACACTTCTGTCTGTCTGTCTGTCCTCCAGCCCACAGCACAGCCAAGGCCCACCCCTGAGTGCAGAGTTGGATCACTGATCTGCAACCACATCAGCAGGAATTGGCTGCTCAGAAAGCTCCCAGAGGAATGTGCTTGTTATGCTGGAGTTTCTGCCCCAAATCCTACAAGCCAGCAAGGTCTTGCTAGGTCATCTGATAAGCACCATCCCCAGCAGAACCAGTTCAGGTGCTGCTACTGGTTTCTTCCAGCATTACTATAAATTTAGCTGATTTTAAGCAAACACATTTTGAATTATTGTGTGTCTCTGCCTTTGCCCATTTGCTACTCTAAAAAGAAAAAAAAAAAATCTGTAAAACACAGAAAGCTCTTTCAGTCCTTCAGCACACAGAGCACCTTTCTTTCCACCAGGGTCTCTAGCTTTCACAGAATCAGTCTCAAATTAAACTAGATCCAGCCTGTCCAGCAAAAGGGGATTTCTGCTGGAAGACAGGATTCAGGAGTGCTCAGTAACATTAGGATTTACAGACTGGTCAGAGCCCACAGCACCAGGTGCTGTAAGGATGAAGTAAACAGCCTCTGCTCCATAGGTTTTTAAAAGCAGCAGCTAAATGCAGCAGGGAGAGGCAAGGGAATAATTAACCATATCATTATACCGCCATGTAGTGTCTGATGGAAATTACCACCTTGAAGCAAACTGATTTCCACCATGATTATTTGAGGGCTGAGGGGAATAAGAGTTTTTTTTATTTCACGCTTTCAAGAAAAAGCCTGGATGTACTTGTGAGAGCAGCGTGCAGGCAGCAGAGATTGCAGCATTTGGGGAGGGCTGATGGTCCTGCAGAGCGTAATGAAGCACTAAAAAAACAAGAAAAGCTGTTGCTGCAGTTCGGGAACAGATCAAAGGCCGGGAGCACCCCAGGAGTGAAAAGAGTAGCTGATAACAGGGTACAGTAAGAGGGCTGATACATGGGTGCGACTCAGCCCTGAAGCACCTTGTTAGTGCAGATAGCGAGCCTGGGAATGAGTCACTGACAGATCAAATGCCTTGTAAATGGGACAACAGGGCTGTGCGTGCCAGCAGGAAGATGAGGCAGGAGAAATCCAAGGCTTTAGGCTCTCACAGCCTTGAAGAACCTCTCCGTGCTTCTGAAAAATTAAACCTCGTGATGGAACTGAAAATATTGACGTGCTTCATGCAAGTCCCACCTGCAGATCCCGAAGCACTGCGCTGAGGTCTCTGGCTGGCATGGGACAGCTGCTGCCTCCCACCCAGAGCTGAGTCCCAGTTCCAGCTGCCCTTGGGCCAGCACTTCATAATCTGCATGAAATGTCAGAATCTGTCAGAATGAGAAATGGAGAAATCCTGTGAAAACGCAGCCGAAGCAGCGCTAATGTTAAAAACATTCCAAAAGGGAAAGATTTCCATCTCATTCTTCCACCTCAGCACCTCTGCCTAAATACCTCCAGATTTTTAGTCAGGATAATGGGTTTCACCTCTCTCACCTCCAAACTCCTGCTGGTGCCAAGCAGCTGCTGTGTTCTAGTACAAAACCCTGGCAGCAGGAGCACAACTTTGGGTTTCCAAACCACTGAGGGCAAACAAGGTGGTATTTTGATCAAGAGGCAGAGGTGCCCTTTAACAGCAGGAGAGGATACAGAACCAGTCTTTAATATCATTTAATATCAACCATTTTTTGGTGCTGATTTAAGCCCAGCACCACACATGCCCATACTGTTGTGGAATGGAGTAAAATAAAAAATAAAAGGCATCAGATCTGTAAAATGGTTTCCATTCGGTGATTCTCTCCCTCAGACTCCTTCCAACGTATTCTGTGTTTTACTAATTAGAGCTTAAAAAAAAAAAAATCCTGCAGCTTCACAGACTTGTTTCTCAAGCTTCAGCACAGAATTTAAACAATGAGAAACTGAAGAAGCAGGTCTTGCTTTAAAGGTCGGCACCTAATTCAGAAGGAATCTGCAGAGGGCAAGAAGCCAGCAAGGAGTTCCCTGTTACTCTATCACATTGCACCACGTCTCAGTGTGCACCAGGGAAACGCCAACTGCTTTTGTTCCTGGGTATCAGATACACACACAGGGAACAGCCTTCACCCTCAGAGCACTGCGTGTCACTACAGGCTCTGTCACCACACACACACCCTCAGCCAGACTTTGGGAGGGAGTCTATGAGTTTATCCCATCGGAGCTGGGTTTGCTGTGCTGTTTTCTACCTGCCCAAACAGCCTCCATGCTGCTCCCCACCACAGTAAATGCGTGTTTGCAGTGATTTCATGCTCGTATTCACAGCTTTGCTGATTAGAAGAGTGCAAAGTCTGTAAGTGTTGGGCTGGGGTCCAACAACAGCCAGGACATTCCCAGTGTCACACCTTACAGCAGTGTGTTAACATCACTGGCTCTGTGACAGCATTGAGGGATCCCTGCAAGGGGACCAGCAAACAAGGCTGGGACAACTCGAGCACAAAACAAAACCACCCAAAGGCTACCCTCTAAAACCGTGTGGTGCCTCACAGACTTGTTCAGTGCAACAAGAAGCTTCCATTTCAGACTGTTTCACTCCTAAAATGCCACTGCCAGAGCTCGTCCCTGCACAAACTGGGCTCTACAGTCACTATTAAGTAAAGTTTCCTCAGCTAACTTGGCTGCAGGAGAGAGTGAGCATTCAAGTGCCTGCCCCTGGGTGGGTCTCTCAGGGTGCTGCTGCAGCTTGACACTGAATATCCTGTTTGTATCATTTCTCCCCTTCACCAGCAGCTCAGCCAGAGCCTCTCCAGCATCAGAAATAATTCTGTCCATCTGTAACTGAACTCACACGTCAACACATCATTTATCTAAAGTGACAGTAAAGAACTGTAACAAAGACAGGGAGAGAAATGATCTTTTAAAGTGATTTTACCTACAACCACACACATTAAAAATGGATTAGTCATAACTGCAGGTTTTTTTCAGGGCTCTGCTCCAAATCTGACTCTACTGAGCGGCTTCACTCTGCACTTCTGCATCTGAGTGCTTTCAGCTTGCTTTAAAGTTCAGCTGTAGCTTTCATTTCCCACGGGCTGTGAAGCTTGTTTCAGGAAGAAGGAACAACCTCCTTGCAGTTGTTTCATTTTCCAGCCCAGAGCTGTGGAGATGTGTTGAGAGACCCACAACAAACCCACACAGTGCAGCAGAGGGGGCAGATCTGCTCAGCCCCTGGAGTCAGCTGTTCTCTCCTTTCAGTCCTGTTTCCCTAAACGTACTGTTCCACTCTTTCCACGCTCACGTCATGCTGTTCCCATTCAAGGGAAACAGTATGAAACTTCATTTCTGTATTCAGGAGGCCAGCGGGTACCCAGCTTCTGCTGCAGAAAAATGGTCATGGTTCAGCTCCTGTTCCCTTTGGAATAACAACAGGGACAGACTTGCTGGAGGAGGCACAGCAACCCCATAGGATCTGTTCACCTTCTTCCCCTTCCAGCCCCACGATGGTTTGTAGCTGTTGCAAAAATTAATACACATTGAGGAGCTAATGGCATCCCTCCATCCCCCAAAAGGCTTGTTAGATACCCATCTTAAAAGCACTGTGCTTGAGCTAAATATTGTAATTATGATTACTAGTGTGCATGAGTCCCAGCTTGAAACCACGGGAAGCTGCTTCTTTGCAAATCATAGCTGACAGCAGGCAAAGCCTTGGCGGCTGCCCCAGCTCAAATCTCCTTTCTCAATGGGCAAAAGCTGTGAAGGCAACAAAAATTCCAACCATAAACAAAGTCTAGAAGTGTATTGCAGGAATCTGTCAGCTGGTGCTTGTGAACAGACTCACACAATTCCAGTGCTTGCTAAAATCTGTTTTGAGTGAGGCTGCACAGCTACCTGAGGAGTCAAAAGCATCTGTGCATCTACTTTCTTATTTCTCTGTTGCAACAGCACCTTGGAGGGGGGTTCTGAAGGTTTTCTATACACAAACACTTTGAACCCCTCTGCTAAAGGCAACCAAACACAATTCATCAAGATCTACATATAAGAAATGCAATTTTCAGTAACTCAGGGTGATTTTCACTATCTAGCTCCTGAGACACTTGTTTAAAATCCACCTATTACATTAAGCTATAAATAAACTAGAAACAGGAAACTGGGTGGGACAAGGAATACAAGGAAGGAAGGAAGGAAGGAAAGATAAAATCATTCACAAAACCTAAATTAATTCTTTGCAATACTATACAAATGCTTGATTCTGCAATATCCCAGATATTCTTCTTTCAGATAGTAAAGATATCCTTTACCCCAACAGCTACACTAAACAGCAAGTCCCTTGCCCATACAAAATATAAGATTAAGGAGATATCTTTAAACATTATTTACAAATGTTCTTCTTGTCAGTGTTTGGTATCTTTAGGGGTACAAGGACAAGACATTTCTCCCCAACAGGTTACCTTCTTACCTCCAGTGGGTGATGAGGTTTCCTGCAAGACACCAATTGCTCTGCCATCTCTTTGGTTAGTCTAATCCAAGTCAACAAAAAAGCCTTTACCATGCAGCTTGTGGAGAGTGTTTCTGTTCATCTGACAGACAGGACAGAAGCTCCTTCTTAAAAACCTGAGATCCAGCTCTATCAGCACCCACACCATTAACATCAGTCAGAAAAAGAATGTTCTCTTGCGAACATGGGAGGTGGGATTCATCCAGGCTCACACACACTCATTCATGCAACAACTGCAAAGGAATTTTTTTCTAACTACCGTAGCCCCAGTTTTCATACAACTCCTTCTGTGCTTATGTAATGTAGAGTGGTAAAATTCTATCATTAATTTTTGTCCTGATTTCCCATATTTAGCCATTATTTATTAACAGCAAGGTTTAGCTCATGCTAAGCTTCCCTCAGTAATATATTCCTATGGTACCTCTAACAAAATATGAGAAAGATATTATTTTATGATGTGAGAAAAACACATGAAATTGAAGATTTGATGGCAACATAATGAACTTTAGGTCCCTTCTGTAATAATCTCTGAGTATTTATGTAACAATCATGGCTAGGACAGTACAACAAAGAGGGGAAAATAATTAGGGTGTTTTCCAAGTACATGGGATTTTGGCTGGAATTTCCCAACAGCTATAAACAACAAGGAAACCTCCAAGTTCAATAAGGCAGAGTCACTTGTTAGTTTGGCTGTGAGTGTGTGTTCCACCAGAACAATAGAGTTGTTTCTCTTTGAGGGGCAACACTGCATTCACTGTTTAAATAGCAAAAGAGCTTGTAAACACAGGGCTGGCTTTAAAACAAGTTTATGGGCAAAAGCATAAAAGCATTCTCATTATAAAGACAAATTATTCAACCAGAATGTAACATTGCTGCAGAAGTCATTGCAACTCTCCATCATACTCTATTTTTATTCTACCTGGCCACACCATGATCAACCCATAAAGCCAGGTTCGATGTCACAGCATGACCAGTGGTTTCTCTTCAAAAAAGTCTTTTTTCTGTAACACAGAGGTTTCTCATGTCAGGCATGCCTCAGGATACACAAGATGCTGCAGTCAGTAGAAAGCAACTACCTTGCACATGGTAAGGCAATCAAACAACTTGTGACTGTGTGTAATATCTAACTGGCAACTACACAGGCAAAAACTCCAAGTTATCTAAAGGCAGTTCCTGAGGATACTTTTTCCCCCCTTCAGTTTATTTCTTCCCCTTTTCTCCTTGCAGCTCCTGGTGCCCCACAGAGAATCACTCACTGTTCCCTTTCGTTGTTCTCAGACAAGTTTGCTCTGCTTCTCCCTGCAACTTTTCTAGACTTGGCAATGCATGAAAAACATTTGCAAACTGGGACTTCCAGGGTGAATGAGTAGAAAAGGATGTGCCCATTCCTTCACTACTGGAATGTGTGATCTTGTCCTTCAAGCAGACTCAGGAGAGATGCTGTCAGTGAAGTCTGTATAAAAAATGCTTTGAGGACCAGCACACCAGGCTGTCAGTTATGTTGAGCTGCTGTATCTAAGTGTTATTCTCACCTACTGGTAAATTCAAATTCCCCCAAAACTTCTTTAAGGACAGCTGGACTACAAAGCATGAGTAATTTAATGGCAAAGAATTCTCTTCTTCCTTTGTCATGTGGGATTACAATTAGTTCCTCCATCACTTGTGTAGTTTTCTTTAATTAGCTCAGCACAAATTTCAAGGAGCACTTCCTTGAAATAATTCTAAAAGCAATAATGACATCTAATAAATTTCTTCGTTTTTCCTACAAACGTTTTTGCATTAGTAGGGGAAAATTATGCCAACTGACTTCATCAGTCTGTGAGGATTAAACCATCATTTATAATACATTTTAAAAATGAGAAAGTGTCATTTAAATGTTAGTCACATGAGTAAGCAGTGAGTCAATACTCTGCATATTAACTGAATGCATTTGAAGTGCTGGAGTTTTTCTGAAGCCTGCCAAGACTGAGCCATAACAATTTCTTTTATAGCTGGAGATCAGCCTGAATAAAAGACCTTCCTAAGATCCAGAAGGTGAAGATCAGAGTCATGTGCACATTATCTCCATTCCACTGAATGTCAGCTTAGAGAAAAAACATCAAAGAGGATTGAGCAAGAAGAAGGAGCTGTGATTACTTTTCAGGAAAGTAAATAAGGAAAACGAGATCACCGATGTCATAATGCAATCTAAAAATTAATCCAAAATTTGCCAGTCCAACAGACTGATTTATCAGTTTGTCTCTTTCAAAGACAAACACCGAGCTCTGAAACTTCATGTAAGAGACCTAAATACTGCTTGTGTCCCCTACAACTGAAATTTTCCTTTATGTTGAATGTGATTTGTGTCTGAGGCATCAGACAGGAGTTTCTGGATTCCTAACCCTGGAGTCAGTCACTGCTAACACAAAATAGCTGGTCTGAAAACATGAGCCTCCAAAACCAAATGTTTATATGCAGATACCAGCACTGATCTTGACAAATGTTTTATCTGTTTCTTCCTTCCTCCTCTTCTCTGGACACAGAAAATACACTGTTACAATGAGGTAATAAATTTTGCCAGTTATACTGGGAGAGTGCCAGGAGATCCAGATCTGCTGACTTCTGTGCAGTAGTACAAGGGCTCACCAAGTGTGTTTAAAGAACACATACAACTTTTTGTCTCCTTTGGGTACTAGATTTTTTTTTTTTTTTTTTCATGATTGGATTCTGCTTCATTGTGTATATACAGAATGGTTTGGAAGGTACTTTAAAGATCATCTAGGTCCAGCCCCTGCCACGGGCAGGGACACCTTCCACTGTCCAAGGTTGCTCCAATCTGGCCGTGGACACTTCCAGGGATGGGGCAGCCACAGCTTCTCTGGGAAACCTGTGCCAGGGCCTCACCACCCTCACAGGGCTGAATTTCTTCCTAATATCACATGCTTAAAGAATGCAATTCCAGTAACTCCACGATGCGCTCCCGGGAGCCAAAGCATCCTCCCAGCACTTCCACAGCACTCCCAGCCGCCACTCCAGGGGCAGGAGCTGTCGGCAGGC